>JAWNNR010000332.1:0-231945 GCA_035044725.1 Scaptomyza caliginosa
CGACTTTCATGTTGTTCTTGTTCTTGTTCTTGTTCTTGCACTTGTTCTCAGCTACTTTGTCGTTGTTAATTATAAAAATTTTCCTATTTTTGCCATGTATTTTAGCGCAAAGGGGACAACGCAGAAAATTTTCTAAGCGTCGCTCAAAAGTATGCTACAGTTTTTCAGATGACGCCTTTGCCAACTTTTGCCTTATGTACTAACAGAAAATAACCAAGTATATATACAAACTTGTTTGTACAAATTGCAAGCAAGCATTTTACGCTGAGCGGTCGAAAGAATGGGGGGAGAGGGGAAGAGTGTTCTGAAGTGCTGTGGTGTGGTGAAGCGCACAACAAAAGTTTAAGAAAAAGAAAACTGTGCAAATAAAACTTTTTGCTTTCGTTGCTGTTGCTGTTGCTATTGCTGCGTTGGCTTTCCCTCTTGCTATGGCAAAAGTCCTTGCCAAGGGTAAATGCAAAATTTACACACACACACACACACTTGGAAAATTGAGAAAAGTACGCGTGCTGGCCAAAAGATGTTGCTGGAGCCGCGTCAAAAAAAAAAAAGAAAAAATATTCGAAAAAAAAGAAATGCCAAAGCAACGAGTGCAAATAAAATGGCGAATTGCTGCCAAAGAAGGGGAGCTAAGCTCTGATTTCTGTGGGGCAAAGGGCAGAGCGCTGTGGTGGAGCGGACGCCTGGTTGCTGCAGCTGACAGAACGCTTCACTGCACTTGACTATTATTGAAGTTACGCCAGAATCCTTACACACATACTAG
Source organism: Scaptomyza caliginosa (assembly GCA_035044725.1). Lineage (NCBI taxonomy): Eukaryota > Metazoa > Arthropoda > Insecta > Diptera > Drosophilidae > Scaptomyza > Scaptomyza caliginosa. The sequence continues at coordinate 764 of JAWNNR010000332.1, forward strand.
CACAACAGCAACCATTGCTGTTGGATTGAGTTGTTGCCGTTGCCGTTGCCATTTTCCATTGCTGTTGTGCTGTTGAGAAACTTTCGCCTGTGGGGCAACGCGCAACCCGCAACCCGCAACGCCAGCAACATCTTTTTGCGCCACCGTGTGGCATCCTCATCGTCCTTTGCATATTTAAGCGCGCGACTCGCAGAGTTGCCCCTCTCCCTATTTCTCTTTGGCATGCTGCTTTGCCACTTTTTGCATTTTTTATGTGTTGGTAGGTCATTGTACGTACAAAAGCCACTTTTGCTGCAGAGCAACTGCAGCTGCAACAGCAACAACAATTACAAATATTAATGCCACAAGCCAGCTGGCATTATTCTTGACTTTTACATACTCTCTCTAGTCGTGGTGACTCATTAGCATGGGTATTTAATTTGCTGGGGATATTAAATAAACTCAAAACTGTAGATTATCTACTTGAATTACACTTTTCTTTTGTACAATCTTTTCTAGAGCAACACAACAAAAAATAAGTTAGAATTGACAGAAGTACGAATGAATAGTATTAAACATAAGATTTTCACACTATACCGTTGCATTCTTTCTATTAAATTGTGCATATCCTTTGCGAAATGCATTTTCAAAAGTATCTGCAACAGCAACGGCTGCAGCTCTGCTGTGGAGCAACTTTTTCGCTCTGCTGCTGCTGCCAAATTAAACACAAAATTTTATTTTATTTCCCCTCAAAGCAAGCTTCGAGTTGAGTTCTCTCTGCTGCTTCTTAATGCTTGTTTTTATTTTTGTGGCATACTCGTTTTTACTTTGTTATTTGGTCAGCTTTTTTTTTATATTTTTTTGTGCATTTTTAATGCATTTCAATGGGAGTTGGATCGCAAAATTTGGTTGCTGAATGCTGTTCAAATGCAATTTGTTGCCTTGCTCTGTCAACTCGAGTGCATTATTTGTATTCCTTGTTGTCGAACCGAATGCAAAAACTTTTTTAATACCATTTCCGTTTGTCATGGCAGAATTTGAATTCTTGCTGCCGTTGTTGTTGTTGTTGTTGTTTTTGTTGCAATGGCTTTTTAATTTGTGCGCTAGCTTGGCATTTGCCAAATGCATAAATCATTTCTCGTTTATCACGAGACAAATTAAAAATTAATGCAATGTCACAACTCAAAATCCAAAGTCCGAACAAAACCCACCCAACCCCCAAACAAATGCAACACAGATTAACCATGAATATACGGGTATTATCTATATGCCTACGCGACTATGTGCCACACTGTCACGGCAAATTTATATCGATTTTCCTCGCAGCTCTGGCCAGAAATGCAGGCATTACAAACATTTTGCAACCCCAAAACAAAAATACCAAATATATCCGAGTTTGATTTCATTTCACTTTACTTTTTTCTTTATTTTTACTTTACTACGTTCCTTTCTTTTCTTCTTTTCTGTGTGTTTGTGTCTGCTTTGCTTTGTGGCTGCTGCGTGGCACGCACTTTTAGAAAGTACCAGAAACGAGCGGAAAAACTGTAAACCAAAGAAGACGCAGCATAAAAGGATAGTGTGTGTGCGAGAGTGTGTGTGTGGGTTGTGGTTCTGCAGCTAAGTAGAAAACGAAAACCAAAAAAAAAAAAATTTGCAATGAGGGTTGAAAATAAATTGCTTTTAATTTGATTTCAACTCAATTAAATCTACGGAATGGAATTTCAAATTAATTTATTTCACTCTGACTTGGCACATCCTTAATGTAAATCCTTGCAACAGCAAACAGACAGAGAGAGTGAGAGAGAGAGAGAAAGTGGCCCTTAAATGCAAATGCACTTTCATTGGTCGCACTCATTTGGCCCACAAAAATGCTACAAACTAGTACAAAAACCTTCAGTTGATATGCGTTTTTCTAGCTAATTAGTTGACTGAAGTATAAGTAAAATATAAAACTCCGAACGCGTATTAATGCCTTAGGGATATGTTTGTTATATAGTCTGCAAAATGCACAGCTGTTCTTAATTGTTGGTTCATTTAACTTGGCTTAATCAAGCGTGTGTGTGTTTGTTTGGCAAGTCTTTTGTATTTGTGATATTAACTGGTGGTGTGTTATTAAATTAAATTATTTGCTTAGATAACGCCAAAATTCTCAAAACACCCTTGGTTCGAGTTTGAATTGCAATTTGAGATACAAAACACATTTAAAAATCCTGCCTTTTAATGAATGCAATTCCCTTTAGAGCAAACTTTTTGGTTTTGATTACAAATGCATTTAATGTTGTTCGGATAAAAACTTGAAATAATATTCATTAATACTTCAAATTAGTTCTAAGAACAGCTCAAATGAAATTGTTTAATCGCTGGTCTCGCGCAATAGCTAAAAGTTGCAGCCAAAGTAAACTGTCTTCAAGCAATCAAAACACATTGCCTCCACCCCAAACCTTGCCTCTGTTTTGGCACTCAAATTGTGTCACAATGCAGCGGCTATGAAAGGTTTTTTTTGTACCCCTTTTTTGAATTGGCTTTGGCTGCCGCTACCTCAACAAACAATAAATGTTGCCCCGTTTTTACACAATCACACCCCCGGCACCCGCTTAGCCAGCAGCGCCCCTCTGCAAACCATTAACATGAACTTGACCTTGATACATTTTGTGAAGTGAGCTTTTTAGCACACATCAAAATGGTTACATCTCAAGGGGGCTCTCGAAGCTTCAAGAGTGGAGAGAGAGGGAGAAAGAGGGTGGTTTGGGTGGGGACACATTAAATAAGGTAGTTACGCCAAATGTCTGCATCGTTGTCACCTCGCCCCCTCAACACCCTCTCTCTCTCTCTCTCTCCTCCATTCTCTTTTAAGAAAGAAAGTGCCTCACATTGACATTGAAAATTTCTGCAGCTAAATTGTGTGTTGAAAATTGACGATGACGCATTTGGCCAACCCTAACCAACACAAAATATAAAAGTGTATGTATCTGCCAGCATATATCTATATATATATATATATACATATACAGAGGGTTGGCTTCAATTACGCTGCAAAATGAAACAAGCAAAAGGAACAGAGAAAAAAAGTATGGAAAACCCACCCCCAAGGTGCACAAGTCAACCCCCGAAAACCAAAAAAAACCAAAAGAAGCTAAACATAGCCTGCAATCAAAATGGGATATACGGGATATATGTATATATAGTATATACCAGCTGAATTACAAAATCCTGCCAGACATGTTTAAGCATGAATCAGCAGGAGTTCCGTATTATTGTGATTTGTAGCAAGCGCATAATTCAACACCTAAAAGCAGCAAACACTCAGACAGTCAAACGTTCAGTCATTGAGTCATTCCGTCAATTCAGTCACGCAATTCACTTCAATAATGAGAGAAAAAACCTTCAAGGACACACTGAACAAACCCGGCTAATCAGCAATTGTCAAGGTTTCCTTATTCCCCCTGCAAATGTGGCTCTCTGTCACCACGAAAGTGATAATCAAAATAAACAAAGATTAACATTGCATGAAGTCTTGGTCTACCCCAAAAGCCTACCACAGTCTGCCTTCCCAGCGCCAAACCCAAACCACACTGGCTGCCAGTATCTATGGTGCAAAAAGGTGCGTTTAACCTTGAATAATATTCTGTTGTTGCTGCTGTTGCTGTTGTTTCTCAAGGGGCAAGGACACAATGTTTGCTGCTATTAGAAAATCGATTCTATGCCTATGCCCCGTGACCAGCCCCCAGCTGCTGTTGCTGCCAGTTTTTATGGGCGCCCAAACACAGACAGACAAAGAGACAAACAGAGAAAAGTGAAGGGTTGTTGCTCTAATTTTGAAAAGAGGCTGTGGCAATAATTAATATTTTAGGCACATTTAAACGAACCCCAGCAACAGCAACAACAGCAAAAGCAGGTCAAGGTTGTTAGCCAAAAGGGTTGCCTAGGCAGTTGAACGAACTTAGGGTTGTCACAGTTAGACAATAAAGACGAAGGGTATCCGAAATAGGTAGCACAAGGTTGTAAGAAACTCAGCAAGCAACAAGTTGGACAAATACATCAAACGAAGGGTTGCCAAAAGCTGCACACACACACACACACACACAAACCAAGAGACACGCACATTTTGGGACCCTGTTCCGAAAAAAAAAATGAGAAAACCAAGCTGGCAACTTTTTATGGGGCGCCCAGTCGCTCATTATGATGACGACAAGCGGGTGTTGTTGTTGTTGTTGTTGTTGTTAAAGGGACAGCAGCATCAAAGGGGCTGCGAAAAAAAGAGGCGTGGCAAATGTGTCATAAAAGGCACAACAGTCTGCACATGCCGCAGTGGTTTCAACATTTTTTTTTTTTTTGATAGGGCTACTTTGAGCAGCTCCACTTTTTTTCTGTTTGTTTGTTGTGCTCATTTTGCTCTCGTTTTTTCTCTCTTACTTATGACGGCACCTACCCGAAATCCACTTGGCCTAGGTCAGGTTCTTAACTTTTGCGTGTGTGTGTGTGTGTATGTGCGTGTGGCCTTTGCGGTTTGAGCTTGGCTACCTGTTGCACAGCTTGCTTCTTTATGTTTATTTTTTTTCTCCTCGTCTTATTTTGTCGCCCTCGAGGCTTTCATTTGGTCTGAGTGTGTGCGTGTGTTGTGTTGTGTTGTGTGTCTGACCAACAACAATATGGGAGCACAAATTGCTTCTCATTATTGTTGCGCAGCTGCTGTCATGAAATGAAAAAGCTGCAACAAGAATCAGCTAATAATGCCAATTAAGTTAGTATGCTTATTGTTTTTTTCTGTCTTTTTTGTTGCTCCTTAAGTTGTTGACGCTAATAAAGTCTGCATAAAAACAAAGTGGCAACGAAAATGATTTCCAAATTGATTCGGTTTCGTCTGCTGCTCATAAAATGTCAGCGCCAGCAAAACAAAACAGAAGCTGCAACAGGAGCAATAAGAAATAAAACAAAAAAAAAACCAGGAGCAGGAGCAGGAAGCAGCTGCTGACTTGTGATTTGATTGTCTTGTTTTTTTCTTTTTTCTCTTGCCTATTTCTGGCCCAATTTTAGGCGTCTTTTGTAGGTCGTTGGCCTCGTTTTGGCTTTTCGGCTTTTTTTTCAACTATCTTCGTCCTTGTTTGTTGTGGTTTTTGTTGTGTCTGGGAAAAAAATGAAGCTTTCACTTTGGGCAGACAGAAACTAAAAGTGTTTTCTATGAAACAGTTTATCTCTGCCTTTGTGGAGCAAATAAATCGATAACTTTAGTTTTTATTCACAAATATATAAGGACACCTTTATAAATGACCAACAGCTTGCGCTTAAAAGGCCTCTTGAGGCAAAATACTCTAAAGGACACAACATTAAACAAAATGTCAAAGTAAATAATGTCTGCCATTGGGGGATCAATATCAATACGCAGCTCTTCCCTCAATCTTTGTCAATCTACACTTCTCTGAACATCACTTAAATGTGGCTGCTTTTCTTCCATTTTTTTTTTTCTTCTTTTGTGCACAACTGTACCCTGGGAATGCATATCAGTTTCGAGCAGAAGAAAATCACCTCTGAAAACATTTAGCTTGACTAATTTTAGAATAACACAGCCAGCCCCCAGTTCCTTACACACTTAGTGTATGTATGCGTGTGTGTGTGTGTGTGTGTAACAAAAATCCAAATGCGCATGTGCCATCGACAAGATGTCGTCGTTTTCCATTTTAAGAGGGGTCTGCTTGCAACTGCAGCGTCTGTGAGTGCGAGTGCGATTGGAGCCTGAGAATTGGTAACTTGGGAAACTGGGTGTCATGGCACGCTTTGCAGCTTGCATTAAAATAATTGCTTCCGAAATGACAACTGCTGCTAAAAGTGTATGCAACGCAGCAGCAGCAGCAGCCACAACAACAACAACGATGATGTGCTTGCAACATGTGCTACAATTTTGTTGTGCGCGCCTGCGCGTGCCAACAGCAGCTTCATTTTTGGTCCCTAGCATCTGTTCGGTTCGTTGCTTATTTACCGTTAAGGCGCAGCCGTCTGTCACTCACGCTAGCAAAGAGCATTCCAGCAGCACTCCTGCGAAGCAACCACGTTCATTTCATTTCCAACATAACATAACATTACGCTGCATTATACCCAGCCCCTTACTTAAACTCCAACCCCGACTGTGCCCCTCATTTGGCGCTCGCATATGTTGCGTCCCGTCTGGCCTTAAACTATTTTTAGTCTGTACCGCCGCGCCTGCGCACACTTAACACACCCATATGCATGAAGTACTCCTTATGGAGAAGTTCCAGAATAATATTTCTCTAAGATTTTTCAATTTACCATTTACCGTTGCGCGTTCCCAGCACTTTGGCTTGTTTAATGGTTCCTAAGCCGCGTCTCAAGACACTCTAAAATTGATATTTATGAGCGTCTGTGTGTGCCGGAAATAGATGTCGAGTTTGGTTTTTATAAGTACCAAGACAGCATTAAATATATGTGCAGCATTTGTCATGCTTATTGGGAATTATCAATGGCTCATCTTACGCAGCTGACATCGAGACATCATGAATTATATTTCAGTTCATTGACACTGGTTGTAATTATTAAATATCATTTCCGAACATTTTGAGCATTTAAAACACATAAATCATATAAAATAATTTAACAAACTAACAGAAGCTTAAGTTTTACAATGAGGAAAATCACGTTTCAATAAAGGGAAATTTCTCTTGAACAAAAGTGCAAGCAAGCAGTTTAGAAAAAACGCTAGCAAAACGCGAGCATTTGAACAGTGTGGCTGCACGTGATTTAACTGCTTGTGTGTACTGCTTGCTAGCACATTTGTATATCGAGCACTGCTTGTTTTTGCTATATAAACACGACTTAGCTTCCTGTTAAATGGCGCTTTAGGAGAATATTTTTTTATGTTCTGTGCACAGTCTTACGTAAATTAAATTATTACTAACAATTGCCTAAAGTTTGAATACTTTTAAATATTTTGCGCATTTTGGCATTTATGTATGAAAAAAATGCTCTTGAATTGTTTACTTTGAATGAATTTCCAACGCTTACTGTAAACTGCTTGAAGCATATGCAATCATTCATACTGTCAAGCAGTTTTTGCTGTTACGAGTTAACAGTTTTGGTTTGTGTCTTGAATAAAATGTGATTTTATTTAGATTAGGTTCGAACGGCACAGCAATTTTCAAAACGCTTTAGCAAAACTTATTTAACGGAATTTCAAAAGCTTCTTAGTACTATTTTTATCAGTGGAGTAACTAAGCCTACAACACTATTGGCAGTTATTAAAATCTCATCGGAAAGTTGGGTATTAACTTGTTTAGGAATGCATACTTTACTAGCCCAACAAATACTTCAGAAAGATACTATTCCTTACCTTTAAAACAATCGCTGCTTATCATTTTCTAACCTGTTCTTAATTGTTTTCAATTTACAGATCATTTACGGTGCCGACGGCCAACCGGTGCGTCCAGATGCAAAGCGTGGACGCGGCAAGGGCAAGTCAAGTGGCAATGCGAGTGGTGCTGCAACAACAGTTGCCACTGGCAATGGAACACCAACAACTGGGGTAAGTGCAGCCAAACACGCCTTTATTACCACAATGGGTCACAATAACCATTCACAATTGCCATCCACAATTCCAAGGCGAAAGCTAATTAAGTCATGCGGTAGACAACTTGTCTGCAATTCAAGCACAGCACCCAACTCGACTTGACTCTATTACGACAAAGTCTGTCTCAGGCAGGGAGACCTATTTTGAATGCCTTTTGTGGCGGCAAACATTTTCCACGTCATCACGCTGTGATGAGGCAGCCGCATTGCCGTTTTTATTATCTTTCTTTCTGCCTCTGCGTCGAGTGCGCAAAAAAAAAAAAAAAACAAACAAGTGAAACAAGCCAAGGGCAGCAGCAATGGCAACAGCGGTAGTAGCCGCATAATCTACCCATCCGACAGCAGCAACCAGCAGTTGCCACCACGCGTTGCACGTACCAATCTCGCCGAGTCACAGTGGCAAAGCAATTGCTGGGGTCAACCATTTTACATTCTCTCTCTTCTTTTTTTTTCACTGTGTTGGTTTTGGTCTCTTTCTGTTTTGGCTAGCAACTTCATCAGCAGAAAAAAAAGAAAGAGCAACCGACAGCAATACACCGAACAACTAATACCCTTTGAGGTTTACTATAACGAGACATTAAATATATAGTTGTATTTAAATATATCTTAGAATTCAAATTAACTTTTACTCTCAATCTCTTCGTACATATTGCACAAGCAAATCAAAATACCCTTAATACAGCGTATGGCACAATCTGAGCCAAAAAAAAGGGGCAGCAGACAAAGTTGTGATCCCAAAGGCGGGCCCATTTGAAGTAGTAGCAACATGCCGCACGTATCAAGACCCAAACACACACAGACGCAGACCCAGTCGCAGACCCAGACGCAGACCCAAACAGCAGCAGCAGCAGCTTCAGCTTCAGCGTCAGCAGACCCGGACTGAATTAAGTTGTGTCATGGATTGTGCTTTTGTCATAGCTAATGTGTGGGAGCGAGAAGGGATAGGAATAAAGCGTGGGTCTGTCTGTGACTGGGGAATCGGAACGGACCGTTTGGGCAACTGACGTCGTCGTCATCATCGCGGCGCTAGACAGAGCCTGACTTTGACCTTAGCCGGTTTTTGGCTCTGACACGCAACTTCCATAATACATACTCGACATTGGGTTGTCTCTGGGTTTCCCTGCCGGCTTTTTTCAAGGTCATGGCGTCGTAAAAAGTTTTCCAATTTAATGCACACACACACACACACACACACACTGAGTTTGATTACATTACAATTGAAAATCAGCGCAACAGTTGTTCCTACATCATTTTTCAATTAGTCATATATGATAATAAGGCGAATGACAAACGAATTTAAGTACAAAAGTCGATCGTTTGAACAAACTCTCTTTTGTCCGTTTCTTGATTAAGATTAAGATTAAAAATACTTTTTACAGATAAAAAATCGATTATTATTGATTAGTATGAGTTTCAAGCAGTTCGTATTGCACACTGCTTACTGTTACTAAAAGCAAGCAGTACGAATGCTTAAAACTATTATTATTTATCTAGGCAAACTTTTAATGTTCCGTTCTTGAATTTATTGTATAGTTTGCTTATTCACAGTCAAGCGTATCCAGTTCAAGCATTCCTATCCTTTGCAATCTGCCTGGCACAACTTGAACCGTTGCTAAGAAATACAGCCCCACTTGTCGCTGTAGCTTCCGGTGTGTGTGCGTGTGTGTGTGTGTGTGTGTGCTCGTAAAAAGTTAACCCAAAAAAGTTGAGAATCATCCTGCTGTCGCTGTCGTTGCTCCCCCTTTACCCCCTCTCTAATCTGACAATTTGTCTTGTAAAAGCGGCAGCAGGCGGCAACAGCTGTGTTTATGTCCATACATTTACCCCGTCAATGAAGCGTTGATTATGTCGTCATTGCCATACAAACACACACACACACACACGCACACACAGAGCAACTTTGACATTCCTTGGCAAAGCCCATAAAAACGCAGTCAACGCAGACAACATTGACAAACGAGGCAGGCAAGGCAAGGCAAGGCGAGGCAGCTACCAAGCAGTAAGCACATGCCACATCCTTAGCTGTGTCAGAGCCAGAGTCAGAGTCAGAGTCGTAGCCAAATCACGTTGCTCCATAAAATGGCAAATGTGTGCAACAAGTTGCCAAGTGGCTCTGGACTGGCTGCGGTCGGTCGGTCTTTTCTTGTACTTGCCACTCCTGCCACACTTGCCATTCTTTGCTCTTGACTATGACTCTGCGTGCCTCTAACATTCTGCGTCGCTTGACATTGAAACTGTTGCTGAAAACGCGACGGCAACGGCAAAGGCAACGACAACGGCAGCTTCTTTAAGTTTTACCCAGTTGCGGTTTGCCTTTGAATTGGTGTCTTGGTCTTGGGTTCTGGTCTTGGTCTTGCTCTTGCGTCTCGTTGTGTCTGGTATTCTGGTGTTCTGCTGGCCTCGCAACTGTTGCTAAAAACTTTGCCAATGTTCGTTCCTTTTGTTAGTTGCCTCTGGGTGACTGGGTGAAAGTGAACTTTTCATTCGTCTGTCCCAGTGACCAACTCAAAAACAACAACTGCCAACAGCTGTCATGTTGCCCCCAAAAAATAGTACAAAAATAAAATGCAGGTCGCATTCGCAGCATTGGCAGCTCGTGACCTTTATCGCCTGCCTGCTCGTCTGGCTGTTAACAAAAAAAAAGAGAGAGAGCATGTAATACCATGTTGGCCATTTGGGATTTAGCAAGGACACCAAACAAAAAAGCAACTCTTTGACACCTACACAGCCACCAGCCAACCAGTGAATAAACGTGCAACGTGCAACGCGCAATGTCAGCTTGCCGCATTCATGTTTGCATGTAGTAATAGTTTGTTGTTTTTTTTTTTTGCCAAAACTCGCTGCTCTTTGCTCGCTGCGTCCATTGTTCATGTCCGTGTCGGCCTTTTGTTGTTGGCCAGAGGCCGTTCCAATTTCAATTCCAAATCCCGGTCTCGGTCTCCATCCACGGTCAGCGGCCATGTGCACTGTGCCATTGTCAATGTCGCATGTTGCCAGCCAGCCAGCCAACCAGCCAACCAGCCTGTTGCAACTTGTTGCCCTCCTGTCATGCAATCTGCCTATTGTAGTTTGGGTTTCTGGGTCCTGGCCTGGTCATGGTCATCGTTTGCTGCTCTTTATACACTACACTTAACTACTATGTTTTTTTGAAGAGCTTTTAAATTAACTCTCTAACAATTAATTTTTTATTTGTATTAACAACAATCATATTTCAATGTTTGAAACAATTCTCACTGCATTTGCTCTGTGTAATCCACTTGGCACATTTGTCGTGCTGCATTTTGAAGCCAAATGAAAAACACCCAAAACGCCCACATTCTGACCGACCTAAATGCATTTTTTGCTGTCGCCTGGCTAACAGCCAGCTAGCCATATTTGTCGTGTGGCAGCATGTAACGTGCAACGCGAAATATTTGCAAACATTGCGACGCGTCGTTGGCGGCAATTAGTCAACACACATGCCTCAGCGATGCAATCAGCTGTCACAATGTTTGGACATGCATAGTGTGCACACCCCCCAGGCAGTAGCACCGACTCTCCGTGTGTGTGTGTAGTAGACATTGCATGGTGCACTTAATGTCTAATTAGGCGCCGCTGAAATGCCGCTCAACGGGTTGCAAGTCGCAACACAACACACACACACACACAATGTCAAAGCATGTCCGCAACTTTGGCCACACCTCAACCATCAGTCAAAACACACACACACACACAAGACACAAGTAATAAAAGAAAAAAACATAAAAAGCGAACCGCGCATAAATGGACAGGCAGGCAGTCAGGCAGTGAGGCAGTCAAACGGCGCCACGGCGGCTACCGCAGTAGCCGTTAGCGACGGGGGCACCACCAACCGTGACAGCAAGACCACCACAGACAGTGAGTGAGACTGTGATTGTGGCAACCAGTAGCAGTAGCAGCAGCAGTCTCAACAGACGACTCCTACGTGTGAGCTGGGGCCGATGCCATGGCCATGATACTATATACCCGCAAAAGAGCTTACATGCGGCTCGTAAAAAACAGACCCACGGCAGAGTCTGTCTGAGCTGGTAAAGTGGCAACAGGCAGGCCAGAGACCAGAGACCAGAGGCAAGGCAGCAACAGCAGTCAGCCAGACAATTTGTCGTCCAACTGTTTGTCTGTCCACAGCAGCAGCAGCAACAGCAGCAGCAACACTTGGCACCACTTGTGATGTCCCAAACCGAAACGTAATCGAGACGTGGCCAAGGGGAAGCCAAAAACGGCAGACTTTTGGCACACGCAGCACGTGAGCTGCTTCTGTTGCTGTTGCTGTTGCTCTTACCAGGTTCCCCAATGCCAGCTTGTTGCCGGTTGCTAGTTGCCAGTTGCCAGTAACCAGCTTGTTGCGGTTTATTTATATGACTGAATGGTAAAAGAAGAACGCAAGTAACGCTACACTTAAAGAAAATCCAACTATATTTTTTTTTTCTTACCATGAACCAACTAAATAAGTGAACTTGTTAACACAGTGATTTCTTCAAGTGTAGCTTCTACTTGCTTGCTATGTGTGCGATCCATGGCACTTAAGCCGAACAATGAAAGCGGCTGCTAAAGCCACGCAAACTGTTGGTAACAGCTGTCGTCGCTTCTTGTATTGCTGTATTTTGGGGCCACGTCAAAGCGGCCCTCAGGCTGCCAATTGGAAATCTGACCGAACCCGCGACGACAACAGCAACAGCAACAACAACAACAACATTAACGAGGCATCCATTTCAATGTCAAGGCTATCTTTGCCTTTTACAAGTTCAAGGTTTGCCGCCCCGCGGTGCTCACTGGGCCAAGGTCATGCAAAAATAAACAGGGAACAGTACGTAGCACAAGAAAACAAACCTACGCTACATCTAATAATAAGCTAGACAGCTGGCAGAGAGAGAGAGAAAAAAAAGGTCATTGCGCTTCATTATGTCCGGGGCGGACTTAACCCTTTTTTTTCTTTTTTTTGTTGCTGCCTTTGACTTCCGTGTACAGTTGAAAGAACGCCACGCGCACGCACTTGACCCTTTTGGATGACGATGACGACAAAGATTGAAAGAGAGCGAAAGAAGGCAAAGGATTTGTTTGTTGCCGTTACTGTTGCTTCAAATATCCTTGGGCTATTGAATTGCCTTCTTGGCTTGACTTTTATTTTCCAACCCAACAGCTTCTATTTTGATGCTTTTGCTTCTCTGTATCCGTGTCCCTTTTTTCTGGTTTTTTTTGGGCTGCCAAGTGTCGTCAACCTTTTGTCAGAGTCAGCGTCCTTTTTTTATGCGGCCTTATCAACTGTTGCTTTTGCTAAGTCAAGGACCCGGTTGCCCGAGGCAATATTTGCATGTACTTTGCAACAAAAGTTGAGTGCTGCTGCCTTTTTGACTTTGTGTCCGGCTCAGACATGTCTGCCAATTGTCTTCCGAAGCCTCGCTACCTTTTTTTTTTATTGAGGTCGCAAAAAAGGTTTTCCCAACATTTGTTTGGGACATTTTTGCCATTTATTCGACCAGAATATGCTTTCAAAAGGTTGATTGACCTTCGTACTTTGCTTGAGCAAAGTTCAACAGGCTATTTTTAGCAATTTAAGCTATTCAATTATTAAATCAATTTACAGTGCGTCTGACATTTAAAATTTCATATTAAGATTGAAAACGATTTTAGTGCGCAAATTTTTCGTATTGTGTGTAATTAATTTTCGTTTGCAGCAGCAGCAGCAACAGCAACAAACAATGAAATTTACAACTTTACGCATACACAGACACATAGCTTTACACAAAAGCCAAGCACTTCCGCTTCCTGTGCCCTACACTCACACACACACACACACACACAGACATACCTATATATGTAGTATAAATATACAGCAAAGGCAGACAAAATTGCAGCAATAAATTTGAAATTCAATTTAAAATGAACATAAATTGCTTAAACTTTCGAAGCATGTCATTTTTAAAACATTTTTCAACTAACACACACACTTTCACATAACACAATTCTCACACACACACACACACACACACATAGCCATAAAGCGCATTAAGCGCTTTAAGGCACAAAATGCTGCCATAAAAATCGTTTGCTCGTTAATTTTTCGTGTACTTGTTTTTTTTTATTTATTTACTGCTCTCTCTCTCTCTCGCTCTTGCTCTCCCTCTCTTCAACTTGCTTGTCTTATGCGACGCCGCTCCAACAACCCCCAAAGCACAACCCCAACCCCCAAGGCAAACACACACACACACACACACATATAGCTCAGCTGTTGTTGTTTTTGCTTACTTTCGCACATAGCAGCAACTTTAGCTTCGACTCTATACACACACATACACTTACATACACACGTATTTGTATGTATATACACATTCACTTGATAAATGTGCATGACTGGCACACGCACACACACACTCACACGTACAAGTATATGCCATGTTGTCTATATAGCACATCATACGAGGGTTGCTTGGTAACTTAGCTTATTTATCCACAGAAACTATATTGAACTTTTGAGTTATGGCTAAACTTTAATACTAATTTTTATTTGTAGTAATCTATATCTATCTTACTGCTAACGATGCACTGCAAAACGCTAAGACATAGCCATATCATTTGATCGCAAACTTATAGCATAAAGATCATTGATCAACTTTAGATTTTCCCAAAATGCAACTAGAAGTGAGCAAATTCTGAGGTGCCTTATGCTTTTAGTCTTAATATTAATCTTATATTATAATGTTGGTACTTACTTATAGTGCCTGTTTACAGCTCGAACAGCCCGAACTTAGTTCTGAGTCTGTTGAACAAAAAAGAAGAAAAAGTAAGCAAGAAAAAGCGACAACAACAACAGCGACGACGACGACGACGATGTTGGCAGCAGTAAAGCTTTTCAATTGCCACCCCCCTACCCCAACATACAAAATGCGCGTCTATAATGCCTTATATAAACACACACAAACACACATACATATTTTATACATATATTTTTCGTCTGGCTGTATGTGTGTGTGTGTGGGGTTGGGCTGTTTTTGGAGTCGCTTTAATTTTGGCATGCATTAAGTGCGCTCACGGGGGTTGTTTCCGTTTCGCGTTCAGCTATTTTTATTACGTATTTTTTTGTTTTCGTTTTGTTTTATACTTTTTGGCCACATTTGCCATGTGCCAGGCTTTAAATGTGCGCTCGCCTGCCTTCAAGTTGAGCCACAATTTAGCGCTAGCATACTTTTGTGCGTGTGTCCACACGCATTTATATTTTGCCAGCCAATTTGCAATTGAAGTCCGGGCGCCTCTTGCCACAACACAGCTACGCCAACTCTCTTTAGGGGAAGTTGTTCTAAGCCATTGTTCGTGTGCGCATCAACAAATAACAAGCAAAACGCATACATATATGCAAGGCACATGTATATCGTCTGTGATTAGTTCAACCCTTAAAACATGAAATGGCGCCATTGCATTGACATTGCTCATACGACGCGTTGCTCGCTCGACCAACGTTGTCTGTTGTCTGTTGTTGTCTTTGGGCAGTCAACTTTTCACACACACACACACATCCATATGCTGTGCAACTAATTTTCTTTGTTTTTCAATATTTTCTGCGCGTTCTCCTGTTTTTTTGTTTTTGTTTCTCTCTCTTTCGCTCTCGCTCTCGCTCTATCGCTTCTGGCAAGCCTTTCACAGAAAGATGTTCCTGTTCTTGTTTTTGGCTGCAGCTTCGTCTGAGCCCAAACCACTAACGTCTGCTACTAGCTCCCTCCCGCACCTCTCCCCCCCTTGCACTCACTCACTTGAGACGTCAGCCAAAATGCCAAAACGGTCATAGACATGCTACGAACTTTGTCACATGGCAAAATGCATGCAGGTTGTTGTTGTTGTACATAAGTCTGAAATGCTTATTCGCTCTCGCTGTCGCTGTCGTACATATAGCTCCCTCTCTCTCTCCGCGTCTGTCTGGCTGCCTAATGCACATTTGATGGCACTCGCTAATTGCTTGATTGCCAATACGATTTCCCACGCAACCTTTTTTAAGGGATAGCCTTTTGGCTAAGAGTATTGAATATTTGGCGATTTAAGGCATTGCGATAAGCACGAAACGCATTCAACATAAATTATAATGAATAAAAATACAAACACAAAAACACAAAGCAAGAAAGGGCGTGACAAACAACAACAAAAAGCGAAAACGTTCATAAAACCATAAGAAACAGAAGAATATATAAGTTATATACGTATATAAGTATGTTTGTTTTTGTATTCTATATGCACAATATTTGCGCTGCATTAAATTTCATGTTGCCCGCTGCTCCATCTTCCTTAAGTTGGAGCCACGGCAAAAGCTTGCAAGCAAAAAAAAAAAATGAAAGAAGAAAAAGCAGCAAAAAAGCCAGCAGTGAACACATAAATTACAGTAAGCTAAAAACAAGAAAGAACAGTTTCTTCAACAGCAAGCCGAACTACAAAATGCTCTTTTCGGTTCAGTTACCACATTTGTTATGAAAATGTGATAGAAATTTCTACTCGAACTGAACAAACCCTACAACAATTCCCAATAACCCTTAGGCAAGTGTACAACAACAGGCAGCAAAAAATAAGAAACAAGGAACGAAACGAAACAAAAAACGACAACATGGAAAATTGAAAATGATAAATTGCAAACTGCACATAATTATGCAATTAAAGTTCGACGTTGTATGTTGTGTACATACAATGTTGTTGTTGTTGTTGTTGTTGTTAGTGTTGTTTTGTTATTATTGCTGTTATTATTATTGCCTGGGTTGGGCCCACAAAACTAACTTTTGTGCCTGCAAATAACAGCTGCAGCAGAACAAACCCAATAAGAAACGGCAAGAAGCAACAACAGCAACAACAACAACAACTTGGTTATGTTGCTGTTGTCTGCTTGATTGTTTTTATGCCCAGCCAATGTAAACAGCAACACCAACAATCAAGTCACAAAAAGAAAACAAAATCTATTTGGCAAAACGATCAAAGAGATACAAAGAGAAAGAGTGAGAGAGAGGGGGGATAAATACAGCGTTATTAGCACTGAAGTTGAAGCGTGTGAAAGATAGCACTTAAGAGAGCTTGTGAGGAGAAAGACAAATTAGAAACTATACTAACTAAAAGATCGTTATCATAACAGACAATTAAGCAGTTCATATAACACAAAAGCTATATCAATTCTTGCCAAAAGTTGTTTATTCAAAGCTATTTTAATACAAACTAGTTAATACTTCCGAAGAAAACCAAGTTATTTATATCGCTAAAATAAATTTCACTAAATAAGCTCATTTATTCATTCATCTACAAGAAATTTATGTTTATAATTTAATGCAAGAATAACTAGAAAGCTTCAACACGCTCGCAACATTGTATTAATTATCTGGCTGATATGATCTTTAACACAAGATATATGTGCATATATATATAATATTAATTATGTGGCGTGGTGCTAATTGTATCTGTTCGCAAATACATTGTTGTTGCCTGCATATTAAGTATACGTTGTGTGACTTTGCGTGCGGTATTTATTTAAAATATGCCACGCCCATTGCTTGTACGAAATATTGGTCAGCCCTACAATTTACTGCAATTTCCTGGCCAATTTGCAATCCCAGTCGCAGTCTCGTGCTCATGAGGGTCTGGGACAGTTGAACAGCTGGACAGCTGTCGCATTATTGTGTGTGGCGCCCCTCGCGACAATCGCTACTCAATTATGAAATATAGGTTTTTGTTTCTTTTGGTTTGTTTTTCTTTTCGCTGTTGTTTTTTTTATTTTGGCACATGCAATGTGGCATAAGATAATAATATGAAGGGGATTTTCATACAATAATGAATTAATATTTGTTTTTGTATAACGTTTGGACTTTTGCTCTGGCTCTTGCTGCTGCTGTTGTTTTATTATATAAATTATTAATTTTAATTTTCTGCATGCATACTCCAGTGCACAAGTCCAAACGTTATACAAAAACAAATATTAATTCATTATTGTATGAAAATCCCCTTCATATTATTATCTTATGCCACATTGCATGTGCCAAAATAAAAAAAACAACAGCGAAAAGAAAAACAAACCAAAAGAAACAAAAACCTATATTTCATAATTGAGTAGCGATTGTCGCGAGGGGCGCCACACACAATAATGCGACAGCTGTCCAGCTGTTCAACTGTCCCAGGCCCTCATGAGCACGAGACTGTGACTGGGATTCCAAATTGGCCAGGAAATTGCAGTAAATTGTAGGGCTGACCAATATTTCGTACAAGCAATGGGCGTGGCATATTTTAAATAAATACCGCACGCAAAGTCACACAACGTATACTTAATATGCAGGCAACAACAATGTATTTGCGAACAGATACAATTAGCACCACGCCACATAATTAATATTATATATATATGCACATATATCTTGTGTTAAAGATCATATCAGCCAGATAATTAATACAATGTTGCGAGCGTGTTGAAGCTTTCTAGTTATTCTTGCAATAAATTATAAACTTAAATTTCTTGTAGATGAATAAATAAATAAATAAGTTTATAAAGTGTTGTTATGATATTTGAGCTTATTTAGTGAAATTTATTTTGGCGATATAAATAACTTGGTTCTAGTGTAGTCTGTATTAAAATAGCTTTGAAAAAACAACTTTTGGCAAGAATTGCTATAGCTTTCGTGTTATATGAACTGCTTAATTGTCTGTTATGATAACGATCTTGTAGTTAGTATAGTTTCTAGTTTGTCTTGCTCCTCACAAGCTCTCTTAAGTGCTAGCTTTCACACGCTTCATCTTCATTGCTAATAAGGCTGTATTTATCCCCCCTCTCTCTCTCTCTTTCTCTTTGTATCTCTTTGATCGTCTGGCCAAATAGATTTTGTTTTCATTTTGTGACTTGATTGTTGGTGTTGCTGTTTACATTGGCTGGGCATAAAAACAATCAAGCAGACAACAGCAACATAACCAAGTTGTTGTTGTTGTTGCTGTGGTTGCTTCTTGCCGTTTCTTATTGGGTTTGTTCTGCTGCAGCTGTTATTTGCAGGCACAAAAGTTAGTTTTGTGGGCCCAACCCAGGCAATAATAATAACAGCAATAATAACAAAACAACACTAACAACAACAACATTGTATGTACACAACATACAACGTCGAACTTTAATTGCATAATTATGTGCAGTTTGCAATTTATCATTTTCAATTTTCCATGTTGTCGTTTTTTGTTTCGTTTCGTTCCTTGTTTCTTATTTTTTGCTGCCTGTTGTTGTACACTTGCCTAAGGGTTATTGGGAATTGTTGTAGGGTTTGTTCAGTTCGAGTAGAAATTTCTATCACATTTTCATAACAAATGTGGTAACTGAACCGAAAAGAGCATTTTATAGTTCGGCTTGCTGTTGAAGAAACTGTTCTTTCTTGTTTTTAGCTTGCTGTAATTTATGTGTTCACTGCTGGCTTTTTTGCTGCTTTTTCTTCTTTCATTCATTTTTTTTTGCTTGCAAGCTTTTGCCGTGGCTCCAACTTAAGGAAGATGGAGCAGCGGGCAACATGAAATTTAATGCAGCGCAAATATTGTGCATATAGAATACAAAAACAAACATACTTATATACGTATATAACTTATATATTCTTCTGTTTCTTATGGTCTTATGAACGTTTTCGCTTTTTGTTGTTGTTTGTCACGCCCTTGCTTGTTTTTTTTTGTATTTGTTTTTTTATTCATTATAATTTATGTTGAATGCGTTTCGTGCTTATCGCAATGCTTTAAATCGCCAACTATTCAATACTCTTAGCCAAAAGGCTATCCCTTAAAAAAGGTTGCGTGGGAAATCGTATTGGCAATCAAGCAATTAGCGAGTGCCATCAAATGTGCATTAGGCAGCCAGACAGACGCGGAGAGAGAGGGAGCTATATGTATGACAGCGACAGCGAGAGCGAATAAGCATTTCAGACTTATGTACAACGACAACAAGAAGAACAACAACAACCTGCATGCATTTTGCCATGTGACAACGTTCGTAGCATGTCTATGACCGTTTTGGCATTTTGGCTGACGTCTCAAGTGAGTGAGTGCAAGGGGGGGAGAGGTGCGGGAGGGAGCTAGTAGCAGACGTTAGTGGTTTGGGCTCAGACGAAGCTGCAGCCAAAAACAAGAACAGGAACATCTTTCTGTGAAAGGCTTGCCAGAAGCGATAGAGCGAGAGCGAGAGCGAAAGAGAGAGAAACAAAAACAAAAAAACAGGAGAACGCGCAGAAAATATTGAAAAACAAAGAAAATTAGTTGCACAGCATATGGATGTGTGTGTGTGTGTGTTTGTGTGTGTGTGTGTGTGAAAAGTTGACTGCCCAAAGACAACAACAGACAACAGACAACGTTGGTCGAGCGAGCAACGCGTCGTATGAGCAATGTCAATGCAATGGCGCCATTTCATGTTTTAAGGGTTGAACTAATCACAGACGATATACATGTGCCTTGCATATATGTATGCGTTTTGCTTGTTATTTGTTGATGCGCACACGAACAATGGCTTAGAACAACTTCCCCTAAAGAGAGTTGGCGTAGCTGTGTTGTGGCAAGAGGCGCCCTGACTTCAATTGCAAATTGGCTGGCAAAATATAAATGCGTGTGGACACACGCACAAAAGTATGCTAGCGCTAAATTGTGGCTCAACTTGAAGGCAGGCGAGCGCACATTTAAAGCCTGGCACATGGCAAATGTGGCCAAAAAGTATAAAACAAAACGAAAACAAAAAAATACGTAATAAAAATAGCTGAACGCGAAACGGAAACAACCCCCGTGAGCGCACTTAATGCATGCCAAAATTAAAGCGACTCCAAAAACCGCCCAACCCCACACACACACACACACACACATACAGCCAGACGAAAAATATATATATAAAATATGTATGTGTGTGTGTGTGTGTTTATATAAGGCATTATAGACGCGCGTTTTGTATGTTGGGGTAGGGGGGTGGCAATTGAAAAGCTTTACTGCTGCCAACATCGTCGTCGTCGTCGTCGCTGTTGTTGTTGTTGTCGCTTTTTCTTGCTTACTTTTTCTTCTTTTTTGTTCAACAGACTCAGAACTAAGTTCGGGCTGTTCGAGCTGTAAACAGGCACTATAAGTAAGTACCAATATTATAATATAAGATTAATATTAAGACTAAAAGCATAAGGCACCTCAGAATTTTCTCACTTCTAGTTGCATTTTGGGAAAATCTAAAGTTGATCAATGATCTTTATGCTATTAGCTTGCTATCAAATGATATGGCTATGTCTTAGCGTTTTGTAGTGCATCGATAGCAGATAGATAGATATAGATTACTTCAAATAAAAATTAGTATTAAAGTTTAGCCATAACTCAAAAGTTCAATATAGTTTCTGTGGATAAATAAGCTAAGTTACCAAGCAACCCTCGTACGATGTGCTATATAGACAACATGGCATATACTTGTACGTGTATGTGTGTGTGCACATTTATCAAGTGAATGTGTATATACATACAAATACGTGTGTATGTAAGTGTATGTGTGTGTATAGAGTCGAAGCTAAAGTTGCTGCTATGTGCGAAAGTAAGCAAAAACAACAACAGCTGAGCTATATGTGTGTGTGTGTGTGTGTGTTTGCCTTGGGGGTTGGGGTTGTGCTTTGGGGGTTGTTGGAGCGGCGTCGCATAAGACAAGCAAGTTGAAGAGAGGGAGAGCAAGAGCGAGAGAGAGAGAGCAGAAAAAGTAAATAAATAAAAAAAAAACAAGTACACAAAAAATTAACGAGCAAACGATTTTTATGGCAGCATTTTGTGCCTTAAAGCGCTTAATGCGCTTTATGGCTATCTGTGTGTGTGTGTGAGAATTGTGTTATGTGAAAGTGTGTGTGTTAGAGCAATACGTAACTGAACAAATGACATGCTTCCGGAAGTGCTTGGCTTTTGTGTAAAGCTATGTGTCTGTGTATGCGTAAAGTTGTAAATTTCATTGTTTGTTGCTGTTGCTGCTGCTGCTGCAAACGAAAATTAATTACACACAATACGAAAAATTTGCGCACTAAAATCGTTTTCAATCTTAATATGAAATTTTAAATGTCAGACGCACTGTAAATTGATTTAATAATTGAATAGCTTAAATTGCTAAAAATAGCCTGTTGAACTTTGCTCAAGCAAAGTACGAAGGTCAATCAACCTTTTGAAAGCATATTCTGGTCGAATAAATGGCAAAAATGTCCCAAACAAATGTTGGGAAAACCTTTTTTGCGACCTCAATAAAAAAAAAAGGTAGCGAGGCTTCGGAAGACAATTGGCAGACATGTCTGAGCCGGACACAAAGTCAAAAAGGCAGCAGCACTCAACTTTTGTTGCAAAGTACATGCAAATATTGCCTCGGGCAACCGGGTCCTTGACTTAGCAAAAGCAACAGTTGATAAGGCCGCATAAAAAAAGGACGCTGACTCTGACAAAAGGTTGACGACACTTGGCAGCCCAAAAAAAAACCAGAAAAAAAGGGACACGGATACAGAGAAGCAAAAGCATCAAAATAGAAGCTGTTGGGTTGGAAAATAAAAGTCAAGCCAAGAAGGCAATTCAATAGCCCAAGGATATTTGAAGCAACAGTAACGGCAACAAACAAATCCTTTGCCTTCTTTCGCTCTCTTTCAATCTTTGTCGTCATCGTCATCCAAAAGGGTCAAGTGCGTGCGCGTGGCGTTCTTTCAACTGTACACGGAAGTCAAAGGCAGCAACAAAAAAAAAAAGAAAAAAAAAGGGTTAAGTCCGCCCCGGACATAATGAAGCGCAATGACCTTTTTTTTCTCTCTCTCTCTGCCAGCTGTCTGTCTGTAGCTTATTATTAGATGTAGCGCAGGTTTGTTTTCTTGTGCTACGTACTGTTCCCTGTTTATTTTTGCATGACCTTGGCCCAGTGAGCACCGCGGGGCGGCAAACCTTGAACTTGTAAAAGGCAAAGATAGCCTTGACATTGAAATGGATGCCTCGTTAATGTTGTTGTTTTTGTTTTTGTTGCTGTTGTCGTCGCGGGTTCGGTCAGATTTCCAATTGGCAGCCTGAGGGCCGCTTTGACGTGGCCCCAAAATACAGCAATACAAGAAGAGACGACAGCTGTTACCAACAGTTTGCGTGGCTTTAGCAGCCGCTTTCATTGTTCGGCTTAAGTGCCATGGATCGCACACATAGCAAGCAAGTAGAAGCTACACTTGAAGAAATCACTGTGTTAACAAGTTCACTTATTTAGTTGGTTCATGGTAAGAAAAAAAAAATATAGTTGGATTTTCTTTAAGTGTAGCGTTACTTGCGTTCTTCTTTTACCATTCAGTCATATAAATAAACCGCAACAAGCTGGTTACTGGCAACTGGCAACTAGCAACCGGCAACAAGCTGGCATTGGGGAACCTGGTAAGAGCAACAGCAACAGCAACAGAAGCAGCTCACGTGCTGCGTGTGCCAAAAGTCTGCCGTTTTTGGCTTCCCCTTGGCCACGTCTCGATTACGTTTCGGTTTGGGACATCACAAGTGGTGCCAAGTGTTGCTGCTGCTGTTGCTGCTGCTGCTGTGGACAGACAAACAGTTGGACGACAAATTGTCTGGCTGACTGCTGTTGCTGCCTTGCCTCTGGTCTCTGGTCTCTGGCCTGCCTGTTGCCACTTTACCAGCTCAGACAGACTCTGCCGTGGGTCTGTTTTTTACGAGCCGCATGTAAGCTCTTTTGCGGGTATATAGTATCATGGCCATGGCATCGGCCCCAGCTCACACGTAGGAGTCGTCTGTTGAGACTGCTGCTGCTACTGCTACTGGTTGCCACAATCACAGTCTCACTCACTGTCTGTGGTGGTCTTGCTGTCACGGTTGGTGGTGCCCCCGTCGCTAACGGCTACTGCGGTAGCCGCCGTGGCGCCGTTTGACTGCCTCACTGCCTGACTGCCTGCCTGTCCATTTATGCGCGGTTCGCTTTTTATGTTTTTTTCTTTTATTACTTGTGTCTTGTGTGTGTGTGTGTGTTTTGACTGATGGTTGAGGTGTGGCCAAAGTTGCGGACATGCTTTGACATTGTGTGTGTGTGTGTGTTGTGTTGCGACTTGCAACCCGTTGAGCGGCATTTCAGCGGCGCCTAATTAGACATTAAGTGCACCATGCAATGTCTACTACACACACACACGGAGAGTCGGTGCTACTGCCTGGGGGGTGTGCACACTATGCATGTCCAAACATTGTGACAGCTGATTGCATCGCTGAGGCATGTGTGTTGACTAATTGCCGCCAACGACGCGTCGCAATGTTTGCAAATATTTCGCGTTGCACGTTACATGCTGCCACACGACAAATATGGCTAGCTGGCTGTTAGCCAGGCGACAGCAAAAAATGCATTTAGGTCGGTCAGAATGTGGGCGTTTTGGGTGTTTTTCATTTGGCTTCAAAAAGCAGCACGACAAATGTGCCAAGTGGATTACACAGAGCCAAAGAAGTGAGAATTGTTTCAAACATTGAAATATGATTGTTGTTAATACAAATAAAAAAGTAATTGTTAGAGAGTTCATTTAAAAGCTCTTCAAAAAAACATAGTAGTTAAGTGTAGTGTATAAAGAGCAGCAAACTATGACCATGACTAGGCCAGGACCCAGAAACCCCAACTACTATATGCAGATTGCATGACACGAGGGCAACAAGTTGCAACAGGCTGGTTGGCTGGTTGGCTGGTTGGCTGGCTGGCTGGCAACATGCGACATTGACAATGGCACAGTGCACATGGCCGCTGACCGTGGATGGAGACCGAGACCGGGATTTGGAATTGAAATTGGAACGGCCTCTGGCCAACAACAAAAGGCCGACACGGACATGAACAATGGACGCAGCGAGCAAAGAGCAGCGAGTTTTGGCAAAAAAAAAAAACAACAAACTATTACTACATGCAAACATGAATGCGGCAAGCTGACGTTGCGCGTTGCACGTTGCACGTTTATTCACTGGTTGGCTGGTGGCTGTGTAGGTGTCAAAGAGTTGCTTTTTTGTTTGGTGTCCTTGCTAAATCCCAAATGGCCAACATGGTATTTCATGCTCTCTCTCTCTCTTTTTTTTTGTTAACAGCCAGACGAGCAGGCAGGCGATAAAGGTCACGAGCTGCCAATGCTGCGAATGCGACCTGCATTTTATTTTTGTACTATTTTTTGGGGGCAACATGACAGCTGTTGGCAGTTGTTGTTGTAGCTGGTCACTGGGACAGACGAATGAAAAGTTCACTTTCACCCAGTCACCCAGAGGCAACTAACAAAAGGAACGAACATTGGCAAAGTTTTTAGCAACAGTTGCGAGGCCAGCAGAACACCAGAACACCAGACACAACGAAACGCAAGAGCAAGACCAAGACCAGAATCCAAGACCAAGACACCAATTCAAAGGCAAACCGCAACTGGGTAAAACTTAAAGAAGCTGCCGTTGTCGTTGCCTTTGCCGTTGCCGTCGCGTTTTCAGCAACAGTTTCAATGTCAAGCGACGCAGAATGTTAGAGGCACGCAGAGTCATAGCCAAGAGCTAAGAGTGGCAAGTGTGGCAGGAGTGGCAAGTACAAGAAAAGACCGACCGACCGCAGCCAGTCCAGAGCCACTTGGCAACTTGTTGCACACATTTGCCATTTTATGGAGCAACGTGATTTGGCTACGACTCTGACTCTGACTCTGGCTCTGACACAGCTAAGGATGTGGCATGTGCTTACTGCTTGGTAGCTGCCTCGTCTTGCCTTGCCTGCCTCGTTTGCCAATGTTGTCTGCGTTGACTGCGTTTTTATGGGCTTTGCCAAGGAATGTCAAAGTTGCTCTGTGTGTGCGTGTGTGTGTGTGCGTGTGTGTGTGTGTGTGTGTTTGTATGGCAATGACGACATAATCAACGCTTCATTGACGGGGTAAATGTATGGACATAAACACAGCTGTTGCCGCCTGCTGCCGCTTTTACAAGACAAATTGTCAGATTAGAGAGGGGGTAAAGGGGGAGCAACGACAGCGACAGCAGGATGATTCTCAACTTTTTTGGGTTAACTTTTTACGAGCACACACACACACACACACACCGGAAGCTACAGCGACAAGTGGGGCTGTATTTCTTAGCAAAGGTTCAAGTTGTCCCATGCAGTTTGCAAAGGATAGGAATGCTTGAACTGGATACGCTTGACTGTGAATAAGCAAACTATACAATAAATTCAAGAACAGACATTAAAAGCTTGCCTAGATAAATAAGAATAGTTTTAAGCATTCGTACTGCTTGCTTTTAGTTACAGTAAGCAGTGTGCAATACGAACTGCTTGAAACTCATACTAATCAATAATAATCGATTATTTATCTGTAAAAAGTATTTTTAATCCTAATCTTAATCAAGAAACTGACAAAAGAGAGTTTGTTCAAACGAATTCAATGCCCTACAAAACGTACTAATCGACTTTAGTACTTAAATTCGTTTGTCATTCGCCTTATTATCATATATGACTAATTGAAAAATGATGTAGAAACAACTGTTGCGCTGATTTTCAATTGTAATGTAATCAAACTCAGTGTGTGTGGTGTGTGTGTGTGTGCATTAAATTGGAAAACTTTTTACGACGCCATGACCTTGAAAAAAGCCGGCAGGGAAACCCAGAGACAACCCAATGTCGAGTATGTATTATGGAAGTTGCGTGTCAAAGCCAAAAACCGGCTAAGGTCAAAGTCAGCCTCTGTCTAGCGCCGCGATGATGACGACGACGTCAGTTGCCCAAACGGTCCGTTCCGATTCCCCAGTCGCAGACAGACCCACGCTTTATTCCTATCCCTTCTCGCTCCCACACATTAGCTATGACAAAAGCACAATCCATGACACAACTTAATTCAGTCCGGGTCTGCTGACGCTGAAGCTGCTGCTGCTGCTGTTTGGGTCTGCGTCTGGGTCTGCGACTGGGTCTGCGTCTGTGTGTGTTTGGGTCTTGATACGTGCGGCATGTTGCTACTACTTCAAATGGGCCCGCCTTTGGGATCACAACTTTGTCTGCTGCCCCTTTTTTTTGGCTCAGATTGTGCCATACGCTGTCTTAAGGGTATTTTGATTTGCTTGTGCGATATGTACGAAGAGATTGAGAGTAAAAGTTAATTTGAATTCTAAGATATATTTAAATACAACTATATATTAAATGTCTCGTAATAGTAAACCTCAAAGGGTATTAGTTGTTCGGTGTATTGCTGCCGGTTGCTCTTTCTTTTTTTCTGCTGATGAAGTTGCTAGCCAAAACAGAAAGAGACCAAAACCAACACAGTGAAAAAAAAAGAAGAGAGAGAATGTAAAATGGTTGACCCCAGCAATTGCTTTGCCACTGTGACTCGGCGAGTTTGGTACGTGCAACGCGTGGTGGCAACTGCTGGTTGCTGCTGTCGGATGGATAGATTATGCGGCTACTACCGCTGTTGCCATTGCTGCTGCCCTTGGTTCACTTGTTTGTTTTTTTTTTTTTTTTGCGCACTCGACGCAGAGGCAGAAAGAAAGATAATAAAAACGGCAATGCGGCTGCCTCATCACAGCGTGATGACGTGGAAAATGCTGCCGCCGTTGCCGCCACAAAAGGCATTCAAAATGGGTCTCCCTGCCTGAGACAGACTTTGTCGTAATAGAGTCAAGTCGAGTCGGGTGCTGTGCTTGAATTGCAGACAAGTTGTCTACCGCATGACTTAATTAGCTTTCGCCTTGGAATTGTGGATGGCAATTGTGAATGGTTATTGTGACCCATTGTGGTAATAAGGCGTGTCACACAGTTATTGGCTGTTTGGCTGCACTTACCCCAGTTGTTGGTGTTCCATTGCCAGCGGCAACTGTTGTTGCAGCACCACTCGCATTGCCACTTGACTTGCCCTTGCCGCGTCCACGCTTTGCATCTGGACGCACGGGTTGGCCGTCGGCACCGTAAATGATCTGTAAATTGAAAACAATTAAGAACAGGTTAGAAAATGATAAGCAGTTATCGTTTTAAAGGTAAGGAATAGTATTTTTTTGAAATATTTGTTGGGCTAGTAAAGTATCCATTCCTAAACGAGCTAATACCCAAATTTCCGAAGAGATTTTTAATAAGTGCTAAAACTGTTGTAGGCTTACTTACTCCACTGATAAAAATAGCACTAAGAAGCTTTTGAAATTCCGTTAAATAAGTTTTGCTAAAGCGTTTTGAAAATTGCTGTGCCGTTCAAACTTAATAAATTAAATAAAATCACATTATATTCAAGACACAAACCAAAACTGTTAACTCGTAACAGCAAAAACTGCTTCACAGTATGAATGATTGCATATGCTCCAAGCAGTTTACAGTAAGCGTTGAAAAATTCATTCAAAGTAAACAATTCAAGAGCATTTTTTTCATACATAATTGCCAAAATGCGCAAAATATTCAAACTTTAACTTTAAAGCTTACGTAAGACTGTGCACAGAAATATTCTCCTAAAGCGCCATTTAACAGGAAGCTGAGTCGTGTTTCTATAGCAAAAACAAGCAGTGCTCGATATACAAATGTGCTAGCAAGCAGTACACACAAGCAGTTAAATCACGTGCAGCCACACTGTTCAAATGCTCGCGTTTTGCTAGCGTTTTTTCTAAACTGCTTGCTTGCACTTTTGTTCAAGAGAAATTTCCCTTTATTGAAACGTGATTTTCCTCATTGTAAAACTTAAGCTTCTGTTAGTTTGTTAAATTATTTTATGTGATTTATGAGTTTTAAATGCTCAAAATGTTTGGAAATGATATTTAATAATAACAACCAGTGTCAATGAACTGAAATATTATTCCTGATGTCTCGAAGTCAGCTGCGTAAGATGAGCCATTGATAATTTCCAATAAGCATGACAAATGCTGCACATATATTTAATGCTGTCTTGGTACTTATAAAAACCAAACTCGACATCTATTTCCGGCACACACAGACGCTCATAAATATCAATTTTAGAGTGTCTTGAGACGCGGCTTAGGAACCATTAAACAAGCCAAAGTGCTGGGAACGCGCAACGGTAAATGGTAAATTGAAAAATCTTAGAGAAATATTATTCTGGAAATTCTCCACAAGGAGTACTTCATGCATATGGGTGTGTTAAGTGTGCGCAGGCGCGGCGGTACAGACTAAAAATAGTTTAAGGCCAGACGGGACGCAACATATGCGAGCGCCAAATGAGGGGCAGAGTCGGGGTTGGAGTTTAAGTAAGGGGCTGGGTATAATGCAGCGTAATGTTATGTTATGTTGGAAATGAAATGAACGTGGTTGCTTCGCAGGAGTGCTGCTGGAATGCTCTTTGCTAGCGTGAGTGACAGACGGCTGCGCCTTAACGGTAAATAAGCAACGAACCGAACAGATGCTAGGGACCAAAAATGAAGCTGCTGTTGGCACGCGCAGGCGCGCACAACAAAATTGTAGCACATGTTGCAAGCACATCATCGTTGTTGTTGTTGTGGCTGCTGCTGCTGCTGCGTTGCATACACTTTTAGCAGCAGTTGTCATTTCGGAAGCAATTATTTTAATGCAAGCTGCAAAGCGTGCCATGACACCCAGTTTCCCAAGTTACCAATTCTCAGGCTCCAATCGCACTCGCACTCACAGACGCTGCAGTTGCAAGCAGACCCCTCTTAAAATGGAAAACGACGACATCTTGTCGATGTCACATGCGCATTTGGATTTTTGTTACACACACACACACACACACGCATACATACACTAAGTGTGTAAGGAACTGGGGGCTGGCTGTGTTGTTCTAAAATTAGTCAAGCTAAATGTTTTCAGAGGTGATTTTTCTTCTGCTCGAAACTGATATGCATTCCCAGGGTACAGTTGTGCACAAAAGAAGAAAAAAAAAAATGGAAGAAAAGCAGCCACATTTAAGTGATGTTCAGAGAAGTGTAGATTGACAAAGATTGAGGGAAGAGCTGCGTATTGATATTGATCCCCCAATGGCAGACATTATTTACTTTGACATTTTGTTTAATGTTGTGTCCTTTAGAGTATTTTGCCTCAAGAGGCCTTTTAAGCGCAAGCTGTTGGTCATTTATAAAGGTGTCCTTATATATTTGTGAATAAAAACTAAAGTTATCGATTTATTTGGTCCACAAAGGCAGAGATAAACTGTTTCATAGAAGACACTTTTAGTTTCTGTCTGCCCAAAGTGAAAGCTTCATTTTTTTCCCAGACACAACAAAAACCACAACAAACAAGGACGCAGATAGTTGAAAAAAAAGCCGAAAAGCCAAAACGAGGCCAACGACCTACAAAAGACGCCTAAAATTGGGCCAGAAATAGGCAACAGAGAAAAAAGAAAAAAAAACAAGACAATCAAATCAAAAGTCAGCAGCTGCTTCCTGCTCCTGCTCCGGGGTTGTTTTTTTCTTTTGTTTTTTTTATTGCTCCTGTTGTAGCTTCTGTTTTGTTTTGCTGGCGCTGACATTTTATGAGCAGCAGACGAAACCGAATCAATTTGGAAATCATTTTCGTTGCCACTTTGTTTTTATGCAGACTTTATTAGCGTCAACAACTTAAGGAGCAACAAAAAAGGCAGAAAAAAACAATAAGCATACTAACTTAATTGGCATTATTAGCTGATTCTTGTTGCAGCTTTTTCATTTCATGACAGCAGCTGCGCAACAATAATGAGAAGCAATTTGTGCTCCCATATTGTTGTTGGTCAGACACACAACACAACACAACACACGCACACACTCAGACCAAATGAAAGCCTCGAGGGCGACAAAATAAGACGAGGAGAAAAAAAATAAACATAAAGAAGCAAGCTGTGCAACAGGTAGCCAAGCTCAAACCGCAAAGGCCACACGCACACACACACACACACACGCAAAAGTTAAGAACCTGACCTAGGCCAAGTGGATTTCGGGTAGGTGCCGTCATAAGTAAGAGAGAAAAAACGAGAGCAAAATGAGCACAACAAACAAACAGAAAAAAAAGTGGAGCTGCTCAAAGTAGCCCTATCAAAAAAAAAATGTTGAAACCACTGCGGCATGTGCAGACTGTTGTGCCTTTTATGACACATTTGCCACGCCTCTTTTTTTCGCAGCCCCCTTTGCTGCTGCTGTCCCTTTAACAACAACAACAACAACACCCGCTTGTCGTCATCATAATGAGCAACTGGGCGCCCCATAAAAAGTTGCCAGCTTGGTTTTCTCATTTTTTTTTTCGGAACAGGGTCCCAAAATGTGCGTGTCTCTTGGTTTGTGTGTGTGTGTGTGTGTGTGTGCAGCTTTTGGCAACCCTTCGTTTGATGTATTTGTCCAACTTGTTGCTTGCTGAGTTTCTTACAACCTTGTGCTGCCTATTTCGGATACCCTTCGTCTTCATTGTCTAACTGTGACAACCCTAAGTTCATTCAACTGCCTAGGCAACCCTTTTGGCTAACAACCTTGACCTGCTCTTGCTGTTGTTGCTGTTGCTGGGGTTCGTTTAAATGTGCCAAAAATATTAATTATTGCCACAGCCTCTTTTCAAAATTAGAGCAACAACCCTTCACTTTTCTCTGTTTGTCTCTTTGTCTGTCTGTGTTTGGGCGCCCATAAAAAGTGGCAGCAACAGCAGCTGGGGGCTGGTCACAGGGCATAGGCATAGAATCGATTTTCTAATAGCAGCAAACATTGTGTCCTTGCCCCTTGAGAAACAACAGCAACAGCAGCAACAACAGAATATTATTCAAGGTTAAACGCACCTTTTTGCACCATAGAAACTGGCAGCCAGTGTGGTTTGGGTTTGGCGCTGGGAAGGCAGACTGTGGTAGGCTTTTGGGGTAGACCAAGACTTCATGCAATGTTAATCTTTGTTTATTTTGATTATCACTTTCGTGGTGACAGAGAGCCACATTTGCAGGGGGAATAAGGAAACCTTGACAATTGCTGATTAGCCGGGTTTGTTCAGTGTGTCCTTGAACGTTTTTTCTCTCATTATTGAAGTGAATTGCGTGACTGAATTGACGGAATGACTCAATGACTGAACGTTTGACTGTCTGAGTGTTTGCTGCTTTTAGGTGTTGAATTATGCGCTTGCTACAAATCACAATAATACGGAAGTCCTGCTGATTCATGCTTAAACATGTCTGGCAGGATTTTGTAATTCAGCTGGTATATACTATATATACATATATCCCGTATATCCCATTTTGATTGCAGGCTATGTTTAGCTTCTTTTGGTTTTTTTTGGTTTTCGGGGGTTGACTTGTGCACCTTGGGGGTGGGTTTTCCATACTTTTTTTCTCTGTTCCTTTTGCTTGTTTCATTTTGCAGCGTAATTGAAGCCAACCCTCTGTATATGTATGTTTGTATATATATATATATATATATATATAGATATATGCTGGCAGATACATACACTTTTATATTTTGTGTTGGTTAGGGTTGGCCAAATGCGTCATCGTCAATTTTCTACACACAATTTAGTTGCAGAAATTTTCAATGTCAATGTGAGGCACTTTCTTTCTTAAAAGAGAAAGGAAGAGGGAGAGAGAGAGGGCGTTAAGGGGGCGAGGTGACAACGATGCAGACATTTGGCGTAACTACCTTATTTAATGTGTCCCCATCCAAACCACCCTCTTTCTCCCTCTCTCACCACTCTTGAAGCTTCGAGAGCCCCCTTGAGATGTAACCATTTTGATGTGTGCTAAAAAGCTCACTTCACAAAATGTATCAAGGTCAAGTTCATGTTAATGGTTTGCAGAGGGGCGCTGCTGGCTAAGCGGGTGCCGGGGGTGTGATTGTGTAAAAACGGGGCAACATTTATTGTTTGTTGAGGTAGCGGCAGCCAAAGCCAATTCAAAAAAGGGGTACAAAAAAAACCTTTCATAGCCGCTGCATTGTGACACAATTTGAGTGCCAAAACAGAGGCAAGGTTTGGGGTGGAGGCAATGTGTTTTGATTGCTTGAAGACAGTTTAACTTGGCTGCAACTTTTAGCTATTGCGCGAGACCAGCGATTAAACAATTTCATTTGAGCTGTTCTTAGAACTAATTTGAAGTATTAATGAATATTATTTCAAATTTTTATCCAAACAACATTAAATGCAATTGTAATCAAAACCAAAAAGTTTGCTCTAAAGGGAATTGCATTCATTAAAAGGCAGGATTTTTAAATGTGTTTTGTATCTCAAATTGCAATTCAAACTCGAACCAAGGGTGTTTTGAGAATTTTGGCGTTATCTAAGCAAATAATTTAATTTAATAACACACCACCAGTTAATATCACAAATACAAAAGACTTGCCAAACAAACACACACACGCTTGATTAAGCCAAGTTAAATGAACCAACAATTAAGAACAGCTGTGCATTTTGCAGACTATATAACAAACATATCCCTAAGGCATTAATACGCGTTCGGAGTTTTATATTTTACTTATACTTCAGTCAACTAATTAGCTAGAAAAACGCATATCAACTGAAGGTTTTTGTACTAGTTTGTAGCATTTTTGTGGGCCAAATGAGTGCGACCAATAAAAGTGCATTTGCATTTAAGGGCCACTTTCTCTCTCCTTCTCTCACTCTCTCTGTCTGTTTGCTGTTGCAAGGATGTACATTAAGGATGTGCCAAGTCAGAGTGAAATAAATTAATTTGAAATTCCATTCCGTAGATTTAATTGAGTTGAAATCAAATTAAAAGCAATTTATTTTCAACCCTCATTGCAAATTTTTTT
The DNA here is from genome assembly GCA_035044725.1 of Scaptomyza caliginosa. Taxonomy (NCBI): domain Eukaryota; kingdom Metazoa; phylum Arthropoda; class Insecta; order Diptera; family Drosophilidae; genus Scaptomyza; species Scaptomyza caliginosa. The sequence goes on from JAWNNR010000332.1 coordinate 33,953, forward strand.
TTTTTTGGTTTTCGTTTTCTACTTAGCTGCAGAACCACAACCCACACACACACTCTCGCACACACACTATCCTTTTATGCTGCGTCTTCTTTGGTTTACAGTTTTTCCGCTCGTTTCTGGTACTTTCTAAAAGTGCGTGCCACGCAGCAGCCACAAAGCAAAGCAGACACAAACACACAGAAAAGAAGAAAAGAAAGGAACGTAGAAAAGTAAAAATAAAGAAAAAAGTAAAGTGAAATGAAATCAAACTCGGATATATTTGGTATTTTTGTTTTGGGGTTGCAAAATGTTTGTAATGCCTGCATTTCTGGCCAGAGCTGCGAGGAAAATCGATAAAAATGTGCCGTGACAGTGTGGCACATAGTCGCGTAGGCATATAGATAATACCCGTATATTCATGGTTAATCTGTGTTGCATTTGTTTGGGGGTTGGGTGGGTTTTGTTCGGACTTTGGATTTTGAGTTGTGACATTGCATTAATTTTTAATTTGTCTCGTGATAAACGAGAAATGATTTATGCATTTGGCAAATGCCAAGCTAGCGCACAAATTAAAAAGCCATTGCAACAAAAACAACAACAACAACAACAACGGCAGCAAGAATTCAAATTCTGCCATGACAAACGGAAATGGTATTAAAAAAGTTTTTGCATTCGGTTCGACAACAAGGAATACAAATAATGCACTCGAGTTGACAGAGCAAGGCAACAAATTGCATTTGAACAGCATTCAGCAACCAAATTTTGCGATCCAACTCCCATTGAAATGCATTAAAAATGCACAAAAAAATATAAAAAAAAAGCTGACCAAATAACAAAGTAAAAACGAGTATGCCACAAAAATAAAAACAAGCATTAAGAAGCAGCAGAGAGAACTCAACTCGAAGCTTGCTTTGAGGGGAAATAAAATAAAATTTTGTGTTTAATTTGGCAGCAGCAGCAGAGCGAAAAAGTTGCTCCACAGCAGAGCTGCAGCCGTTGCTGTTGCAGATACTTTTGAAAATGCATTTCGCAAAGGATATGCACAATTTAATAGAAAGAATGCAACGGTATAGTGTGAAAATCTTATGTTTAATACTATTCATTCGTACTTCTGTCAATTCTAACTTATTTTTTGTTGTGTTGCTCTAGAAAAGATTGTACAAAAGAAAAGTGTAATTCAAGTAGATAATCTACAGTTTTGAGTTTATTTAATATCCCCAGCAAATTAAATACCCATGCTAATGAGTCACCACGACTAGAGAGAGTATGTAAAAGTCAAGAATAATGCCAGCTGGCTTGTGGCATTAATATTTGTAATTGTTGTTGCTGTTGCAGCTGCAGTTGCTCTGCAGCAAAAGTGGCTTTTGTACGTACAATGACCTACCAACACATAAAAAATGCAAAAAGTGGCAAAGCAGCATGCCAAAGAGAAATAGGGAGAGGGGCAACTCTGCGAGTCGCGCGCTTAAATATGCAAAGGACGATGAGGATGCCACACGGTGGCGCAAAAAGATGTTGCTGGCGTTGCGGGTTGCGGGTTGCGCGTTGCCCCACAGGCGAAAGTTTCTCAACAGCACAACAGCAATGGAAAATGGCAACGGCAACGGCAACAACTCAATCCAACAGCAATGGTTGCTGTTGTGCTAGTATGTGTGTAAGGATTCTGGCGTAACTTCAATAATAGTCAAGTGCAGTGAAGCGTTCTGTCAGCTGCAGCAACCGGGCGTCCGCTCCACCACAGCGCTCTGCCCTTTGCCCCACAGAAATCAGAGCTTAGCTCCCCTTCTTTGGCAGCAATTCGCCATTTTATTTGCACTCGTTGCTTTGGCATTTCTTTTTTTTCGACTATTTTTTCTTTTTATTTTTTGACGCGGCTCCAGCAACATCTTTTGGCCAGCACGCGTACTTTTCTCAATTTTCCAAGTGTGTGTGTGTGTGTGTAAATTTTGCATTTACCCTTGGCAAGGACTTTTGCCATAGCAAGAGGGAAAGCCAACGCAGCAATAGCAACAGCAACAGCAACAGCAACGAAAGCAAAAAGTTTTATTTGCACAGTTTTCTTTTTCTTAAACTTTTGTTGTGCGCTACACCACACCACAGCACTTCAGTACACTCCTCACCCACCCCCCACCACACTCTTTCGACCGCTCAGCGTAAAATGCTTGCTTGCAATTTGTACAAACAAGTTTGTATATATACTTGGTTATTTTCTGTTAGTACATAAGGCAAAAGTTGGCAAAGGCGTCATCTGAAAAACTGTAGCATACTTTTGAGCGACGCTTAGAAAATTTTCTGCGTTGTCCCCTTTGCGCTAAAATACATGGCAAAAATAGGAAAATTTTTATAATTAACAACGACAAAGTAGCTGAGAACAAGTGCAAGAACAAGAACAAGAACAAGAACAACATGAAAGTCGTCTCACAGCAACAGCATCAGTTTATCAAAGGCGACAATTGACCAAGCCAAACCAAAAGCATCAGCAGTGTGAGCAGCAGCTGGCAAGTTGTGTGGTTGGGTAATGGCTTGGTGTGGGGGAAGGTGCATAAGAAGAGAAGAAATAGAAAATGCACTCAGGCAGACAGAGAATGCAACTGACGAGGGTAATGTCAAACACATATCTGATATATGTACCAGATATATATATATATATTAACATACATTATATATAGCAACATTTTAGGGTGCCAGTGTCACTAGCACTGAAAAAATGTGGGGATAAAGGAGGATACGGGGGCTGTGAGGCAGCGGCCTGCAATGCAAATATTTGCGTCAACTACTTATTTGGAGCACGAGGCAACTGCAACGCAAATTCTCAAAAGTCCGCATTGCCGCAGTTCCCTGTTATGCAGAAAAGTGCGTCATGTACTCTAGTTTCAAGTGCTTAAGAAGCACAAGAAGAAGTGAAAGAAACAGAAGTAGAAGCCACTGCAATGCATTGCAACCCGTTGTGTGCGACACTCTTTGGCGTATACGCAATATGCAATATGCGTAAGCAAAAGCTTCAAACAGCGTCTCAAAGGCGGGTGCAGGTGCGTGTGTATTTGAGTATGAGAGTGTGTGGGTGTACATGTGAATGAAGTGTGTGTGGGTGAAGTGTGTCGCCTTATTTGCACATGTTTCCGTTAGAGCTAACAGCCATACTTATACCCTTGTGAAGGTTATTCATAATTTCCTAACCGTATCAAATACTTATTTATGGAGCAGGTTTGTTTTCAATGCAAGCTGCTGATTAAAAGATGCATTTCAATGTTAATCAATAAATTTTATAAAAATCAAGGAGTTATCTTTGAGTCTTGCAATTAACCTTAATAGCAAAAATGTTTTTCAATAAGTTTTAATTCTTAGAGCTTAGCTTTAAGCATTCGAGTCTCTGTCTAAATTATCTACTTATATTCAATACTCGATTAAATAAATAACTTAAGACAGGGTATCTAATATTCGACTTAGCAAAAATATCTAGCTGTTCTTTCTTGTTTATGCTGATGTTGTCGCTGTTTATGCTGCTATTGCTATGTTCTTGCTGTTGTTTGCAGTTGTGCGTGTTAAGCTCTGCATCATTTCTTTTCGCTGCATTAAAAAAAGAGTGCGTGAGCGAATTTCTAAGTATGCGTGTGCATGTGTGCTGTGTGCCGTGTGCTGTGTGTGTGTGTGTGTGTGTGCGTGTAAATACAGACGTGTGCATATTTATGCGTATTTGTTTGCATAGCTGATGATGTGCTAGCAACAAAAGCAGCAGCAGCAACAACAACAACTTTATTTATGCGTGCGTGTGCGTTGCCCCCTATGGCTAAAGTTGTTGTTGTTGTTGCTGAAGCTGCGGCAGCTTCATTTCAGTAGCTGTATCCTGTATCCTTTGGGTATTGCGAGTGCAATTAGAAAAACTTGCAGCAGCAAAGCTGCAACTTTGAGCTTGTAAATGCAGCTAGCGCTAAATGGTTTGTTAGCACGTGCGTGTGTATTTAAGTGTGTTAGTGAGTGTGTATGTGTGTGTGTGTGTTGGTGCGTGCTAAGTGCAAAAAGTTCTGCTGCTGTTGCTGCTGTTGCTGCTGCACTGCTGTGGTTGCTCTACTGCAGCATTTTTATGTAACACCGCATTTCGGACAACAACAGCAGCAGCAGCAGCAGCAACAACAACAACAAGAACAAAAGCAAATAGCGTTAGCTACGTGACGTGAAATTTTTTAGCGCATTTTATGTGCAGGTTGCTGTTGTTGTTGGTGTTGTTGTTGTCGTTGGTTTCCTGCTGCCTTTTTGAAAACATTTCTTTATAATTCTTTTTTTTTCTTGTTCTTTCTTTCGTGCTTTTTGCTCTAAACCACCCCCACACAACAGCAACACCAAAAGCAGCAGCAGAAGCGCCCGTTAAGGGATGTTTATGCACGCCAGGACTTTCGTACTTTAGTAAATGACTTGACTTGTTTGACTGCGTTGCCCAGCACCCAAGCAGCACAAGCAGCACAAGCAGCTCAAGCAGCCCAAGGACCAAGCCAAGGATCTCTGGCAACAACTTTTAGTTGGTCTCAACGTGAACAAAAAATCAACAAAATTAAATTGATTTTTTTTTTGCCTTTTCATTTGCTGCTTATCAAGAAGTGTGCGTCAAATGTATTGGAAAACTACGGACACAGAGTTAATTTCCTATAATTCCCAATAACAACAATAAAAATATAATAAGTAAAAAAAACCAACACCATTTAAATCACGCTGAATTGGAGCCCAATATGGAGTGTCCTGCAACTCTTTCGCTGGCAACGAAGATTATTTTATGCTGTTCGCAGAGGCATCGAATTTATTGTTTCAATTATGTTTTCAATTTGCGCCGACAAACAAAAGCCAGGGAGAAATGCAAAAAAAAAGATAATACAAGGCTTTCAGCTATAAATAAAATAAATAGGGAAAGCAACAAGAATATTTGTTGTGTGTCGCTGTTGTTGCTGTTGTTTTGTTTGTTTGTTGTCAGGTTCATGCGCGAAATCGAATTCGGCGTGAGTAACAGTCACTTGCTCTCATTCCCCTGCCTATCACCCTCCTCTGCTGTCAAACAATCTCTGTGCTGTATGCATACCCAGGCCAAGCAAGTTATTGAAAGTAAACATGATAAAATATATACTTGCAGGAAATACAAAAATTGTATTCCAAACTGAACGCGTAATGCATGCGAAATTGTCTCAAATAATATTTAAGAAAATTAAATTGAATTTACATCGCTGTTCGCGTTGTTCAAAGCAGCAGCAAAAAACGCAAATTCATCTCATCTCAGTGAAGACATAAAGATACTCTATAGAAGGTTGTGCTGAACTTCTAAGCCAAGAAGATGGTCTTGCCCAATATGCACTTGCCACTCTGGCTACAGGGTTTCTAAACAAATAAAGCAAACGCAATGATAACATACAAAAAAATATAATCAAAAATCGATTTAAAAGTGCGGCTTTGTTTTTATAACAATATGCGAGAGGCGCGTTGATGTTTTTCTTCTTCTTTTTGTTGTTGTCAAAATGCAATCAAAAGATTTGGCAAGTTTTTGCTGTTGTTGTTTCTGTTGTAACTGCCTGATAGGCACTTTGTGAGTAAACTTTTACTTTATCGTTTTAATATTTGAACTTATGGTTGTTGTGAAGTTGCTTTCTTTTGATTTGGCGGAATATGAAGAGGAATAATGTAATTGAAGGACAAATAAAGCATCTTTAACCGCTGAAAGCATGCCGAAATACCAGTTAATAAAGTTCTGGTAATAGCTCAGTTCTAAGCTGCACTTTAATGTCTCACTTTCATTATGATATGCCTGACTTGATGCCTAAACGGATTCGTTACAGACAAGCAGCGGCAGTTCAACAAAAAAAAGGTGAAGCAAGTGTTTACCTCTGGGGCAGGTGCACAAAGAGGGTCGACACGTATTTAGTTTGCCTGCTTGCTTTTTTTTTGTTTTTTTTTTTGGCTGCAATTAGGCGCCCTGGGTGTAATTGTAACCTGTGTGTGTGTGTGTGTTTTTGGTCTTCGCTGTTCGCTACCTATATAACCTGCTGACCCTCTAAACCAACAGAAGAAGAAAAAAAAAACACCAAACCCATTATGCATTATCCAACCAGGCAGTGTAATACTCGTACTAATATGGTGCAACCCTTTTTTTTTGACACGCTGACAAACGCTTCGTTTCATTTGCAGTGCTGGGGTGCGAGTTGCTGTTCGGTTTGGATCTGTTTGGTTTTGGTTCTGTTTCTGCCGCATTGCTGGAAGACCAAAGAAGGGTCGCCACTCACGACCACGAATCGGTCAAGCTGAAAAATACGCTGCAATTGCACCTTGTTGCAAGCACACACACACACGCACAACATGTGTTTGTGTATATAGAAAACCAACAAGTACAAATGTTGTAATTGAGACTAGACGACTTGATAGATGTTCAGTAATATTGTTAAGACAGAGCTATTTTGTATAAGTTTCTCTAAAACTCTTCCTATAAAAAAAGTGATTTAATATTTTTGCAGCTGCAGGGTATTCTTCATATCAGCTATATTTGTTAGCTTCATTTTCGCCATGCTTCGTTGGTATTTAAATTAAGCCAACGGGCAGTGAAAAAACGAGTGCCGCTTGCAGGGCAGAAATGCACTTCAAAAATAGAAATGCAAGCAGAAAAAAGGGTTAAATGTGCTAATATATGAGTGTGTTTGTTTATATATATGTGTGTGTGTGTGTGTGTGTGTGTGTATCCTTTATCCTTGAAATGCAACGCATGGTCGCGAGCTAAAAACGTTGCTGTCGTTCTCTATTTCTTTCTCACTTGCTTTCTCTCTTTCTGTCTCTCTCGCGTTCGTTTGCTTTTGGGTTGCTGTGGCAATTAGCTTAGTTTGTTGATTATTTATTTATTTTTTTTGGTTTGCCATCATTGTTGTTTATTAATAAACAATAACAAGCCATGCTTAATTGCATATATATTTGCTATCTGCAGCTGCTTGTTAACCTCATTTATAATGTTGCTGCTCCTCTCCGCTTTTCCACGACGGTCATCATTAAAACAAACTACCATCTCGCCTTCACTCTAATCCCTCCCTCACTTACTAATTCGCTGTCCTTTTGCCTTCGTTCACAGTTTGTCTCATTAAAATGAGCAAATGCGAAAATCATTTGCACTGCAATTTTGCTATGGTTTTCGTTTTTTTTTTTGTGTTTCTTAAACGCCAAAGTGAAAATGCAATGGCGCAATTTCTGCTCGTTAGTTAGTGTACTCGGGTGTGTGTGTGTCAGTGTGTGTGTGTGTAGACAATGCGGTAGTTTTGTCCTTTAAACAAGTTTGCAAGGATACTATGCCATGCTAAGCTAAGCAGCGTCTTAGCCTTGGCTTAGCGAACTGCGGTTTCCTGTTTGCCATGCAAAAAAACTTGCCATTAAGTATACGCAGCGTGTTTTGTCACTTTTGTCGTTAGCTGTAATTATGTAACATTCATTTGCATTTAGTGTTGCTGTAGACAATTTTAATCAATGCAAAGCTTTGTCGTTGCTGCTGCCGCTGCTGCTGCTGTTGTCGCATTCAATGTGCGCTTAACAAGGATGTGAAAATTTATTTATTAAAATTTAACAACGCATTATAATCAGCGCAGATTTATTTAACTGTGACAGTCTCTGTGTGTGTGTGTGTGTGTGTGTGTGTGTGTAGTTTGGACTAGTGGAATGAATGATTGTCATCAACAAGCACCAGCAGCAATAGCAGCAACAGCCCATCAACAACCATCATGCACTAAAAGCAGCCGTCGCGGCAACAGCAACATCAGCAAATCATATTCATAAAAACAACAAACCAGCAGCAGCAACAAAAAATCCAAAAGCATTCAATTGCACAGACAGACAACCAACACACACTAACACACACGTTCTCTATGCTTGCACCAACACAGACATAAACGTTTTATTATTTAATTTATGCGCCCGATAAAAAGAGTAGAAAGAAACTGCCACACAATGCAAGCAAGCTCATCCAAACAGATACATACATGCATACATATAAACAGATAGAACAATGACAAAACTAAAAAGTGTTATTTGCATAATATTCTGTGTTCCAGTGTGTGTGCGTGTGTGTGTGCGTGTGTGAGTATAGGGGTTCTTTTTGTAGCAAATTCAAAAGCACGCACGCCTCTAGAAACAAACATTTCAAGGTCAAATAACACAAGGCTAATTTGACACAAACTTGAAGCACATTAATAATAATTAGTTTTTGTTAAAGTTTGAAAGTTGAAACGGTTTAATTGCCGTGTGATCGCTGAAGAATCGGTTGGACTCATAAACTTTGAAATCATAAAGCTGTTATGAAACTTTCGTTATCTATTAAATGCTCCCAGGCGACTTCTAAGAATTTCATAATCGTTTGCCTTATCTTGTGTACTTTTAATGCTATCTAATGTGGAGCTTATCATTTGAAGTTGAAAATAACTTAATTCTCTAATCATGTTAAGTAGATAAAATAAAATATATTTATACATACGGGCTTGGCTTTGGGTTCCTGCAAATAAATAGAAAAAAATGGTATTAAAATTAAAATAATTTACGCAAAATAAAAAGAGTGAAATTAGCATTAAAATATTCTATGTATTCTATAGAAAAAAATTGTAATCCAAGCTCAACCTTTTTAATTGGCTGTCAGATACAGTGGCAACAACAACAACGACAACAAAAGCTTTAACAAATCTGGCCATTAAAATAATAACTAAAAATCCCGTAAAGAGAAAAATATTATTATTATTTTTACTGTACACAATATATGTGCAAAAATAAAGATTTTTTGCAATTTAAATGCAACGAAAATTTGATATACAAAAAACAAATTCTGATGTTGCAGCAGTTGTTGCATAAGCTGCTTAAAAGTTAAACTCAATGCTAAAACAAAAACCAAAAACAAGCAGGAAGTATAGTTATGAATGTGTACAGATGTAGAAAGTATTTATTTATAGGCGTGCGTGCATCAAATATGAATTGTGGTAAAGTAAGTGCAAGAGAAATGCGGCACGTATTTGATTTTTAAATCCTAGAGCAGGACGAACAGAAACAATGCGAGCAGATGTGCAGGCAAGCAAGAAACACATGCAGATGTTTGCCACAATGTGTGTGCGAGTGTGTGTGTGTGTATGTGTGTGTTCAGACAGATGAATATGCATTTGAAGCTAAAAGGAAATACAACAAAACAACTACAAAGAAAAAAAAACTCAATCGGATTTGTGATGAAGACGAGAAAGAAATGCAGATGCAAAGCCTGCAACTGGACTCAAGAGTTTGTTTTTAGTTGTTTTTGCCTACAACATTTGGTGCAATGAACTTAGAGAGCAATGTGTGTGTGTGTGTGTGTGTGTGTGTGCGTTGCAAGAAATTGAGTGATTGCAACAATATTGTGGCTATTGTGCTGATTGCTGAATCTAGCCAACTGGCCAAAAGCGTCAATTATTGCCGAAAACTGTTAAAAAATTGGCAAAATATAATAAAGAATGAAAAGGGGACGAAACTGCAACTGGATATGCAAGGAGCAAAAGACCACGACATGATATCAGATTGCACAATACAAAAGGCACAAACATCGATGATAATGAAGCCCAATGCTGAAGCTCATCATTCACAGCACAACATTTGCTCAAGTATCAAGTGTGCCATTCTCTCTTTCACTCTTTCACTCACCCTACGTCCTTCAGGAGCAAGGATGTGTGCCAGGCGGCCTGAGGCGTCAATGAGGACGAGGACGAGGACAACTACGAGTGCTTTAGAGCATGGGAGTATGTCACGAACGATATGTGTGTGTGTTCAAGTAGGAGCATTGCACTCTCGTTCAGTACATGTTGGCTGTTTTTTTTTTCTTGTCGAGATACTTTCATGGCTGGCATGCATTTTATAAGTAGCAGCAGCAGCACATACATTTGGTATGCATGAGGTGAAACCTTTAAGTTGTCATGGCTGGTTTAGAGTTAGGGTTAGTTGAGTTGAGTTGAGCTTAAGTTGAGCTGCTGGCAGTGCATTTAGTTTGATGAAGTTGCCAGCAACGACGCTTGGCTCCTGCGGCCACAAAAGTGAAATTGAAAGAGAGTCTTCAGCGATTACAACAGCAACAGCTACAGCAACAACAAGCACAAGAAGGACAATATGCGAATACAACCCTCTACAAAATGAAGTCAATCACTCAAACCAAACCATTTTTAAAGCCTGCTTGGGTGGTGTGTTGGGCTGCTTTGGCTTTGGCGACTTTCTACTTTAGACCAGACGCCTTTTAATATTTGCTTTTCCTTCTTTTGTTGTTGATTTGCCTTATTTGCCAGTTCTCGTTTGACGGCAAAAGCAAAGGCAAAGGCAAAAAAAATAGAAAATGTAGAAAATAAAATTGCGAAATGAAGAGAAGAAAAAAACAAAAAAAAAAAAAATGTTTTAATGAGAAAATTCCTAAGAAAACTGCATATTTAAGGCCAAGTCAAAGGAGGTATTGACAGGGAGAGGAAGCGGCATCCTCCACGCCAACATTACGGCGCTATTCAAATAGCCAAGTTAATGACTTGTGCTTGAGGCTATATATTTTTTCTTTCCTTTTTTATTTGTCTTATTTTTTATTCGGGTCTGATTTGTGAAAGTAAAAACAAGGCAAGCCAAAACAAGGCAAAGGAAGACAAGGTCCGTTTGAAGTGTGACCAGCTGCCTGGCCAGAAACCGAAACCAAAACCCGAAACTGGGCAACCAAAACGACTGACGAAGACACATATTGAATTACTTCAGAGAGCTGCACAAATACCACAGAAATAAGTCACAAGTGCATTGATCCGCATTCGATTCGTGCGGCAACAAAACCGACAACCAAGAAACAACAACCACAACAACAACAACCAATATGTAATCAGAACAATGTGCCGAAAATATTGCTAACCAACCGACTGCAACAGCTGTGACCAGAACAGAGAACTTCCGCGAAAGACGACATTTATATTTTGGATTTGCTTTGTGTGTGTTTGTGCATTTTGAATATTTACACTGTTCAAAAAAACCAGCTAACTCTGCATTTATTTTCGGCTAAGATAAATATATGCAAGTTAAGTTATACAACTTTAAAATATTAAAATATTTGTAACATATTTATGTTGCCAGTTATTCAAAAGGATAGGTGTAAACTATATCATTAGAATCCTTTTAAAGCTAAATTGTATGCTCAGAAATACCAATAATAAGTTATTGGATTCAATAAGATATTTATTGATTTTTGCCTCTAAACTATATGATTTATAGAATATTTAAGAAGTCTTTTATAAAAATGAATGTAAAAACTATACTAGAAAGTTCTAGAAAGTCTGACAATCATTCATAATATTTTAATATAGCGATTCAGTAAACAGAAAAGATTTTAAAGATCATCTGCCGATGTTAATTAAAAACTTTTGCCGTCTAGTGTTTGGTGAATTGTACAATTATTTTTTGCAGTACCCGCCAAACTCATGAAACATGATGTATAGCGGGATGTGTGTGTGTGTGTGTTGGCTGGACAGCAACAATAATAATAATGATAATAATGATGATGATGTTGATTTTGATGATGATAAAACAGAGGAAGATATAAAATAAAGCGGCAATTGTGTTGTGTTGTGTATTGCGGAAGCGCGGAAGGAAGAGCTGCCAACATGCATGGCTTCTTCTCAACTCTACAACTTATGAACGTGTGTGTGCCTGTGTGTGTGTGTGTATTGACATGTCAACTGATGGTTGTAGCAGCGACTGCAAAATTTACAACTTTATCTATGTGTGTCGCAGTCGTCATTGTTGTCGCCGTCGTCGTCGTTGGGGGGCAGCTGGGAGAACAACAAGAGATAGCGGACGATCGTCTCTTGTTCGCTCTCTCTCTCTCTCTCTCCCTTTCTCTCTATCTGTTTGCGTGCCATTTTTTTTTTTATTTCTTGTTTGACAACCTTTTGTAACGCTTGGCGCTGTCGTTGTCGCAGTCGCTGCGCTGCCTGCGCTCTGTCCTCCTGTCAACCTTCCTTCTTAATTGTGTGACCAGTCGCGCGCGCTGTCTATCTGTCGCACTAGCTCTTTCTTTTACTCACTCGCTCGCTCGCTCGCACGCTCACACGCCTGCGCGCGTTGTTTTGTATTTTATTTTTTCTTTTCGGTTTCCTGTTTGCTGCCGCCAACAGCAGCGCTGCCTGCGTTGATCGTGGCTGCGAGACAAAACGTTGCTCGCAGTCGCTTATTTATTTATGTCTGTCTGTCGTTCTGCGCGTTTCTATATACGTGTGTGTGTATGTGTGTGTGTTTGTAAGCTGTGAACATCTGCTCCTGCAGGCGGCAGCGGCTGCGAAAACGACGTTTGCTTTTCTTTTGTTGTTGCTATTGCTATTGCTGTTGCTGGCTCGTCTCGTTATTATCGTTTTTATTGTTGTTTTATTTTCATACGGCATATTGGCATATTGCTGCTGTTGTTATTCTTACTTGTTGTCTTTTAATGCTCACTGTTGTTGTTGTTGTTGCTGTTGTTGTTATTGTTATTATCTGTTTTTACTTTTACGAACAAAACGCGTCCAAATGGAAACGTTTTTCGTCATGACCTTAATTTGGATTTTGCCTAAATACTACTAATGCATATTTGCTAGCCTATTGGTTAGAGCGGGAGCAATATAGTGTGCAAAATTTCTATTATAAGAGTGAATGCCATATATGAACTAGTGCCAAAATTGAGTATAAGAGTTGTGAACAGACAAATGTGATCTTTAATTTGGTAGTAGAAGAACTTTTAGCTTCTCTCAAAGGAAGCAAAAAGTAAGAACTACTATTGTGCATCCTTTTGGCTCGGCCAATGAACTTGTCAAGCAGCTCAAATCATCACATAACCAACCACTTGAGTTCCCAAACGGACTCTGTTTCACATGCAGCTTTGTCCTCTTTCTACCTCTCTTTGTGTGTCTGTCTCTTTTGCTTTATGTGTGCGTGTGTAACCTGATTTCCTCAAAGGATATGCACAGCCTGCGGCTAGGCTCTTAAGTGATTTCGAAACGCAAACGCAAACGTTAACTGAATGGAAAATGAACAAACGAATACTTACACACACTCACACACACACACATCTACCCATCATCATCATCATCTTGTGTAAGCTTAAGGATACGCAATTGCTTCTGATGCACTCAAGTGCACGTACGCAATGTACTTAAGCACACGCATACACAGACAGAGACAACTTGTAGGTTACTAGTTAAATGTCTGGCCAGGCACAGTGCCTGCGCCTGCATTGAATGCATTAATAGAGACAAAGACGAACAGAGGCAGGGAGCGGATAAAGAGGCGCATTAATTTGCACTCGCTTGCATCTTTGAAAACATCTGTTGTGCTGACATAAATCTTGAGTGACTGACCGCTGGAGCGAAAGACCGCGCGAACTCAACGTGGCCGCGAGCGGCAAAAGACAAAAAAAGAGTAAATAAAAATAAAATCAGAAACCAGTTTATACTCGCAATAACGCTTTGAACACAGTTACAGTGGTATCAAATGAAAGGATTTCATTCAATTAGTATTATTTATAGATAATACTTCCTTACTTGGAGAAAACATATCAAGTATATGGTAATAGATAAAGTATTCTTTGGACAGTTCTGGGCTGATCGGAACTTAAGCTCATGATTGGCAATTTTACTTAAGTGAAGCCCACTGTGCCATCGATTCAGGCAACAGCATCCAGCAGCACCGTTGCTCAAGTTTGTTGTTGCCCGTCGAGCAGATGCACAAGTGTGCGCCGATTTCATTGAGTAACTTTTTGTTGAATGAATCAGAATGGTAAGGAAGCGGAAGGGAAAGAGAAAGGAGAAGCAGAAGGCTAACGTGCAGGCTAAACTTGGGCCCAGGGGCCAGAATCAGAGCCTGGGAATCGCCTCAAAAAAACAAAAAAAAAAATGACCAAATGGCCAAATGGATTTAGCCAACTGGTTAATAATACATATATGTGTGTGTGTGTGTATTACACTTACCTTTGGTAAGGTGAGCTTCTCGCAACGTCGCTGCTTACAGATCTGATGGCTCTTGTCGTTGCGGCATGGTGCACATTCGCCACAGTTATCCTTGCGCTGGCATCCGACGCATTCCCCACAACGTTTGCGCTTCTTTTTATTCTGCAAAACAGAGGCGGAAGCAGAAAAGGATTTGTTGTTGGTGGTGTGATGGTTGTGATGGTATTGGTTGTGATTGTGATTGTGATTATGGTTGGGTTCATGTTCAAGTTCGTATTGATGATAGTGGTGGTGGTAGGTAGGTGGTGGTGGTGGCAGGTGTTCCTATTATTTGCAGCGTTTGCCAGTTATCCAGGCCGGGTAAACGCCAAACCCAGTTGAGAGTTGATTTTGATAAAACTTACCTGCTTGTCGGAACCATTGGCGTGCGTTGTGGCATCATTGCTGTCACCCATGCCGAGAGCGCTCAGCGGACTCTTGAAATTGGCCGTGCTGGAAACGGCATCCACCTGACCGGGATTGCCGCCACTGGGATCCACGTCCATGCCGCTGGCCTCACTCTCGGCACTGGACTCGAGTGAATTGGGCCGCTGTTTCCGTCTCTCCTTCTTTCGCGCATCCAGCCTTGCTATGGGCGACTGCAGCAACTTTTCCACTTTGAGAGGCGTTGTTGTGCCCGTTGTTGTTGTTGGCGTTGGGGTTAGCGGTTGGGTTGTGTGTGGCGTATGGCTGCCACTGCTGCTGGCCGCATGTGGAAAGCTGTTGCTGTTGTTGCCATCGTACGATGTAGGCGTATGCATGCCCACAGCCACGCCCAGGCCGGCATGTTGCAGCTGTTGCTGATGTAGCTGCTGTTGCTGCTGCTGCTGCTGTTGCTGTTGCTGTTGCTGCAGATGAGCTGTGTTGCTGAGATCAAAGTCATCCTTCTTGAGCAGCATGCTGCCCGTTAGCAAATCATAATCTGCCGCCTCCTTCTTCACTATCGAAGGCGCAAATCCCGGATACAATTGTAGATCGCCGAAGGCAGCAGCAGCTGTTGCCGCCGGCATTAGAGGCGGATAGCCAGCTGCAGTGCGATGATGCGAGTGCATGTGATGAAATGCATTCGGTGGTGGCGGTGGTGCTCCGAGTGGTGTAAAACTGCCTGACGGTGGTGTTATGCTTGTCTGCATGCCCGGCAGCTGGGTCAAAGGTGAACCCACGCTCATCATGCCTGGCGAACTGACTGAGATGCTGGCTGGAGACATGGCCACTGTTTGGAGTGCGCCAGCTCCAGTTGCTGCTGCTGCGGCGGCGGCGGCTGCTGCTGCTGCTGCGGCTGCTGCTGCTGTTGGTATTGGCATTGGTGGCATTGGTGTTCCATCTGGCAGCAATTGATCGTTGTAACCGTGAAATTGACTCTGGAATGAGGGCAACTTGGAGAATGGCTCAAAGCCGCTCTTTGGCTGATGCTGCTGTTGTTGCTGCTGATGTTGCTGTTGTTGTTGATGTTGTTGTTGTTGTTGTTGTGGCTGTGGCCCGCTATCCTTGGACTCCATTTCCCAGGGACGTGTATAACTGCCGTTGGAGTTTGAATTGGAGTTGGAATTTGAAACGTTGCCGTTGCCGTTGGTGCCTACTGCGACTGCGGCAGCGGTGGCGGCGGCGGCGGCGGCAGCAGCAACGGCATTTGTTGTTGCATCATGGACGTGTTGATTGCTGTGGGCATGGTTAGCAGTAGGACCATTAGCATTGCTGCTGTTGCTGCCCAAAGGTGTTGCAACATTTGTATTATTGTTCTCACTAACGTTGCCGTTAACGTTGCTGCCGCTACTGCTGTTGTTGCTGTTGTTGTTGTTACTGTTATTATTGTTGTTGGGCGTAGCAGCTGATTGCTGACGTGCATAGTAGTCCCAGTGTTGTGACTGTTGTTCAGTTAGCGGCTGTTGCTGCTGCTGATAATGTTGCTGATGCTGCAAGTGCTGTTGATGTTGCTGGTGTTGCTGCTGCTGCAAGTGTTGCTGGTGTTGCTGGTGCTGCTGCTGCTGCTGCTGATAGTGATGATGGTGATAGGGCGTCGTATAATGCTGACTGAGACTGCTCAGCTGATTGAGATGCGTATTGTGCAGTTCGGCTGTTGCAGATGCAACTGTTGCTGTGATCGCTGGCAATGGATTGTTGCTGTTGCTGTTGCTGTTGCTATTGGCGCTGCTAGCTGCCGATACGGGATCGACGGGGCCGCCTGTGCTGCTCTGTGCGATTATTGTGGACGCCATTTAAGTCCGTACACTAGCATGGCTGCGCAGCTTTTTCTAAGCTACTGCGCTGCCAGGAATTATTGGGGGGAGGGGAAGGATTTGTGTGGGTTTTTAAAATATTCCTTTTGCCTAACTCTCGTTGTTTTGTTTTTGTTTTCTTTCCTTCTTGTACACAATAGTTGTAAAAAAAAAGTTTTGTCACTGCTTTTGAGGTAGTTTTTCTTCGTTTTGTGAACTATTTTTTGTTGTTGTTGTACTCTTTTGAACTCACTGGTTTTGTGCTTATTACAATTTGTTTATGTAAATTTGTAAGTATTTTTTTTTAACAATAATTATGCTTAGTTTACGTATTTATATATATTAGATTTGTATTAATATTTATAACTTGCTGTTTGTTGATTTTTATTTTGTAAAAGTGCTACTATTAAATTGTAGTGTTTTTGTTTTGTTAAAAATTTGTAAGATGAAAATTCAAAAATTTGTTTGTACTTTATTCGTGGTTTGAAGATGTTATTGTTGTTGTTTGTAAACGGCAGCTATGAAAACTTTTTGAAAATGTAATATTTTCTCTTATTGTTTTTATATATATATATTTGTTTGTAATAATTGCTGTTGTTGTTTTTTTTTATTGCTTAGTATTAATTTGCAATATTTGTTATATTCTTTGTGCTATGTCTCAGACTTCTTCGACTTTGTTGTTTTGTTTAGAAAAATTTGTAAATTTGTTATTTGTAAATTTGTATTTTGTATGCGTTGTTTGTTTGTTTTTTTTTTATATACTCTATAATATATATAACTATATATATATATATTTGTTGTTGAATATTTAGCTTGTTGATATTTTGTGATATTTGATTTTTGTTGTTTTGTAAAAATGATGCTTATGAATTTTGTTTGTACTCTGGTATTTCGTTTGAATATTTGATTTGCTTTCTTGTTGCTTTTTTTTATTGTTTGTTTTTTTATATTTAATATATATAAAAAATAGTTGCAGCTTTTTGTTATATTATTAATAGATATATATTACTTATTTAGTTAGGCTTAATAATTAAAAATCTTTGTCTTCCGTTTGTTTGTTTGTTGGCTTACAAATTAATTAAACATTATCGCTTTAATTTTTTTTATGTTAATAAAATTGTTTTGTTTTGTTGCATTTGCTTTTTGTCGTTTAACTTTAATGCATATTAATTTTTTGGTTTTAATTAAAGTTGAAATTTTGATTATGCGCCAAAAAGAAGTTTTGTATATTTGCCAAAAAAAAAAGTGTTTTTGTTGTTGTTGTTGTTGGTTTCCTCAAATCCTTTTGTTTTTTGAAAGCTGCAAACAAAAAAAAATAAAGAAATATAAATTTAGTTGTTATTTTATGTTTAACTAAGCTTGTTCACACAAAAGTTAAAAGAAGTTGTTAACAAACAAAACAAAAGTAAAGTGCGATTCCTTAAGGAATGCTGCGCTGTTTCTTATTCTAGCCAAGTTAAATGACTTTGAAAGGAACTGTATTTGGTTTCCACTCTTTGCAGCCATTATCGTTATCGTTGCTGCCTCTTCTTTGGCGCTCACTCACTTAAAACATCTACAAACTTCAACACATAATTATGGTCTTTGACTATATAATGAGCGGCGTTGGCCAAGTCCAAGTCCGCGCTGCCACAGGAAGCAGCAACAGCAGCAGCGACAACAACAACAACAAAAAATGTAAAGGACACTCACTTCTGACTTTTTATTGCTGTTGCTGTTCTTGGTGCTGTTGCTGCTTGTAAGTTATTTATTTTTTTAGCTTTTTAACAGACAAACACACACTAGCTGCTGCTGCTTCTGTTGCTGTTGTCATTTTCTTGCCTCATTTTTTCGCCATTTTTTTTTTTGCTGCTCAGTTACTCGCTTCTTTTGCTGTTATGTTTGTTTCTTTTGTGTTTTGTTCTTCATAAACAAAAAAAAAAATAAAGAAACGGCACAGGTGTACATTTTTTTTCCCAGCGCGTCCTTTGCCGTTGCCTTTTGACTTTTTTGTGCTTTTTTGCCTGGTGTTTTTTGTTTGGTATCTAAAGCCGTCAACATTTCGTTGCGCTTCATAAAGTTCATTGGGCCTGTTCTTTCTTTCACTCCTTTTCCTTTTTTTTTTTGTTTGTTAAACGTTTTTTGGCCTTTTGAGTTGTTGAAGTGTCTACAAATTTGTTACTCTCTATCTACTCTGACTAAGTGTTAAAAATTTGTTAATGCATCAATTTGCATGTAAACAGCATTATTGTGCCTAAACTAAAAGGATAAAATGTCTATTCTAACAAGCTTTATTAATATGATTTATAATACCGTGAGTATTAATGGTTTGTATAAAACGCAACTCAAAGAATAAATAATTTATTTGCTAAGTCAACTTTTGACGGATTTCATTCACTTCGATGCGAGGAACACCTTGTTTTTTAGCTGTCAGACATTGTTGTCTTTTGGCCAAGATGACAATTAAAGCCTGATTATGCTGTCGTTTACAATTTGCGTGCTGCAATTACGCTCTTGGTTTCGACTTCTTCTTCAACTCAGTGCCAACGGTTAAAAAGGCCAATGGCCAATGGCCAACAGAACCTGCCACAGCGTTAAGATCAGCGAATGCGAATGCGCAAAGCTAACGAAACGAAGCGAAAAAAACGAAGAAAAAAAAATTGATGTTGCAGCTGCCAGAATTTGCTGCACTTTCCGTTTTATGCGACTTCGTTTCGCGTTTCCACTTTGGTTCGACCATCCTGAACAGCAATTGCAACTGGCTGATGGCAACGCAAAACGTGGGGACAGAGGCAGTGAAGTTGAAGTCAAAGTCGCGTTGCACGTTGCAAGTTACGAGCATTGCGGGTTACGAGTTACGAGTATTGTGCCTCAGCGATAAAGATCCCGATTTTTCAAAATTAGGCCAATGCTGATGTATGTGTGTGTTTGTGTGTGTGTTGGCTGCAACATGTGCACAATTAGCGCTTCCTCTTGCAGCAGGCTTTGCTCTGTTTGCTGCCCCAAAAGATAATAAATCAAGGCGCTTTCTTGTCGCTGGCAACGGTCAATATTATTTGGCTTAACTTTATTGCTTTTGCTATTCAAATCGTTTCTCTCGTTCTCTCTTTTCGACTTAAGCTTCAATTTCCGCTTTTGTTATGCATAAAACTTATAAATCGAATAACTGCTTGAATATTTTCTATATCTTATCTAATAGCTGATAAGCTCAACAGAAAATTTGGCCTTGTTTATTTGTTTTTCTTTAAAGGCTTGCTTATGTTTGAAGCTATACAATGTGTGTGTGTGTGTGTTTGCGTATGTGTGTGTGGCTTACACAAATTGAAACGAATCCATGAACAATGCGCGCAATTCACTTCAATTTTAGTATGTAAGCTTGTATGTTATTCGTGTTGCAGCCACAAACACAGCACTGTTTGCAACATATTTTGCAAATTTTTCGTTACGAATTAAACACGCAGCCACACACACACACACACACACAGATACGTTATATACATATGTATATGCACATGTGTATATAATGTGCCTTGCAAACAATGCGTCATTTGAAAATAAATGCAGAAGGGCAAATTTGAACGCAAAATAAAAAGAGTAATAATAAAAATGGCAACAGCAACAGCAGCAGCAACTGCAGAATGTAGGTGACTCTCTGAGCTGCATTTGGTGCATAAAGTAGGCTACACACACACACACACACACACACACACCAACGAACGTACGTTGCATGCGCTGAATAGACCAACAAATGTTATAAGTGAACTCGGCCATGACGAAGGCGAGGGTGAAAACTGTAAACGGAGCTGAACTGTGCTAAAGCTGAACAGGAACCTGACTGTTGTTGTTGTTGTTGTTGTTCCTGTGCTACCTGTGTGCGTAGAACCCAACTGACTTTGAGCTGTGCAAGACAGCGAAGCGAAACAACAACCAACTGGCAGTCAGTTTTAGCTCATCTTTCACTTTCCGCTCCTTGTTGCTGTTGCCTGTTCGAATGCTCTCCTGTCTTTCTATCTGCTTGTCGTCTGTCTGTCTGTCTGTCAAGCTGATGCCAGCCAGCTTCATGCCAGCAGCATTTATTCGAGAATGAAGTACTCGAAGTTGCAAGCTTTAGCTACACTTATAGTAGCTACTCTATGCCGAACATATATTGCGCATACGCCCCATGTTATATATATTTTTAATATGCATGTTTCTCTGATGTTTTTTTTCTGCTTCTTTCTTGCTTTAGTTCTGGTTGTTGTGTTTTGTGGAGCTTGTTAACAACTTTTACGTAGAGAGCGTATATGAAATTTGTTGAAAATTGTTTCTACCAGCACCAGCACTAAAATATTTATTAAAATAAGTACGCACACACACACACACGTTACGTACATGTATTCAAAGAACATGCGTCTTGCAACATAATTGAGCGCAAAAAACTTTTCAATATACCAAAAATTGCACAACAAGGGTTTCGTCATTATGGCAGTTCATAGAAATGTGCCTTTTAATTTGATGTATGTTGCAAATTGCATATTTATTAACATGTTTGCTGCATTTTCCTTCTCTTCACAGAGTCATAGAGTATTAAATAAAAGTAATGCCAATGAAAGTTAAAAGCGTTTTTGAAATGCTTATTCTGACTAAAAACAAAGCTTCTTCTTTTGAGAAAGTACAAATATTAAAATGCAATTCTTTAAAATGATTATAATGCTTGTTAATGGGTTAATCAACTAGCAACAATGTGTCACGTGTAAATTGAGTTATTTCTAAAGACTGAGTCGGGGTAGGCAGACAGCAAAGAAAGACTCAAGCGTTAACTGAGGCTTGAGTGTGTGTGTTTGTGTATGCGAATGAAATGAAACGTGCTATGTGCCACAATGAAGCCATGCTAAAGAAGCTAACCAAACAAACACACACACACACCCACACACATACTTTCAGATTTACGAGTGTGTCATTTAGCTCGCATACTTTGGAAAGTCACGCACGTTACCGTTACCGTTGCCGTTAAAACACTGGGCGTTCCCTGTGTGTGTGCTGTGGGTGGGTGTTGTGTGTTGTTGTTTGCTTTTCTCTAGGTCAAAGCCTTAATTTGCCTGTCGTGTCCTTTAACGCTGCTACCTGTTTTTTTTTTGGGTTTATTACTTTTATTTTATGAATGAAATCGAAAATATAACATGAATGTCTGTGTGTGGGTGTGAATTACTGGCTTATGTATGTGTGTGCAACAAATGTGCGTGCGCCTTGTGTGTTTATTTATAGAGCTTGCCGCGTTAATTCATTGGGGGTCGAGAACAGCGACAGCAAGAGCAAAAGCAACTTCAATTCCAAGATCCATGAGGCAAGACTCATAAAATGCAACAGAAATAGATGCTGCAACAACAAGAACAAGAAAACTAACACAACAACAACAGCAGCAGCATTAGTCGCGTCCAGTTGGCGGCACATGTGTGTGTGTATGCATTCATTTCTCTCTCTCTCTCTCTTTCTGGTCAGACAAATTGCGAGCAAAAGATACACAAAACTGCACCAACTGCACAACAGATACAATGCGCTGCTTGAACTTGAACTTCATAGCGGCGTGTTGTTGTTGTTGTTTCTTGCTGCTGCCGCTGCTGCTTCAATTTGTATTACTTTATTATTTATTTTTGCTGCCTTTTGCTGCTGTTGCCCTGCGTCGTCAGCTTCTATGGCGCTTTAAATTCTTTTTATTGCCCATGTCAAGGCAGTTTTCTGTTTTGTTTTTCTGCCTCTTCTCTTACGCTTTGCCTGTGCTTTTGCTTTTGCTTTCGGGGCGTGGGTTGCTGCCACATTTTGGGGCCTGACTTTAACTTCAAGTTGTCGCTACTTGTACTTCTTAATGCTTCTTCTGTTTCGCTTTCGTTTTGTTTTTTGTGTTTTTTTCGTTTTTTTGGCGCTTCTGTTTTAAGCGCGCCAAAAGCGAGGCAAGTATCTGTATCTGTGTGTGTGTTTGCTTGTTCATGTTGCCTTGAAGTACGCACGTTACTGTTAGTTAGTTACGAGCCGAGAGCCGCACAGAAGTCGAGTGTTGAATGTATCTTTTGCTCTTGAGCTTTTTTTATTTTTATTTTTTTATTTTTGTGCTCATTTTCATTTCGTTTCGTTTCTCGTTTTTTGTATCGTTTCTTTTGTTGCCCGCCACGTTCTTTGCACGTTTTTCGTTAGCGCAACATGCCGTGGCATGGGCAGAGACGAGCATAACTCTTCAACAGCATCTTTGGTGCTTGAGTCTTGAGCTGCTTTTTAATTTAACTTGACAAACGTCGACGCATATGCGCCACAGATACAAATGTATCTAGCGGATTTGGCGGCATATCTCAAAAAAAAAAAAAAAGAAGGCAGCTTTATTGCTGCTGTAGCTGCTGTTTGTTGTTGTCAGCTGGCAGCAACAGTTTCGTTTGTTGGCCGCCTGTTTATTGTTGTTACTCATCTTGAAATGTTTTTGTGTCAAATTTTTTCGGCTGTTTAGCAGAAAAATAAAACAAGCAAAGACTCGAAATCTGCTGCCATTTGTTGTTGTTGTCATTCTATTTGATGTTATTATTGTTTTGCTTGCAATTTTGGGGCAAATCGTCATCAGATCCATCAATAAATCGACTTCAGATGGTCACAAACTGGTGGCAAGTGCAGCCGTCGGCTTGTTTCTTTTGTAATTTGAGCTTGAATTGCTTAACAAATGTTTATCTTAGCCGCTTTTTGCATATAGCGAAGGTATACATTGCTTGTTTATAGATGCTGATATCTAATATGAACAGAGTCCGACGGTAAAATCATTTAAGTTGAAGTTATTATATTCACTTGGATTGTTTTCTTATACTTAACATAACTGAATAAGTTGAAAATCCTATAAGAGCTCTACTCAACTCTCCCTTTCCCTACTATCAAATAAATATTTAATAAACAAACCGTTGTTAATCCATTGACATTGATCTGTATCGTTGTTGCTGTTGTTGTTGTCGCTGCCACTGATTGTAAATAATATATAGATATAGCTGATGCTTAGTAGATATATGTGTATATAGTAGATGCTCTGTGTGAAAAGGATCCTTAGATATTGCAGCTCCTTTAACGAAAGATCGCGAAACGCGCACGAACAAAACGTAACTTAAACCGAACCGAACCGAAACGAAACGAACGAAGCCGCCAAAGAATTTTTGTAGATTGAGAAATAGAGTTTTAAAAGACGAAACAAAACGCGACACGGAAAGTGAACAAACGCAAAGAAACGATGCGAAGTTGCATGGAAATTATAAAATGTTGTTGTTGGCACTATTGCTGCAACATTGTTGCAAGTTTTTTGTTTTTTCGATTGCTTGAACACATTTTGTAGAGCTTAGCGATCAAATGTATTTCTTCAACTGGATTGTTGGTGTTGTTGTTTGTTTGTGGTGTGTGTGTTGCGGACGATAAAACGAAAGGGAAAAGTGACACGCGAAAATCGACAACAACAACAACAACACCAAATAGCGCTTAGATGAAGTTGATGTTGATGTTGCTGTTTAGTGTTGGCGACGGCAACACACATATACACACAGAGATAGAGGCGGTAGCACCCACACACACACACACACGCACGCACAGTATTCCACACGACGCACTCACAATGCACAAAAGAACTTGCAACACTCGCACTCGTTTCTGTGGCGCTCGTACGAAGCGACGGCGACGGTGCAAAAGTTTTTGTATTTAGGAAACTTTTCACCCTTCGAAGGATACACAACAACTGATTGTGCCGTGCACAAGCGAACGGCAAACCAACCCCGACGCCAGCAGCAGCAACAGCCGCAGCGACTGAAGCAGCAGCAGAGGCAGCAGCAACGCTTTGGTTTGACGTCGCCGGCAGCACCGCAACACAGACACAAGCAGACTCGATTGCTGCTTGGTTGGCAGCAGTCAGCAATCGAACAGCAACATGTTGCGTGTGAAATAATAAAGTACAACAAATGTACATTTATTGTCTTAAATTATTCTAGTTTAACTATTAAGTTGTATGTAGCCAATGTGTTTTCCATTGTTTAACTTGTGTCACCCTGTTGTTTGAGCTTGTGTTGCGTTGCGTTTGCTTTGCAACCTTCGATCGGCAACTCATACCATCATTCAAACTTGTTCGCTCGCTGTCGCTGTTTGTTATTTGCTGTTGTGTGTCCTGCCTCAAACAAGTCCTGCACACACACACACACAAACATGCATAAACATCAACAGCTGCATGTGCTCTCTGCTAGCACACATACAGTAATACATACATCGACACATAAACACGACCATGCGGCATTTGAAGTGCGCTTTGTTTGCTGTTGCTGTCGTCGCTGCTGCTGCTGCCACCGCGTCTCCTGTACAGTTGTTGTTCCAATTAAAAATTTTTTTCCCTAGTTTCGCGCGCACAATGCGAACTTGCAATCTATGAGCTATGCAACAGCAACGGCAGCAACAGCAGCAACGAGAACGGCAACAGCTACAAGCGAATATATTTTCTGGTTTTATTTTGCTGCTGCTCTCATTTCTATTTGATGCCTGGACCTTGTGGGCGTAACTACTATGCGTGTGTGTGTTAGTGTGTGTGTGTGTGTGCCATATCCTCGCTGGCATTGCACTGACTGACTGACTGTTGCTGTTGTTGTTATTCTTGTTGTTGCAGTTGCTGTTGCGGGATTTCGGTACAATTTGCCTTCTTATTTCACTTTTTTCGAGTTTTTTTGTTGCTGGCAGCTTTTGTGAAGAGTTCAGAGGATGAGGAGAGTCCTGCCACTGGCACTGGCACTAGTCCTCATTCTCAGCTACCCACTCCCCCCCCTTTATGTCAGTTGATTCCATTTCACTTTTTGTGTTGTTTCATTTCCTTCATTCGGTTTTTTTTCTCGCTAGCGCTTTTTGCCAAACTATTAGTTGAGTTTTTTCGGCCATGCACTTTTTAAGCTATTGCTTTTGTAGTTGCCGTTGTTGTTGTTGCTGTTGCTCTTGCCTTTTGATGCAAACGCTCATGTGTGGCATGCAAAAGCTATGTGGGGTAGCTAAGGGGGTCGGAGGGCGTCGAAAGTGGAGCTTGTATAGATGTCTGAGGGGGGGAAACAAAAAAAGAACAAACCTTGACAGTTGCATTGTTGATTGACGCGCGTGGGAAAGGGACAAAAAAGAAACAAAAACAAAAAACATGAAGAAGGTTTTAAACTAGAGCAGAAAGGTAACAGAGAAGGGTAGCGATATGGTAGGGGTTGAGGGTTTGAGGGTTTGAGGGGTGAGGGCGCTGTACGCATATTTGCATTGCGTAATGGAACAAAATTGGTTACGAAAAAAAGGCAACCCTTATCCACGAATGTGTGTGTGTGTGTGTGTGTGTGTGTGTATACAATATCCAGCTTATACTGCCAACACTGACCTGTCCTACACACAACGTAAATCACACGCACACGTACACACACACGCACACACACGTAGAGTGTAAATACAGAAAAGTAAGACACGTAAAATTACATCTGCACAAACACAAGATGCAGCCGGCAAATCGATGGCATAAAGGGCAACTAAGGTGTTTGTCTTTTATATTCCATCCCCCTGCCTTCAGCTCTAGCTCTATCTCTATCTCTATATTTCTTCAGCTCTTTCACTCGCACTTTGCCTTTGCCTTTGACTTTGCCACTTTGCCGTTTGATTGCGCTGCGCGAAAAGTATTCGCAAACTTTGGCTGCAAGTTGTGCGTGCAACAAAAAGTTACTTAAGCCTCTCTGCAACTCTGCAACTCTACAACTTCTCTCTTTCCCTCTATCTCTTCTGTCTTTGCTGTCTTTGCGCTTCTTCTGATTGCTGTTTGCTGCTGGGCTGCTCACTGTTGCACGTGTATGTGTGTCCTTTGCCAGGCAACAAAGGACATTCACATTGCAACAACTGCGTCAACTGCAACAGCAACAACAATAACAACAACAAGAACAACGATAAAGTATCTGACAGTTGCAGCAAAGTATTTGAAAAATGAAAGAAACGCGAACGCGCTTCTTGCAAAAATGCTAAATGAAAAAATAAAACGAAAGCGAAAAGAGAGCTGAATAATGTTGAAGGAATATTAAATACTCTTATTGAGATTTATGCTATTAAAAGTAATTCTTATTAAGCGAGTTTTGGTTTAAGTTGTAACTATAAGTTCAATTAGATAATATAGTTGAAGTATATTAAAGTATTGATAAATAAATGTTGCCCAGATGTTCTGTAGTTAGGAGGCAGTGTCACATAACCCCTGATTAAACATTAATATCATATGCAAAGGATAGTGTAGAAAAACAGCAGGCAACTGCAACACTTTACCGCAATGGGCAAGCGGCAAGAAGCAGCAGCAGCAGCAGCAACAGTGGCAAAAAAAATAAAATAAATGAGAAGCAAAAACAGGAGCTAAAGTTCTGTTGAGCTGATAACTGAAGTTGAAGTTGAATGCACGCGAGTCATTCGGCCCGTCATCAAGGACCCATCCGGTGCTCTGCTCGTATGTGTGTGTGTGCGTGTGTGTTACGTCCTGTGAGCAGCGTTTCTAGCTGCTGCTGCTGAAAAAGAAGAAAGATCTTTAAGCTAAGAAACTGCGGCACAAAATGCACACGTAATACGAGTAACACAAGCCAAAATGCATTAACGCCAGCAGCGGCAACAGCAGCAGCAGCAGTAGCACTAACAACAACAACAGCAACTTTAATACACACATGAACAACAACACACATTTATATATTTGTTCCATTACAGCCCTGCTGCTCGTGTTGTTGTTGTTGTAGTTGTAGTTGTTGCTGTCGTACGAGTTTTGAGTTTTCCGAAATCATGAAAGGAGCAGATGTTAAATTTTTATACACAACGAACGCAGCCGCTGCGTGCGCTGCCAGCGTCAACTGCGCTGCCTTTGTCGCTGCTGCTGCATTATTATTGCCCTGCTGCTGTGGTTGTTCGTGCTGTTGTTGTTGTTGTTGCTGCGTCTCTCGCTCTCTCTCTCTCTCTCTTCTTCACTGGTTGCCAGGGCCAGGCCGTAGCTGTTTTGTTTTGTGTTTTTGTTGCTTTGGCACACAGAAAGCAGAAAGCCAAAGGAACAAAAAAAAAAACTTCAGCTGCTCCTCGTTTCGACTTGAACTGAGTCTCAAAGCAAAAGCTGATGACCATTCAGTGTTGTCGTTGTTGTTTTAAATTTGTTTGTTTTGCACTGCAATTTCACATTTGAGTTGTGCATTGCATCTGAACTTCGATTTTCAACTTGAATATTGGATTTTTCAAAACAAAATTTCAATTCGCTGTCAGTTTAATTGTTGCAAAAAATTCTTTTAGTTCTTGTCATTTCGTTTCTCTTTCTACCTTTCTACCTGATTTGTGAATATTCCTTACCTGGGCTTAAGCATTTGTGTTGCTGTTGTTGGTTGAACGCTCTCTGCTGCGTATTGGAACAATAGTATTCCATTTCGTGATGCTAATCATTGCTAAAAACTCACACACACACACTCTCACACACATATACAGCTACCCTCATAGTTCTTTTAGAATTCATTCACAGTGGGTGGGTATATCCGACTGTGCCAGCTTTTGAACTCGATTTCAAGTTACCTCACTTGGCCATTTTGCACAACAGGTATCAATTGGTCTAAGGCTGTTGCACCTTATGGCTAAATACACTCAGCTGTGCAACTAAAGGGTATCACATAGAGTGTTACTTTAACACCAAGGTTAGATCTATGTTTTGAAAGTACTCAAATCAATAAGAGATTGTTATTTTGTATATAAAATATTAAGTTGAACTAAAGGACAGTCTTGAAGCAACTATTTGTTTTAGTTATGTGTTCAAAACAAATAAATACCCACTAAGTCATTAGAATTAGCTATAAAAGAAAAGGTTTGAGAATAAAAGTCTTGTTAAATATTTACTTAAACAGTGTATTTGAATATTAAATGAACAACTCTGTCAGTTTATCGTTTACGTAATTAGCCAGAAATAGAAATTAATTATAATCGAATATTCCTTTGCATTGAAATCCAGCCTAAGCCTATCGGATATCTGTTGTATATGCTCTTGATTTCAAAGTGTCTACACATTATTATTTGCCTTAACTGAATGTGTGTGCGTGTGTGTGTGTGTTTGTGTGTGTGTGTGTTGCGGACATATCGTAAAGTAATGCAACCTTGTACGCATCCTCATTGCCATCAATCGCATTGTGTTGCAGCTCTCTCTCTCTCTCTCTCTTTCCCCTCTCTTCTCCACCCGTCGCTACAGCAATCCATATATGGCTGAATGGATGGCTGCAACAGAACTGGGTCTGGGATTGGGATTGGGACTGTGACTGGAACTGAGCCCTTTTTGCGTTTGAGTTCCGTTGTGCGCGTGACACCTGATGTTATTTTATGATTATTGTTTTTGGATTTATGAAATGTAATTCCAATTGCAGCAGGTGCTTTGCAATTGCTGTTGTACTCACTGTTGTTGTTGCAGCACAATTTGATGCTTTGCAATTATTATTAAACTGCTGCAAACGAATATTCCATTAATTATATATAACCGCATAACGCTTTATACTCTCATCATTCGCTTCAGGGGCTCAATCAACTAATTGATGTTGGTAATTTTGGGATACATGCATTTTGTGGCAAAGCCTTTGTGCAATGTGCAACAATATAAGTTTTAAAGAGCACAAATTGCTAGGATTATTTTCTTTTTTATACCAAACCATTTAAATTAGTAGTACATTTAATAGTCTATACAGATTTTTATGCTAACCATTTTCAATCATTGAGTTTGTTTATTTATTGTATGGTAATTCCTTTTTTTTTTTTTTGCTACTTTGTGTGTTTATATTTTTATTTAAATTAATTATAAATCTACAGTACATGTGTGTGTTTGTGCGTTTGTGTGTATGAAAGTGTGTATGTGTTCGTATATTTTGTTTAATCATAGATTTAGTTATCAACAAAAAAAATATCATTTTCATATTGCATTTCAACACGTCCGATAATTATTTTGTTGAAATCTTTTCGGATGTTCCTCTCACTCTCTTCGCTTCCCTTCTCTGCTCACACACTGACATTCTTTCCCACAGTAAGTGTCATCTCTCTCTCTGTTCCTACTTCATTGAGCCGGTTCCGGTCCTGAAACTGCTGCCGCTGCTGCTGCTGCTTAATTTGCGGCTATCGTACAGACACAGCAACTGGGAAACCAGAACGTGTCCGTGTAGAGATTTTGGCCATTGCCCTGAAGCGCAATTAAGCGTTTTTGTACAAACTTTTGCTCGCACCTGGAGTTATAACCATTGGGCAAATCGCACAAATTCGAGCATGTGTTTGAGCTGAAAATCGAATGAAACGGAAAAATTATCAACAAACAGAGTCCAAAGACAAAAAAAAAACAGAGCGAACAGAACGGAAACACAAATACAATTTAGTTGTGGGCTGTGCTCGTAAATAAATACACAGCGTATGTGTATAAGGAAGATCTTGCAGCTGGTGGCAAAAGTTGAAAGTTTAACGAACTTGTTAAAACGGGAAATCGTACGTAATTGATAAGGATAAGTTGTGTAACGGTATTGCTTGAGGCCGCAACTGTTGCAACTGCTGTTATGCCATCTCCTTGACCTGGCCAAGATTTATGCGCAACTCCACTCATTTGGTTAAGCAAATTGCATGCCAAGTACACACAAAAGGGTTACGGTTCTCTCTGTAGGTTGAACTTGTAAAGGCGACAAGAAACGACATAAACGACAAAAACGACAATTAGGGCATCATTGACCGAACCCCAGCTTACAGTTAGATGCAGTACAACCAGTCTCTACGCCCCTTATCCAAACACTGCCTCGGTTAATATGGTACTAGCTACATGCAAGCACTCCAATAAGCTGTCGTCATCACCCTATTTTGTTGTACTTAACCTCTCTCTCTCTCTCTCTTTCGCTCTTTGTCTTTTTGCTGTGTGTTTTACCTTTGCTTGCGCTTTTTTTTAAACAGAGAGCGAGCCCGTTGAAAGGTTTTTGAGTAGCGCACGCATAACACAGGCATTTTTATCGGACAGCGGCAAGAGGGGGGCGCCGTCGAGTGTAATCTTGGCCGTTTTTCGGGGTGTTATAATTCGTTTAGCCGCAATTATGACACAACACAACATAACCGTGTGTCCATGTGTGTGTGTGTGTGTGTGTGTGTGTGTACTTGCTTGCACTTCTCTTTAATTTTGCTTCTGCCCACGTGCCCAGGGTTCTGTTAGCTGTGAGAGTTAGGGTTGCCCCCTAACTAACAACAACGCTGCGCTGCTCAAAAAAAGGGGAACATGCACACCTTTTTTTATTTCAGGGCTCATGCTGTGGTAAGGGATTTTTTTACGGTGTTTTACTGGTTGCAAGTGTTGTTGTCTCAATTTAATTAATGAGAATCTCTGCAAGTCAATAGGGCATAAATATTTTGAATTAACTACTACTTGACTTTTATAATTCAATCAGCTCTTTAAGTAGCTAAATTTGCTACAGAAACCAATTAGGGTTTGATTCGTTCTTTTTGGGATAAGTGTTTAGCGTAAACGAGTGCTGAGAGCTAAGAGCAGTAGCATTAACTGATAAAGTCTTTGAAATCGTCTTATAAGGTTACAGTCCAGAGCAAGCAGTGTATAAGCAGTACTGCTGGTATACCTAGTTGAGACACCAACCTGAACTGCTTGCTGCCAAGCTTATAAAACACAACGAAAAAACGCGCACAAAACGCTAGAAACGTATTTACAGGCACTCTCTTGGCTTTACTCACGCACAAAGCTCCGCTTTGACCATTTGCCGCGCTGTATTCTCCTCATTGACCACAAACATCCAATTACCACGCGAATTGAGCGCTGCCTGTGGCGTTATAAATTGTGATGTCGTCTCGCAGAGCGTTGAACGCGATGAACTTTGCCGCTTGTTGCGACTCTTGACGACCTTGCTGTCGCCAACGCCCACAATATCTAAGAGATCCATGTTGAGTGACACATCGCGAGTGCTGCGCTTTTGCTGCTCATTCTCCTGCTCTGCCTTCTGCTCGTTCTTTTCCTCCATCCTACCAATCTGAGGCTGCACTTTCTCTGTCGCCTTTTGCTTGAGACTTAGATCGCGAGCCAAGCGTTTAAGCCAAAGTGTGGCATTATATGGTGTCTTGCCCAAGTTGTTGTAGTAGAGCGTAGATGAACCTGAACCACCAGCTTGCTGATTACCAGTGCGATGGCCATGATGCAGATTCCCACCACCTCCGCCACCCGATGAAGTGTACAGCAGATAGCTAGAAGTAATCGAAAGTTAGTTTTGTCTCACGCCCAATTGCAGTTACTTACGTGGGCGCCTCTGTTGTGGGATTGGGTGCAAAAAGAGAGTTGCCTGCCCCACCACGCTGTGGCACACCGCCAAACGGCGTCTGATAGCTATAGCCATTAAAATCCTGCCCGTTGGCAAAGTCGCGCGGCGGGAATATGGACTTGGGATCATAGAAGACGGGCGTATCGGACCACGCCACTGCTGAGAACTCCTCCCAGGTCTCATCCACTAGCAGAGAGGCAGCCTCGTAGCCCCATTTACGTACGAGAGTCTTGATGAGATACCTGCAACACAGCCCCAGACAAAGACAAAGATATTGTGTTGAGGTCAGCTTGTTGTTGTGTTATGTTGGGCAAACTGATGCAAGAGATTAGTTGTTGCCACATGGGAAAGTTGGAATTACTCTTATGTAATGCACTGACATGGAATATGTGCCACGCCTCTTCCTGAGCCAGACACTAAATCATAATTAATATGCAGCGAAAACAATGAGCACAATTCGCCGTATTTACTTTGCCTTCTTATCAGCTGGCATCGCATGCGTGTCACGTGCCATACAGGTGAAAACGTACTCGTGCTTTTCCCCAAGCCCCCTTTCCCTTACCCGTTCACCTTCATACTCCACATATTATTGTCTGTGCGTGTTGCTTTTAGTGTTTTGTTTTAAAGAATTATGCAATAATCAAATTCCGTTGGTATCATAAAAATGACTACTTAATTGCTGAGACGGCGCCAAATTGCGGCCTTAACTGGCGTCCGTCTCTTATCATTATCGTTCAGCGGCTGCACATTTTATTTAAATCAAAAAGAAAGAAATAGTCTAAAAATAGATGCAACCACACAAATGGAAAATCAATACACAAGCCATATAGACAAAAAATAAACCACGAAACTAATTCAAATTAATTTGCATATGAGAAAAGCTTGAACTTTAAACAAAACGAACTACAAATACACTAAATGCCTTAACAAAAACAATAAGTTATGGAATTTTCTTATAGCAAAGAGTAACTCTTTTTAAAAAAACTGTTCTTACAAAAAGGCAATTCAAGTTTTTTGTTTTTGTGATTGATTCGAAGTGTCACCAACTTAAGTTGATAGATGCTATGCCCAAAAACTAAGAGCATCTCTATGCTAAATTATTCACAGAGACATTCATAAATATTCGAGAAGCACGCGGCGCGTCTTCGTCGTCGTCGTCATATAGACAAAGTGTCTTGAACTGTCAATTCAAGTTTATTGGGTCAAGGAGCTCCGCCAGCTGGTCGAGCAGCTTGCCAGCAACGGAATCAGCCGAATCTTCTCGGAGTACGTGGAAACAGCAGTTGCTGGCTGGCTTTGGTAAGAGCCAACAGGTATTGATACTGGTCTCGTATAGAGCTTTTAACAATAGATGTATGCCAAAAACAAGTTTGTGGCCGCTATGAATTTGATTTGGAAGCCAAATAAGCCAACATTGTGTGGCCAAACATTTGTTTGAAATGCATTTGCTTTGCCTTGTTGTTGTTGCTGCTGTCTTTGCTGTTGCTGTTGCTACTCGACTTTAAAACTAGTCACATAAAGTGTTTTATTTATGTTGGCTATTAGCCGGCAACTTACGTGGGATAGTTGGCGATATGCTCGCAATAGGTTTTGCCGGGCCGGGCACACCTGAAACAAAGAATATTATTATAAGCCAATAAATTAGAGAGAGAGAGAGAGCGACTTACTTGGGCGTTTGCCCTGGCGGCGCTGGCAGAAACTGGCAAGGTGGTGCGCCATATAAGCCGCATGATGGTGGCGTACTGAATGCAGCTGAGATACAAGCTAATATCTGTAGTGGAAATAAACTGATTACTGAATGCTCGAGAAGTATACGCTAGTTGTACTTACCACATAGTTGAAGAGAATACGATTATAAGTACTAGAAGTGTTGTGGAAACGTAGTCGTTTAATACTCTTTGTCATTGTCAATTCATTCGTCGTGTTGATTTTTGGCAATTTGCATTTGCATTTGCGTATTCCTTGCCACAGATTGATAAAGACACAAAAAAGTTGAAGTTGTTTTTTTTTTCGGCTGGCGGCGTGTTGTCAGTTTTGGCTGATGAGCTGAGAAAGTGAAGTGCGTCAAAGAGAAATTGCAATAAATCACTTAATTATGCATAAAAATCCATTATAACAAGTAAACAGTCTTTTTCCTTGGGCTGTTTTTTGGTTTTGTTTACAACTCTGATTTACTAGATATCTTTTTCGTATACTCTTTCCTATCCAAGTTGATATTTAAGTTGACCTAAGTTCAACGCATGCTTTTAAAACACCATAAACTAGCAAAGTTGTTAAGTAATTGTCAACTTTAAATTATGCAATTCAAATACAAGCTAGTGTCACATTGATTCGCATTGATGCGCTAGAAACTATGCATATGGAAAACTTGTTGCCATTTGCTTGTGCAAACAATTGTTCCAAAAAGGTTTTTCACACGCAAACCTTTAGCTGTTCAAAATATATTGTATATATATACGTGTCGTAATATTTGAGACTTGCTACAATTTTGCAGTCGAGTTCAGCTCAAGTCAAGTCAAACAATCAACACCAATAAGACGCTTCGTAAATTTGCAAACGAGAAACACCAAAAAACAACAGAAAAAGTGAAAGTGATGTAAATTGCATGCGACTAATTTATGATTCTTTCCACCTTTACACCCTTTGCTCTGTGTGCCTTTCACACAATGCTAACCAGCCACGCCCAACTTGCATTATTGAATTGTTAATGCAACTGTTAATGATTAGTTACATCGAGTGGGCGTCATGAATGCAAATCTTAAATGCTTGTAAACTGTTAACTAATGTTAATATTTAGTTATAAATGTTTTCAATTGATTTTTCACTACACTTAGTAGTTGTTAATTGTGGTGATAGAGCTTAATGTAAGGTGATGACGTTTGATTTGAATCAACAATTAAATGGATCTTGTTAATGAACATGTAAATGAGAGCTATAGTTATGAAAAGAGATAAAGATATAGAAGAAATTAAGTCAAGACTGTTTCTATAGAAGGTTCTGTAACACTTTGTTTTGTTTTTTAATATATATGACTTGAATTGATTAACTAATTCTGTGCGGTTTTATACTTTTCGTGTTTGCTATTATGTTTGGGCATTTCCCCCAATTAACTTGAAATGTTTAACAATTTAATTTGTGTTTAGTTATTAAGCTCTCGACCTTGCATGTTACACTAAAACTAGACTGAACTGGACTGAACCATTTTAATTAGAAAACTTAGATTCGAATCGAAATGTAACTCCCTCATTTGTGTATAGAAATAAATAACCGTTACGAATTAAAACAGCTACCGCAAATAACAATAACAATAATTAAACATATTGAAAAATATGATAATCACAAAATCCTAAAAGCAGCTCAAATCAAGAGCAAAGCATACAATTAAAAAACCGGATTTCATGACAAACATATCTCAACTGAGTGCCAGTCAAGTGTTATAGTTTCATACGTATGTACGTAGAATAATCGTATCGAAAACTCACAACAATAAGTTATACAGACAATAAATAGCAAAACATTAGAATAAGAGTCATTGTGAATTGTTCTGCGAGACAAACACCTGCCTTGGACATGTGGAGTGTGAAGTGTGGAATGTGGAATGTGTGTATGTGGGATAGGATTTCCGGGATCACATGGTCAGTGCTTGTGAGTGTTTTGTGGAGGCTGTCACTTTCGTTTTTCATAAATCAATCAAACTGCTAACCAAGCCAAGCCAAACACAAAAGCTCAAACAAACCTAACAAAGGCCCATAAGCTCAATAAAGCGCAAATAAGCTTGACAGCATCGCCATTTGGGCCATTTAGCGACATTGTCGCCATCATCTCTCGCCATCTCTTGGTCACACTAATGGAGTCGACTCTAGCATAGTTACGCCCACACTCTGGTACTCAGGCACTAAGCCGGGTATTTCCCATGTTGCGCAGGCGCCTCAAACCACGGCCAATTCAACAGCTCATAAATCATAAAAAGAAACAAAGTATTCGTATTTTTGTTGTTGCTATTTGCGTGCCTTTTTTGGCTGCTGTTCCAAATGTTTTATGGCTTATTGAACATTTAGCCATTTGGTATGGCATTAACTCATACCACAATATGGCCCAATATGCACAGAATATGTCACAATGCCTTTGCCAATTGATAATTAACACATTCTAAACGCTTCAACTGTCACATTGTTAGTAACAATCAACCGATATATATATAAATGTGCTTAGATTTCTTGTTTGACTAGATACTCAAAAAATGTATTTATAAAATGTAATGAATATAATTAAATCATAATTTCTTCCTTCTCCGCTTTATGGAATCATAGCTAATCACTTGCCAATAATATGCCAAGCCATGTTCAGACTTTACACAATACCTATTAGCCACTTAATGGTTTCATTATTGAATTTCAAAGCTACAAAATTAAATCTTTGGCACCTGCAAATTAATAAACTCGCCCTAACTCAATTAGCTTAGCTTTCACCCATTAATTTTGGCCTTTAATACAAATGACTTAACTTAATTTGCCACTAATTTGCCAGCACTGACAACACACGTGCAAACAAACACAAAAACAAATACATACATATAAAGTTGGGATGCTGGCTGTTTGAAAAAATATCCAAACAAAAAAAAAAACAATGAATTGATATAAAGTCCACAAACCAAATAGCAAAAAAACAAAAAAATATACCCAAAGATCGCTTTATTATAATTTTTTAAGCATATATTTTATACTTGAGTATAACTGAGAAATTAAGCACGACTTTTCAAGGTCTTTATTGGTATTTTTTTATTTTATTTTATTTTACTTCTTCAGTATTTTATTTTGTGTCTGCTTGTTATTTGTTTGCTGTTATTGTTGTTACTTTAATCTTGTTGCTATTTGATTTGTTTTATTGATTTGATTTTATTATTTCAGTTAACTTTACGTTACATGTCTGTGCTTCAAAATATCCGTCAG
Organism: Scaptomyza caliginosa; assembly: GCA_035044725.1. NCBI lineage: Eukaryota > Metazoa > Arthropoda > Insecta > Diptera > Drosophilidae > Scaptomyza > Scaptomyza caliginosa. Next base: position 70,369 of record JAWNNR010000332.1, read on the forward strand.
TTAAGTTTCAGTTGGGTTTATTTAAGTTTTATTCAATTTGCCAGTAATCATATTCATACGTATGTTGTTGTATATTGTATACATAAAAAATCATTTATTAATTACTCACCTTGTTTATTTATTTATAAATAAAAATGCATTCAGTACTCGCGATCGTCGACAACAGCAACAACACAAGCTGAGTAACTATAGTTTAAACTGAAATGATTTATATTTAAATTGATTTGTGACACAATTTTTAATTTTCAATATTCGCACTGCACTTGAAACGTTTTTTATTTTGTTTTCTCTTTTTTTTACATAAATATTATTTACTTGTTTTGATTTCGTGTGTCGGCAAACGATTCAATTAACAAAACTTAACACGTACGTTTAGCGTATTTTTTAATTCGATTCGACTTTGTTTAATTCAATTCCGTATCACGCGGCTAGCCCCAAACTCGGCTGCAGCTCGTAACCAACTGAGCACGCTGGCCCAAAACTTGGCTTCAACTGGAGGCTTGAGGCTTGGCATCTATGACGCCGGCAGCGACAGCAACAAAAACAACTGAAAACATATGATAGACGTCATGCCGGTTACTAGACTGTTTTTTAACCATATGAAGAGAGGCAGCTAGAGTGGGAGAGAGGCCAGAAGCGTTAAGCTCTCAACCGATTTAAGCCCAAATGTATGAACTGTTTTTGGGTTGCACATGGCCAAAAGTGATTCATTTTGAATATGCAGCTAAAGACCGGAAGTTTATTAGGTGGCCGAGACAGGCAATTCAACAATAATAAAGTGACTTTATTTTTTGAATTTATTGTCATTTTTTATGATTTGTTTTACATTGTCGCGAATATGCGAAACTGTTATAAAATGAATTTATGTAAATTTATTAGTATTATTTTTGGTTTTTTTTTTTTTTACTTTTTTCGTTTTGTGGCCAATAGACACAATTCATTGTTGGCTGTTTGCTTTTGATTTTTATAGCCAATGAAGGTTATGTCTGGCTTTTATCTATTTTATGCGTATTTTGCTGTCTGCTGCTGCTCAGTTTTTGCCCCTTTGCCCCAAGCGAAAACAAAAAAAACGTCTTTTGTCTTGTGCATAAGGTGTTTTATTTGCTTTAGTACCACGCACAATTGTGGGTGGGCATTAAATAAAAACTGCAAGCCACTTAATTCAATTTATTTGAGCTCTATGGCATTTAAGCTTATAGGCACTTTATTCAATAACTATGTTTCTTGAATACTTTTTATTTGTGGTTTGCCTTTCGAGGATACTAAAATGATTTATATACTTTATAAGCTAAATACAAAAATTTAGTTTATCCAAGTGTCTTTTTTCGTATAGGTTGTATCACTTACTGGTATATTATAATTTGATATCTTAACCCCTTTTTTATATACACAGTGTTGATCTACTTAATTTATTTTTCATACCTTTGCTAACCGCAGAATTCCAACTATAAATATTTGTTTTAACAATCATATAAAGGAAACAAATTTTGATTGCCTTACTTGCAATTTACAGCTATGTCTAAAGTTAAAATATTTTCTTTTATACCATAATACTTATTTATTATTGAAGGCGTCGGCGTTAAAAGATTTTTGGTTTTAAAAATAAGACACAAAACTTTCACAAGATTTAGCTAGACCTAGGCAAATGGATGGCGACTGTAACTGTGAGTCCGTCTACGGTCATATCGAAAAAATACGGAAAAACCCTGCGACTTGGATCGTCTTTGGTTTGGTTCGCTTGTTTGTAGTTGTTGTTGGTGTTTTTTTTTTGGTGGCTTTTATCGAAAATGGTTTTTAATGCGTTTTTAAGTCAAATTAGTGACTTCATCAGCTGGGCTTGTCTTTCTTCTCCTCAAAAGGCAAAATGCTTAGTCCGGGCGCAAGCTGCCCAGTATCACTTAAGCCGCTCATTAATCAAATAAAAAACCCTATGCCGAACTATCGGGACCATTTGCCAAACTCACGTAACTCATTGTAGGGCCAAACTTGCCACCTCTGGTTCCCCCTACCCACATACTCCCCCTCATGCATATGAAAAGCCGGCGGCAAGGGCTTAGTTTCATTTACGAAATTGTTAATTAGGGACTGGGCAACTGGCCAAGTGGGCAACTGACTTTAGGCTGGCCTATTGCGTGGTCGTCGTTGGCTAATGAAAACGTCAACTCTCGTCGCTCTGGGCAACTCCATAGATGGTGTTAGATACACACACATATGTGTGTATGCAATGATTTACTGACACTATCGTTTATATTGCACTACTAGATTATCAGCTTTTGCCTAATTGTTGCGACAACAATCAATGTTTTTAAGAGACAGCACGAAAAACGCTTGCAAGACGCGCACAAAACGCGCTAGCTGTACTGAACAGACTGGTTCTGTTACGTGCTTTAAGCGGTTGTGTAGTACAAAAGCTGATTGCTATGACTGTTGGATCAGATAATATACGTTTTATTTGAAAATTATTTTTATAAATTAAATTAAAAATGTGATATATAAAATAGAAAAAACAATACTTTGCAATAATAATTAATAATTCATATAAACTATTTAATTGTTTATTTAATAAAGTTAAATTTTATTTAAACTTTATACACATTAAGGTTCGCAGCATGTGAAATTCTACTTTCCATTTAGATACTGTGTCCTAGCCATATTTTCAATATGTTGCTGTCCGTTAGGTAATTTATATTCATTGTTGCCGGAAACAAGCACACAAGAAAAACTTTTCTTTTGACAAAAGCACACACACACACACACATTTGTACGGCATAACATATTAAATAAGCGATAAAAAGTAAATATACAAGAACGCACATCCATATGCTTTAAATTTATGCATAATGGACTGTCACGTGCTCCAACAAAATGACCATAAATAATACAAGCAACAAAAAAAGGCAAGAAACTCTTACCAAACTGATAGTAGCGCAAGAAATGGAGAAAAACAAGAACAAAATATGACTTGACAATGAATGAAAAAGAAATGTATAAAAGCGAAAGCAAAAAACACCAAAAACACCAACAACAAAAAAAAAAAAAGAAAAAGTTAACTTGCAAAAGGAGCTGGCGAAAATTAACGCGTTCTATGGGTCTGGGTCGCTTTTTGCTTTATCACTCAAAGCAGCAGCAGCAGCAGCGGCGGCAATAACAACAGCGAGAGAGAGAGAGAGAGAAAAAGATATGCAGAGAGAGAGGGAGAGCGAAAGAGCGTAGGAGCGAGCGCGTGTGAGAACAGTGAAAAGAGAGAGAGGAGCGTGAAAAACATTTTCTATTGTGAAAAGCAACAACAAACAGAAAGAAAAAAAAAGATTGCTTGATGTAGTCGCCATTGCCACAACGCCATCATCAGTGTTCAGTGTGTTCTGGGTTCTGTGTGTTCAGTGGAGTAACGGCCACAGCTGAAAACGGACGTGTCGTGACGTGTTTTGTTGTCGTCGTCGTCGTCGTCGTGTCGAGCACTCAACACACAACATACTCGACTATAGCGTTGTAAACGCACAGCAGCAACAACAGTAACAGCAACAAAAACAAAGCAAGAAATTCAGACGCGTTTTTGTGTGTGTATAAAAGAAAATATGAAATAATGTTTTAATGCAATCCACTTAGGTTTTTACCTTGAAAAGCGATTATGATGCGTTTTCCGATGCGTGTAAGTGCAAGTTAAAAATAAAAATTAAAAAAAAGTGTCGCGAAATGCGAAACAACAAAAATATATATCCGAAATAAAATGCTCAACAAATGCCAAAATAATATACGTATGTACATACGTTTAAGCTTAAGGCGTCACATAAATCAAGTGCGACAAAAAGGCACTCAAGGGGAAAAAAAGATAGAAAAACAAAACCATTGAACATTGAAGAAATGAAATATTCTAGTTTGTTTTGCAAATTTGTCGTGACGCGTTTAAAAGTGCAGAAAAATCAGCGGCCAATAGCAATTCCATTGATTTTTCTATTCAAATGCGTATGTGTGTGTATTTGTGTGATTTTTAAGCCTGGCAAAAGGACACAAAGACGAAACTATAATCCCGTCTATATGCGTGTGTGTGTGTTTTGTCTAATCCTAAGTGCCGCATGGGGGCACGCAATCAAATGTCCGCACATTATTAATGCCCCAAAAGCATTTGCAACTTTCACTGCTTTCCTTTTTCCCATTTTCTTCCTTCCGTTAGCCACTTACAGCAAATAAATGGCACACTAACAGAAAATAAAAAAAAAAAATTCGAAAACTAGGCAAACAACAAATTGCCAAACAGCAGCACAACAACAACAAGAAAATCTGCAGAGTTAGCCTTATGATTGACAAGACAAGGAGCAGGAGGTGGTTTGGTTTAGGTGGTGGTTGATGTTGTCGCTGGCGTCAGTTAGAAAACTCATCCAACACAATAAAGAAAGGCACCAAAACAAACACACACAAACCAGACGCAGACGCGGCGTCGCAATAATCATAAAAGCTTAGAGCAGCGTGGCAATGTGGGTGGCATGGGGTTCAGACACAAAGGGATGGTGGAAAACGAAAAGAGGGCGAGGCGCTGCTTGCAAGTTATTAATAATGCAGCTAATGGTAATTAGTAGCTACTAGCTCAGTAGTTTTGGGCAATTACTTTGGCCCAACAAAACGAAACGAACTTGCAGCAGTTGCATTAATAATTCCACCAAGAGTCTTTAACTAAATATGCCGCAATGCCTGGGCCCAAAAGGGGCCGAGCAGGCCAATTAGGCGCACAAAACGTTAACAGCAAGCAGAGGAAAATATTGTGACATAAATATATATATACACACAGCCACACACACAGACACACACACACGAATGCATATATATTGTCACGTTTTCACTTGACTAAGGTCAAAAGTTTCAAACTTCCACACATTCGCCTCGTGCAGCGTCCATGATGCGTCCGTCCGTCTGTCTCATCATCTCAGCGATCTGAACTTGATGCTGTCGCTGTCGCTGTTGACGTCGCTGCCTTGTCGCTGCTACTGCTGCTGCGGCTAGCTGTCGAGGCCTGTGGCATCTATTTTTATACGTTTTTCGAGCGCCCGCATGGCCAATAAATACATTCTTAAAAAAGTTTCGTCGTTTCAAAAGGTGTACAAATAAATATTCAATTGAAATTAAGAGAAATTTTTTCAACAAACCACATTGCATTCGAATAAATTAAAGAAAAATAATTAAATAAAAAACAAGTTGTCAATCAAAGTTCGCTGCAAAACTAATTGAGTGGCCAAAGTGAAAGTGTGTAATAGTGAGTTAAGCAAACACTAAAAGGAAGAGTGAGAGCAAAGGACACGCATTATATCAGGCACGCACACCAAAGCAAACTGACACAGAGAGCGAGAGAGCGAACAGAGAACGAGAGAGCGAGTTCCTTTCCAGGCACAACAACACAACACACTGAGCTTCCAAAATAACACATTCCGTATACGCTTCGTGTTCGGGATTGTACGCAGGCATTGGAAAGGAAGCACTCTCGGCTTTCGGGCTTTTCTTTCCGTTTTTCTTTTGTATTTGTCGGCTTGTTCGCTTCTTGCTGTGAAGTTTTGCCTTGGCTGGCTCAGTTCGTGGCTAAACTTTGGAGCGTGTTGTGCTGGAAATTGTGATAAGCGGATAGAATCAAACAAAATCACACACATACACACAATAACACACACACAAACACACAATACAAAACGTCTAGCATTTTTTTAAATGCAAAACTCAACTAAAGAATTAAACAATTTGTACAAGTATTCAATGTTTCGTGTGCAGCAAGCAGTAAAAAAGTGTTGAAACTATGCCGAAAAACCGAATAACAAACGTTTAAAGTTATTTTGTGTGCTTTGAAAGTAAGGCGTGTACCCAAACAAAACTCACTCGCACACACACACATACATCCATGCGTATGGGGGAAAAAAAGAAAGAAGGGAGGCAAGCAAAACGCAAACAGATAGGCGTAGAGTAAAAAGGCAGACAAACAGACGACGCTAACCCAAAGACAAATAACGGGTATAGCTGTGACTTCTGTACATTTACGAGAAACATAAACGCATAAGAACCCTGACCAGCACGGCGTATACGCATTAACATAAATGACAAAACTTTACATTACAATTCCTTGTTAGTTTTGGACTATAACTAGTGGTAGCTGATAGTTTAGTGTGTTTGAGTGCAAAGAAAAAAAGAAGTTTATTTAATACGTATGTATTTATTTTCAATTTGTAGCCACATAAAGCGCGTGTGTGTCTGTGACAAAAAAAAAAGCAATTGGAAAAGCGGAAAATGTAAGCTCGAAGCGGCAGTAGCAGCGGCAGCAGCTTAACAAAGAAAGAAATATGCTTCACAGAGCGTGGGCTTGAGAATAATAAAGCGACAAGCGACGCGATTTCAACTCTAAACAAAACTCTCTCTCACTGTTTAACTATAGCCTACTATACCTACATACATACATATATATATATAGGTATATGTATGTGTATATACTGTGCGTGTACTTCTAGTCAGGTAAGTGGCTTTGACTTTGACTTGCAAATTTGAATATTACAATTTTTTGATGTTGTTTTCTTACTCGTGCACATGGGGGCGTATGTGTAATTTTTAGGTCGAGTTTGAATGGGGATGCGATAGCAATGAAATTATGTTAATTTAATCGATATTTTCGACTAATTTAGGCTCTCTCGCTCCCTTCTATACGAGTCAATTAGCGTGGTAATTTGACAGGCTACTTTTGCGTACTTAAAGTACTTTCATTTTGCTACCAACAATACGCCGAAAAGCGAAAAGCGTCCCATGTGGCAAGCAAGCCTTCAAAGGGGGCAAGGGTCCCCTAAAAAGTTTTTTATTTTACTTGCGATAACAATTCCGAAAGCTAAACAAACATATTTGTAAGTTGTCAAATGGCATTAGGGCACCGTTCTGGTAAGCAATCAGCTTGAATCACTTGATAAGCAGCAAGGTGTGCTGTCCGCACAAATTTATGAGACTTTTGACAATTTGAGTGAGGGACGGCTATAGCGTTCATCAATGCCCATAAAATGCAAAGACCCAAAACAAAACCAAAAACACAACGCAGGTGATAAGAGAAGAAGACACGAACCCAAAGCGGCTGCAATAAGTCAGTCTAAGCTATGGTGTGTAAACAAATGTGACAGCTCTTAAGGCTGTTTGGCAATTTCATTCATTCATTAGCCATTTGGGGTGTGGCTTAAACGGGCGTGTTAACCAATTTGTTAGACGCACCCATTGAGTGCATTGCATTTAGAACAACAACAAAATATGGTCAAACACGTGACTTTGCAGATATTTTTGAAAGTAAGGAAAATGCTTGATTCCATCACTTAAAATTTAGATTAGGGTCAAGCTTGACTAAATGCTGGTTTATTCAAAGAATTATTTGAACTTACTCTTACGAATAAGTCGAATTTATAAAGATTCAAACTATAGGCTAATGCAAATAAAGCTAAAATCACAACAAAACAGCACAAATTAACTTCCACCCAATTGTTTCTTCATTCAACAAACAAGCAACCTAATTGTTGTTCTTAAACTTTTCAATAGTCATTAATATAAACTGCAGATGCCAGCCAATCATATGGAACATTGACTCATTCAAGTCTCTTTCTTTCTTGTTCTTTGTTAATTTGACACATTTGAGCAATCAAGCAATACGAAAAGTTCTGAATACACTTTAAAACTCTACTAATACTGTATGTGAATAATTCTTAAGCGTCATGCGACATTAAACTGTAAAAAGTTTTAACATTCGTTGATGGCGCGACCATTAGCTTGACAGCTGCGATACACACACACACACACACTGAGTCGCTTATTTGGCCCATTAAGGTTGTTAACTTGGCTAAGGCCAAAGTTTATGGCACTTTTGCCAGGTCACTTGACACTTTGTGGCTATCTTTAGTATATGCATAGTTTAAGTTTAGTTATCCCCTTTGTGCATTAGCTATCCCGGATGTCTTTTTCCTGATGACGCGCATACGTTGGCAAACTGCTCCCTGCTTCACGTACTCTGTGGGTCTTCTTCACTTAGCCAAACTCAGCGAAGCGCATTCCCATTCATTTTTTGAAGACATAATCAATATTTGGCAAGGCGCCGAGTGTGCATATGACAAACAACGAAAGCGCCCAGAGAAACTACACGATACATATTCGCGATATATGTATTTGAATGTATGCAGCCCAAAATATAGGCTATAGCTACGAGTATATGTACAACTTTAGTAGCCTGTCATGGCGTTCAAGTCACTGAGTTATATCCACAATATTCACAATGTTGCACACTTTTCCGCATCTGATTTGCAGTGCAGAAGACTTTGCTTCGACTTGACTTCATTTCTTGTATCTGTTTTCCTTGAATTCTTAATGCTCTCTAATAAATTGCACAGAGAAATGGAATCGTATCTTATAAGTGATATAATTTAAAGTGACATATACTTTATAGTGTTGAGAACATAAATAAAAAATGTTTTGAAGCGCGACTGTTATCAATGTTAGACTGAATTTTTATTTAAGAACTAGCTTTAAGTTTGACGAAATCAATTTTAAAAATAATCAAAAAAATCTTTTCAACAACATTGAAAGCTCCTATTGTTGTACTCTAGTCTAAATAGTATCTATGCCTTCTTCCACTGCTCTGCAGTCTTATTCTTTAGCATTTCACACAACGATAAAAATCAATGGCAACGACTTTGTGCAAATTCCAAGCTCTCATTTCGTAGTTACCATCTATTTTTCTCGCTATTTATTTTTTTGGCACACATGCGACGTTCTCGTTCCGCGTGGGAGTTCAATAGTCACCGTTTGGCTGACAGCGGGGCCGCAAAGTGCATGCTGCAGGTGAACATGCCACACAATCGAAGGCCTTCCATCCACGGCTAAGTGTTGTGCACGTGGGCGTTGCCGAAGCTAGCTTAAAGCGCGGACAACACAATTGGGTTTAGTTGGGTGCTGTTGTGGGCGGTGCTGGCGCAGGCAGAAAGCCGTCAAAACTTTCATGTGCCGTGTGCTGTGTATGCCGTGTGCCCCTTTAGCGCTTGTTTGTCGCCGGCAGGTCACGAAATGGCTGCCAAGAAAACGGCAGCGCGCCACAAATTTCTCTTTCAATTGGGCAACTGGAGCGGCAAAGACCCCCGCCACACACACTTCACTCACTCACTACCAGCTGCCACTTGCTTGAGTTTTGTCCTGTCACAGACTGCTGGAGCCGCAGTTGTTGTCCTTGCCACAGCTGTATGTATTATTAATGCTCATGTTTTAAATCTACACGCGCATATGCTATGTATGTTTGCATGTTTGTTATATCTTTATTTGCGTCGAGCGATTTCTTTTTGGCGAATGAATAAATTGAGTGCCAATTGCTTACGCCTGAAAAAACGAGCCGGCAAACGCTTCGTTTACGCAATATAATTAATCTTTGCTTGAGGCAAGATTAATTATTTGGTCATCTATGCATAACAACGGCTTGTTTTACTTTGACTCTGTCTCAGTCTCCGTCTCCGTCTCTGTCTCTGTCTCCGTTTCCGGTTGTTATTCCGGTTCCGTTGTTTTTGGCCACTTTGCATTGATACAGTCGTAAGCATTTATGCTAAATGCTAGCCCAAAGAAACAACAACTACTTGAAAATAATTGCTCTGCTTGGCCATGTGTGTGTGTGAGTATGTGTGTGGGTGGGTGTGGGTCAGTAATTGTGGCTTAAAGAGCAGCACTTACAATGCACAAAATGCAAACCGCACTGTGAACTGTTCAAATGCAATTGCTTGCGGCTGTGGAAGTTGACAAGCCGCACAACCACAGAAAGGGGGTTGAGCTGTCTGACAAGGCGTTGCAAGGGGGTGAAGGGGTCGAAAGAGGAGTCATGAAAACAAATGTAAAGTAGCAGCCAGAAGCGAATTTGAATCTAGCACGAAATGAGAAATGAAAAAGTGCAAATTTCTTAATTAAAAAGTACGAGCAAAGTGAGAAAGGTAATTGAATTCATTTTTTGCTTGCCACGCTGATAAGGTTTTTCATGAAATAAAATAAAAGTAAAGTGTGGCCAGACCTGTGGAAAGACCTTTAAGCGATGGCAGCAAATTGTTAGTGAGCTCTTCATTATGCAGTCAAACTTTGAAACAGTACCAAATGTTACCTCAATTATTTTTTGGAATAATTATAAGTTGCTTGGTGTAATTTTAAATTTAAGTTTCAAGTTGCATAAGTTTTAGTCAGAACATATTGATTTTTAGCTTTGGTTTGTATTGGGTTCGTGTAACATCTGTAATAACAATTATGCCTCACTGAATTCAATCTGTCTAAGATCAAGCTGTCATTAAGATGAGAAACCTACACACCCTTACCCCTAGCCTTACCCTGCCATCTGCATAGTGCTTGCAGTTGCCTCTTTCTCTCTTCCCTTGTTGTTGACCCTTCTGCAGTCTGACAGTCAGTTGGCTTTGTAGTAATTGCTAGCAGCTCGTTGGGTTTTGGTTAGAGGGGCAATGCGATGGATTCGTCAAGGCTGCAACAGCAGTCACCATTAGCGTCATCACTACAATAATGATAATAATGGAACCTCATAATTATGACACTAATAATTATGATCATCTAAGCAAACCCTTTCAATTCTCACAATTCACATCTTTTTCTCACTTCTTGGCACAACAGGCTGACATAATTATTCATTTTTAATGGCGTTGAAATTCAATTAAGAAAAACCCCTTCGTCTTGTCTCTACGCTGCAAATTATATGAAAAGCCTGTTCAAGCGAGTGTTTCAAGTGGGCGTGGCAAAGGGGCGCTATACGCGTACGCACGTACGTATGTTTGTGATATCTTAATAAAGTTAAAAGCGCTGGCGCTTTTGTTAAACTTGTTACTGTCATTTGCACACACAAGCATATAAATGTGTATGTGTGTAGGTGGCAGCAGAGCCCCGCTTGTCACAAAGTTTGTGCCAGGCGAAAAACGACAACATCCTTTTTGCCTCAAAACAAAAGAAAGAGGAGCAGCAGATACAGGCAACGAATGTCGTGCTGGCTTCAGATCAAAGCTTCTAAGGAAATTGAAAACAAAAACAAAATGTAATAAAATAAATAACAATAAAAAAGTGTCGCTTCTCGTGCACGCGGTGTGTAAAAATGCAAAAAAATACGACTAAACGTGCACGAGACGAGGTCAGAGACACCACCACTTCGCCCCCACCCCCCTTACTCAACCACTTTTAAGTTTCATGTTTAAAATTCGCAGCTCTGGCTCAGCAATGGCCACAGGGGCTTTATGTCAGTGGCTTTATCTGCCGCTTGCCCTGGCTTATTTGTTGGCCCATTTCGGCAGGCAACAGCAGCAAAAGCAACAGCAATGGCTTTGCTTGCAAGCTGCACTATTTGTTTATTTATGTCACAGCTGCTGCTACTGCTGTAGCAAAAGTACAGTACAGACATGTTTAAATCTATAGCTACAGGTGAACTTGACTATGAAAACCGATTGTGACAGCCACTGGCTTTGTGCTTGATAGAAAGTTAATAGTAGCAAACTAAATAGTTGCAGTGTTTCTATTTAAATTGAACTTGGTATTTTGTTATTTAACAACACAATCATCTAATGCAATTTTCCTATTACATTGTTGCTCAACTGTTTAAAGCTATTTATAGTTCCATTACGTGTCCTCCATAGCTGAAGCACACTTCCTTCCAACTAGTATGGCATCTACTTTATATAGTATATATATATGAAACACGTAGGTAAAGTAATGTGAACATATGGCTACATTTTAAGTGAAATGCTAAAACGAGCGTAAAAGGAAAGGCGCCACTGGCTCCGGATTGCACGTAGCAACAGCGGCAACAGCAGCAGTTGTTGCAAAAGGAAGTGTGTGTGCGTTGCAACAACAACGTGTGCATGTGAGACAACAGTGAAAATAAATATCATGTATATTATAAATATTTGCCAGAAAGCTAGCGCACATCTAAAGTGACAAAGAAAAAGAAGCAAAGGATGTGCCTCGCGCTGCTTCCTGGGCAGAGCACCTGCCCAGTTGATGGCCTTCCCGCTGTGTTTGTGTGTATGTATATTCCCGTCGGTCGTGTTCTCTCGTTAGCAACGAGAAGTGCTGCTCAAATAATTGATAATGCCTGTGCCGTCAATAATGTGGGCAACTCTTGACAGACACAATTGTTGTTCCAGTAAATTCTATTTTTGAACCAAGTCATTTCAAAAGCCGCTTTTACTAATTAAACCTTGGCTATACGTTATTTCAGGTGGACTTGTAGAGGCTTTTGTTAACTTGTGTGCAATTCAGGTTGGATTGGGCGACAAAATAAACTTTAGAAAGTTTCTTACGTTCTTATTTTACTTTGTTAATATTCAATTATCTTAAGAGCTCAGAGCCAGTGTTTTGTCACTAGGCTAGAAACAAGAAACCTAATCAAGTTCAAGAGTTTCTAGTCATAAAATGGCAACGCATCTGGGATTCATTAAGAAATCAGCATAAAGGGGCCATAACCAGCACTCAGAAATCACAAACAAATCAATAAAATTGAAAAGTTTATTTCATACATAAATATACAAATCAATTTTTATGTGCATTCTGTTGGCAGCGAGTACATCCATAAGGCATAAGGCATATATGGCAAAAATTGAATGCCAGACAGCACTTGTCGTAAAACTTATGAAATTATGATCATTGAGAGAGAGCTAAGCCAAAAGCAATACCAGCTAAACGGATTGTGTAAGGCATTTAAATATCGCGCACAGTTGATTAATGAAACTAAAAGTCTCTAAAATAAATACATATCTCAACAAGTCGATTATTGGATATATGCGTAAATTATTTGTATATAGTCAAAAGCATGTTATTTATAGTAGTTATGCCAGTGCTCGCGCTCAAAATTTACAAGGGTATTCAAGAAGCTAAGCAAACTCACATAAATTCTCCTTTGTTGAGTCATATTAATGATGAAAAACTTCCGCTCTGGCTATACGGTATTTCTTTTTGTTTTCCGTTGTTTCTGTTGATGATTTGTTTGTTTGGCATTCTCTAAGATAAATACACATAAATAAAACAAATAAATCGCTTTGCTCATAAATGTATATTTTTGCCACAGTTCTCCATATATGCTGACTACTTGTATTTTAAATTATTAATATTTATTTATTTTAATTGCTGTTTGTCGAGCAGTTTTGCAAACTTTTCATTTGCAAATTTTAAGTAAGTACGTAAGTTTGCTGCATTCAAAAATTATGACACCCAAGTTTGCCTGTTTGTTTGTTTTAAGTTTGAAAAAGAGACAAACAGCTTACGATAACACTTGTTGGCTTGTCTTCTGTGAGCTGTTTATGCATTTATGAGTTGTTAACAACACTTATAGCTTAAAATTTGTAAATTTACAGTTTTAAACACGATTTGTACTTATTAACTATCAATCTTTCGAAGCTTTATAAATTCTCAAACCGTTTACGCATAAACTTTATTTATATTTAAGTTTGCTGTGTCCTTTGCTCAACATATTTGCTTATGTGCGGAAGTATACGCTGTTGTTGTCAAAGCACACTTGAAGCGTTAAGCATTGCCTTACATGTATAATAACACTCGTCACATCAACGTCCTTATTACCAACAACTGAGCATCAGGCTGATGTACTATGTGGTTTTTCCTATCTTTCTTTTGGTCTAGCATGGAACACTTTATGCTCAAGAGAGATTATCACAAATTTGTTTACACAACTCGAGCAGAGGCTGCAGTTACTGTAGCTGTTGCTTTTGCTGTTGCTATTGGTGTGGGTGTTGTTTGCGAGCGCACTCACACTCACACACGCACACACACACATACACCCACCCACACCTCCTGTGTCGATTTTTTCAATTTCTTTTTGGCGAGTGTCACTGACAGGCGACATCAACATCAACAAATAACACACACAAACAGCAAAAGCAAGTAAGTCAATCAGCGTGGGCGCCCTTTGGAGGCCCACTGTGAAGTTTGAATAGACCGGTAGATGGTAAATAGTAGACCTACGGCTTCTGCTGCTTCTGGCTGACATAATTTCCATGCAATTGATTGACAAGTGCGGCATTTTGTGGCACATTTGCAAGCACATCGGCGACCCGTCGTGCCCTCGTTGTGTCGATTAGCCCACGGCAAGCAGGCAGTCAGGCATTCAAGCAGGACATGCCGCTGTGTTAAGGAGCGCCACAGTGGGTGTTGACTTTATGTGTGACCCACTCAAAAGTGTAATTGAATTCAGCTCAAAAGTGACTTTAATTTTTGCATACCGCACACTAGTGCAGTGCATAGAGTGAGGAATAAATTGCACAATTCCCACATGGACACGCTCACAATTTGTATAATTTGCGCCTGCAAGTAGGCAATACTTTAAGACTCTTTGGAGAATCTGAAGCGTGACTGCAACATTCGACTCAGCAATTGACAGAGATTATCTCATTTCGTCCTCCTTCCCTTACAGCGCTGTCAAAGGGCGCACCGAAGCAAAAGGCGAAAAACAATTAAACTGCTAGCAAGTGCAAGTGAGTGTGTGTTCGAGTGTGTTTGAGTGCGGAAGTATTAGTGTGTGCGATTCATGCATTCGTTGTCAGTTGGCCCTGCAGCCTTGCCTGCCCATTGTCCTAGCCACGTTTAGAGAAAGAACGAGCTTCAAGCCCCAAGCATGCAAGCGGCAACATCTTGACATTTTCAAGCACACACAACAACAGCAACAACACATTTTATACACATTACTATTCATATAAGTAATACCCCCCGCATTCATTTTACTCTGTTTCTGTGCGCATTTACGCATCTGCATGTGACAGCTACACTCCAAGCAAACTTCAAATTAAGAAATACACGAACTCTCTACCCAACCCATCCTTAACAACAGCAATAACAACAAGCACTTGCATACAGACAGAGCACGTTTTGTATGTAAATAAGAAACCTCAAATTAGAATTTGCTTGCCAAGCAATTTGTGGTTTGTATACAACACAAAAAAACGTTTCGTTTGTTTGCTTCGTTTTTTGTTAGCAGCACAATTGTAAAGTTGACCGACTATTTTGTTGGTCATAAATAAACGAAAGAGGGAAAATTCATTTGTGATAAATGTCGAGAAATGGACAAAGAGTATTTGTATGCAAATACATTTCTTACTTATATTTGAATTTCTTAATTCTATATAATAGAGAAAGATTTCAAAAACTCATACAAAACAAATTTTATTACTTTTAATAAAGAAATTCAATTTAACGATACCACGATACTACAAAAATCAAATATTGCTTTTCATATAAACTTGAGCTTATAATAAATATAAATAAATCTCATTTCAAATGAAAATTGCACCAGAAATAAACAAAGACAGGAAATGTTTTCAACGTCATGTTTATTTCTTAAAACAACCGCAACAGCATATGCTTAAATGCTTGGCTGGCAAGGTAAACTAAGTGGCTTAACAGCTGTGCTAGTCCAGTTTATTCAATTAACTTATTTTAAGCATTTATTAAATAAATATCCATAAGCAGCATGCGTACTCTGAACCCAAAACAAACAATATATTACCAAAAGATATATGAATTCAACTTGAATGTAGTCTGTTTGGGTGTTTTGGAAGCACTGCTCACATACATATGTACATTTTATCAGGTGGTTTTCCCAAGAGCCTTAAAATAGAATTTGTTTGCAATGAGCGCACTGCTCATAAAAGAGAGCGTGCAAGATAAAGAGAGAGATGGATGGAGAGACAGATAGAGAGAGAGAGAGAGGCTGCTTTTGCTCATATGGCTATGTGGGCCAACTGAAATTGCCGGCAAAATGTGGCTGCACTGCAGCATGGACTTACTTCTCATACCTCTCTTAATGTATTTGAATTTTATTTATAATTTAGCAAAAATTCAAAAAGCGCTGCAAACCAAAATAAACTCTTACTCATGTGGGACGCGTGTGCATGTGTGTGTGTGTGTGTATTTGTGTGTGTTTTAATTATTTACAACAATCAGCTATTAATATACATACAAATTTTGATACACGTATGTTTCGCATATTTTGCGACGCTTCAAATGTCAACGCGGCGTATGCGTTATTTTCGTATGGTTTATTTATCCAATTTAAAGCGCATTTTGTTTATTTTTGGTTTTTTTTTCATTTTTGTAATTTTTGCTTCCTTCATTGGCTGCTGTTATTGTTATTCTTGAATGGCAAGCGCCAACACTTGAGTATAAACAAAATCAAAATTTGTTTAACTATGTGTAGAATTTGTTTATACACACACACGCCCATAATTAATGTTATACTCATTGTGTGTGTTTTCTGAGTATTACTTTCCATAACGCATTGAAAATCGTTTATGGCCAACATATGTTCGGATGGCTTGTGGATTTACCCCAGCTAACAAATTACGTATGCGTATACTATAATATTTATTGTTGCAATATTTGTTTTTGTACAGCCCCCGCATATATGCCATACACATATATTTTCAGATAAAAATTTAATTTTGCCGCCTGCCAACTAGGAAAAACTCATTTTCACAATTTCACTTTATGTTTGCCATCGCACACTTCCTCTCTCACAGTCTTTTCCACTTCTATCTTTTGCAAAAAAATAACAAGTGCACCAACAAATTTTCTTGGTGGTTGGCCATTGCGTCATTAATTTAAAAATTGCGCCTGCCTCTCACGCAGAACTACAATAACAGCATCAGCTGATAGGATGCCAGAAGCAGTTTGCAGTCGGACATGCCCCAATGAGTAAAGTTTTGTGCCATTAGGTTTTGTGGCTGGTGCCAGAAGCAGCAACATCAGCAGCCAGGCAGCTCCGCAGAAGGTCATTATGTTTATTGGTTGTACTTATTTTAGACTACGCCGACGACACGTACTCTTCTACCCGTCTGACTCTTCACCCCCGCTTCTCAAACAACGCCTACACACTCTCTCCATAGCAATTTGCACTTGCCGCGCACGAATGCGAATTTATTTCCGTTTTGATTGTGTCATGTTGTTAATTTTAGCGCACGCTGCGTATACGCAACATAAATATCGTTGCAGTGTCAACGGCAGCTGCATAGCCCGCAATTTGCCATCCGCCCATAAATTAGTTTTATGACGCATTATAATTATTGTTCGTTGCTATTACGGTTAAGCCGCATAGTTGTCCAGCTCAGTTGTCAAGTGCAATGCGAATTTGGTCTGCTTGGCAAAGGCCTAGTTAAAAAAGCTATTCAATGACATAGAAGTGGAGGAAGAGAAGAGGTGCGAGCTTAAGACGCTTATGAGCGGCGTCTTTTAGCTGACACCTAAAGGCATTATTGCGGCTTTATTGATTGCCATTTAAGAATGCAAACAACAAATATTATTTTGCCCGCCCACAGGCACATTTACCTTTCACCTCAAAATATAGACTCTTGCAGGTGCATTTTGGAACAATCCACATGAAGTGTTTAATTTTCTTTATACCTTTCGCAGCTTGAGCGTTTTGTTGCCTTGTTAGTAAAATATATTGCATTGACTTTGAATAATTAAAAAATTTGCTTTACCACCCACTTTCAATGACTTTAATTAGATCAAACACAATGCCTTAAATTGAAATTTATTTAATCAGCTGCATTTTATGCCACAGCTTGTACAATATTTACCGTTATGCAGGCGTAGCAACCTCCGCCATAATTTCCTTAACGCTGAATGATGCATTAAGACCGCATCACACACACACACATACACATTGTTGTTGTTCGCTGGTTGTTTGGTTGGTTGGTTGGTTGGTTTGCTGGATTGTTGGTTGGCACATTAACAATAAACAGTGCACATCGTGTTTTCGCATACATTTCCGAACAGAGATTGTGTGTCATGAAACGTGTCGCGCACTTCCCTTTCACTTCACTGCCTCCTTGTTGCGCCTGTCACAGTTTTTAGCCCATGGATAATGGTCGAAGGCAAATGGCGAATGACCGCAAACACAGAAAAAAAAACCCATACATATAAACATAATAAAATACGAAAAACCTGAGAGAGAGAGCAAAAATGCAGCTAGCGAGGTCGACGGGGACGAATGGATGGATGGATGGCTGGGAATGTGGATAAGCAAGCAATAACGGCAACGAAAAAAAGTGTGGCTGTAAAAATGGCATTTATGGGCAACAACTACGAAAATTTATTGCCGGTTTGGCGAATAATGTGCTATTAAAATTGCCAAGTGCATTAAATTAATTTTCAAAAGCCCAGGCAATGCAAACAATACCAACAATGACCCTGCATATCGAGGTTTTTGATATATCCACAAGAAAATAATTATGCCCCACTGTCAAAAAAAAACCATAAAAATAATTATAGTTGCTGATAGTTTTGGCTTAACAGAATTTTTGCTTAAATATTCATTATAAAATTGTGATATATAAGTTTATGTTATACTATATTTAAAAGTAATGTATCCTAACATTTTAATTTGCTTACAATTTTATTGCAAGTGTTAATATAGGCTAGGAATTTAAAGGAAATAATGACAGCAAATATATGCGAGCATTTATAATTGTTATAATGATGTTTTTGCTTAAATGAACTGACAATCGACTTGAAAATGTTCTCAGCGTATACTTGATTTTAATTATAAACATATGTTAATGACGTCACTGCATGCTCGAATTGAAATCGTATAAAATATATGCAATTAATCATGAGTATCTGTGAGTTGCGCTTCCGCTGCGTGTAACAACAACAAACATATATGTATATAAAATTATGCATATAAGTTGAGAGCATCAGCTGTTGGCCTATGATAAAGGCCAACAGCTTTTGGTCATAAACAATTGTTAATGCTTACCGAAAGCCAATTAAAATCATACGCTGAAATGCACGCGCACTTCAAAAAGAAAGCAACGCGGGCAGTCAAAGGGGCACTGTGCAAGACAGATGAAGAAAAGACACAAGCGGAGGTAAAGCGGAGGGAGAGAAATGTCAGCATCGTTGAGTTCGTCAGCTGGTCCATAAAGCATTGCCTGCCTACACGGTCGCTGAACGTTAATGTAGCCAAGCCAAAAACAGAATGTAAAAATAAATACAGAATTTGGTTCATTACTGAAAAAGAAGCCACCTTGACGTTGTCTCTTGAACTCACGCCAGAGAACTATTGAAGGGTGTTACGAAGGTCTACGCAATAAACCGAAAAATAGAACAACAACCCAAGGGAGCTTGTCATTTTTTTGATTATAATAGTATAATAGAAAGATGTTGAAAGACTCTCGTTAGCTGTCATTGGTGATAAGTGCGCACTTTTTCATCATCTTCAATGTTGTTTATTTAAAATTACCAACATAAGTATAAACAATCGCATTGACTTAAACACAATTAGTTTATACAGCCATTATTTGGTACAAAAACAAACATAAACACTCGACAGGACCTTGAATTGGTTGGCTTCTGCAGACCTCAAAACACGTAACTCGAATCGTAATTTTCATCGTTATTTTTATTAAACAAAACACAACGCGTGTCTGTATTTTTGGTCCCACACTGTCTGCCGCTTTAGGTCATTTTATTTGTTAGGTATTTATCATAAATTGACCCACATATTAACTACAAATCGATACTACTTTTCGTTCTGCTTCAGATCATCATCATTATACGTTTTTTTTCTCCACTTACTCGCTTTTCCAACGAAGCATTATAAGCGTTTGATTTGCGACGAGTGCGGAAATTTTCAATAATTCCTTAATATTGAACAGTTTTCCACGAACGCAGAAAATCGTTTGTTCACATTTACACAAAAACAAATAATAATAATATTTTTCGTTGAACTTTTTGCTTTTTCACACGTAGCTCAACAAATCGGAAATGATATATGTAAGCTAAAAGTAGTATACGGCAAATGCCATAACATTTCTGTTGTTTCAAGTGAAACATTTTTGATTGATTAACAAAGAAATGTGGAAAACTTTTCGATGTGATTGATGTACAATTCGCTAATCCCCTTTAGAAATGAATATTCATTTATACCTTAAGAAATTCGATTATTTATAGGGTATTCTTCAGTCTTCTTCACTTACAAACAATTGCAATTCTTTTGTCTGCTTTGTATTTGCATTTGGCGGCAAGTTGCGAAAAAGTTTTTGCCCAAAAATATTCATCTAAATTTCCCAGGCATGTGACTGCGTCTTCAGTTTAGCGTGCCACTTTTCCTACCCTCCAACCAGCCGCTTCCATAAGCCGTTTGCAGGCACTTCAAAATCAAACAAAAACTGTTTGGCCAGCAAATAGGGGCAAAGGCGGCACAGCAAGAGGGTTTTAAATGTTGGCGCATTTATGTTGTCAGTGGACTTGTCAAGCGGACAAACGAACAGTTGGTAATGAACAAATTATAAAAAAAATCGAAGGAAAGAAGAATATAACAAAACAAAAATATTGGTATTTCACTTTGGCAATTGGCCCAGAAATATGTGTTGGCTAGTGTTGCTTTTGTATGTCACACGCGCAGGGACTGGAAACTATATAGATTATATATTTGTATAAGCAAAAAACATATATATTCATGTCCAGTTAAAATCATTATGTACAAAATACCAGAATGTCAAAGAATGAGGTTAATAATTGCAACTATTACAAAGAACAAGGTGGTGTCTTGTTTTCAAATTGATGAATTAGTTGATATTATATTAAAAAGTTTCTTTTTGTACAGATTTCGTCATACTTGGCACACTTAAGTGCTAAAAGTAAGGGTTATAGACGAAAGAAAAAGCAATTTGAATAGAAAGCATAGTGTTAAATCAACCAAAAAGATCATGCCAAAATCAAAAATCACTAATCATAATAAGTAAGTATTGATATTGTTTTTGGTTCGGCTTGTTGCCAAAATCAGCAAAAGATATTGCATATTTCGACCGAAGCCGCAAATGGGCCAGGAAATGAGAATTCAATACAATAAATTTCATTCTCATTGAGTTGTATCATTCGCAAAGCTTTTCATTGTTGTTGGCCAAATTAATAATGGATAACAAAGGCGCCGAATGAAATGAAAAGCCAAGCAGCAAACCAACAATAATAAAAATAATAGAAATAATATAGAAAACCGCAGCAGCAGCAGCCGTAGCAATAAACGAAATTAAAAACGTAAAAGTAGTATATAGCTGACAAAATTGTATTGGTGTGAAGAAGCTATTCAAGCTGACCGTAATTAATCTAACACCATCTAAGGCGATGAGCAGCTGACAACTTGGCTACAAAACCAACGGCCATTGTTTTGGGTCGACAAAACGCAATCAACTTTGGCCATAACAATGAAAGATTGCAAAGCACAAACACAAAGCCACACAAAGCAGCGAAATAACGGGAAGCGGCCTTCATTTGTATCGTCCATGTTGCTAATTTGAAGTTATGTGCCTTCTGATGTAACCAGAACCTAGACAGGCACCCTTGCTAACATTTCCCCAGCTGGGGTGGTGAAAAAATTCCATGCGCCACCTAAAGGGCATAGGTGAAGCCATACAATATAACCAGGACTGGGTTAGGGAAGCACTATAACGGGCAGATGGAGAGTGAATGGAAGGCAGTGTGGCTGTGTGGATGTGTGGGCAAGGGCAAACAGCTAGAGACAATGAGTAAAAGCCTCTCTCGCAATGCGGTTAAACGACTGTGAAGCAACCTCAGGTCCAAGTCCTTGTTAGAGTTATCCAAGCGCAAAAAACTATAAAATTGTATGCATAGAGATGCGCAACTTATCAAGATACAGTAGGCAAACTACTATGATGTTAAAAGCAAAAACTGTTTGTTTGCTTAAACAATTAATGTATACCTTAAAACAGGCACGAAAAAGGCACGAAACAGGCTTGCACATCACTGCGATAGGCAGAGTACTTTGAAATTGCTGTCAGGCACTCAGCCTTCACGTGTTGAGGAGGCAGGCAGCATCAAGCTTAAGTCCTCAGTCTCAGTCTCAGGCTGCTGCTGTTGTTTCTCCTTCTAGTGTTGGTGGCCTCGTCAATGCAGCACCTTCAGCTGTCGAAAAAGCAAAAACAACATTACTACAACACGAACTTGAGTGCAGGCGTAATGCTGTGCTGCGCTGCGCTGTTTTGGTTAGTGGAACGAAACGTCCTACATGCCACAAAACGTACAAATTGCCAACTAACATAGCAGAAGCAGCCACAGAAATAGCAGCAGCAGCAGAAGCAGCAGCCACAGCAACAATAACAACATAAACAGCAGGAACAGTTGTATCCTGTATCCAATTTTCATTCAGTATCCGAAAAACCTTCCCATGCGCACGAGGCCCCACAAAGTAGGTCGTTCGATGTCGTACAACTTCTAACAACCTCATAACGAGGTGTATGTACTACACACACCACGCACAGTGATGACGTCATTGGTTAAGCTATACGCTTTGGTCGCTCATTCGCAACTAAAGCTGCGCACTGCCTGCCATTGCCGCTGCCAGCAACTCCGCCAAAAAGGAAACTTCAGTGTCCGGCTCTTCGTGGACTGCTGAGACTTAAGTAATGTTTAACTATGGTTCCCGAAAATATCTTCAGATATCTCATTTATTATCAAGGGTTATCAGAGTTTTGAAGTGCGACAGGTTTTTGACATACAATTCACAAACCAGCACAGATACGAAAGGTGTTTTTCATAAAGGCATCCTGGAAGGACTTGCGCAAAGGGAAAGTAAGCACAGAAAGAGAGCCAGAGCGGGAAAGAGTTCTTAACTCTCAGCTCTCCCGCTCTCTCTCTGTCTTTTGATGTGTGTTTTCAGTGTCAAAGTGTTGGCTGGAAGCAACTCGGCCAAAAGTAGGCGAAAACGAAAATTGCAGTAAACAGTTGAAGAAGAACAACAACAAAGTGTGGGTGGATAGATATGGTTGGGCTGCAAGTTATATTCTAAATGCGTACTGTTGTAGGAATTATTATTTTTATTATTATGTATTTGCTCTCTCATTCTCTCAAACTGTCTCTATCTGTAACTGTTATTTGCTGATTGTTGTCGTTGCTATTGCCCCTTTTCATTTGTCGCTTTTGTTGCTATATTTATTTTACGATTCCTCCTCAAAAGCAACAGCAACAGCAACGACAACAACAACCACCCAAGCAGCACCCACATTTGCTTCTTCCTGATTATGAGTATCTACATTTGTGTCTCTGTTACAGTGTGTGTGTGTGTGTGCGTTTCAAAAGTGGCACAAAACAAAATCTGCACTAATCGCATTTGAATTTTGTACGTTATATTTCTTATTTTATATTTTTTTTGTAAAGTGGATTTAATTTTATATATATTTGCTTGTACGTGAAGGAGCTAAGCGAAAACTGAAAGCTTGAAGGACACTTGGCGTTATCCTGTGTGTGATACACTTATATATGTGTATGTAAATCTGTTTTTCCTTACTCATTTACATGCAAATCAGCCGCACACCCATGCAAGTATCTAGTTACATGTTAGAACATTTGAATTTCAAACCATCAAATTGCTTTTTAATTTTTTTTGGCAAGAAAGTAAATATTTGATGGAATACTTTTCTGATTTTAAAGTAATATTTTATTTTTAAACTATGTTTGCATATGTGAAAATCCATAATCATTTTAATACAAACCTCATGTTTAGCAATCCAAACAAATCTTTTTTCCTTACCCCATTTGTATTTCTTTGCGTTAACAGATTTGTAAGCTCATTTGTTTAGCATTTGGCAAATCTGACAAAGGATAGAGAACAAAACGGAACGGAGATCCTTTTCATAAACTGAATAAGGCATTCTAACGGTCTTCTTTCACGGCCGTTAGTCAACCATTTTTCCCTTTTTGGGTTTGTTGTCCCTCATTATTATTGTTATGAATTTCAATTTGTTGTCTCAAGGCCATTGCAGGAAATTAAAGCTACAACACGTTTAACGCTACTTGCCTCACGATTCCAGTAGCTGTTCGTGTTTGTGCTGCGTATGTGTGTGCTGCGTATACGTGATATGTGTTTTAAGCAAAATGGGTTTTAGTTTGATTTGGTATTCAATTTCCTGTTGCTTTATGTATGCCATAGAGCGGGCTTCAAGAAAATGCATTAATTCAAAACTAAGTTGGCCAAAAACCAAAAAGGGTTAAGACTATGTGGCTTGGAATGCTAACATAAATATTAGAAATAGCCAGAAGGATTAAATATATAAATTTTTTAAAGCACAAGTATTTCATTTTATATTTATTGCTCTTTAAAAAGTGTCAAGGGATGTTCTTTAAATATTTTATTTCTTTGTTTCTTATTTCTTCGTTTTTTCGTTTTTATTTTCAATTTTTCTTTGTGCGTCCTTCATTCGTTTTCCAGATCGCTGACTCCGCACTTTTTTACTCGCTTAGGCGCCAGCGGCAACCGCATACAAAAGTGGTTGAAATGTTTAAAATCCGCCGCAATTGCTATTGCAGTTGGAGACACACGCATTAGAAAATCGCTCACCCATATCAAGAAACACATACACAGTGGAAAAGATAGAAAGTTGCATGTGAATATAAATATTAGCGCTGTAGAGTAGGCAATTTTTGCAATTGTTTCAACTTGTTATTGCTGCCTGCTTTCTATTGCTGGCCAAATGCCAAAAGGCCAGAAGCAGGCCATATTCACGCCGTGCCTGATCCATATACTCACACATATACACCATACATACATAAAACATACTATATACTATATAGGGCAGCCGCATCGAATAATTTAGTACCAAAGTCAAATGTACAAATTGCAAATAAACACACACACACACACTCACATAACGCCAACGAATATTTTAAGAAGAGAGTAAGAGTGTGAGAGCTAAAAAGCACTCAATTCTCTATGGGCGCAATGACGTCACATCCAGAGCCAAAAGATCACAACGAAGACGTCTTCGTTTGTTCTGCGTTCTATTGTGCTTTTTTGTGTATATAAACTGTTTCAGATTGTTTGTGTCTGCGCCGGGTAAACAAATTGGCTGCGTGCGCTCATCGATTTTTATGAGTTCAAAGATTTACTTCGTGCCTTTCGCATTCCTGCACATCGCAAAACCAAAGAATTTCTACTCAAAATTGTTTGTATGCTTGCAAATATGTATTCAAACGCATTCGCATGCCAGAAATCGGAATGAATTATTGGCGTAATTTGTTGGTCGCACAGCGGCAAACAAAACAAAATAAAAGTGTTGGAAAACACATAAAAAACAATGCCAAGAAATAAAATTAAAATGTCGGGAAAAGGGTTTACAATTCTGATAAAAAGTTATTTATTTGTGGTGAATAAAATATGTTTACAAATATTAGAATAGATGATTTACGGATCTAACCCTTTGAGCCTTTTGTACAGGGCATTAAAACTATAATAAAATAATGGCCAAATAATGGCTCTTAAAACACAAGTGGACGATGATTGTTTTTGTTTTTCGTTTAAATGCGGCCAATTGCCAATAATTTGTGCAATAAAATTGCCATATTTTTAATTAAGCCAGCAGAGAGTTTGACATCATAATAAATATTGTAATATTTGTTGGCATTTTTAGAAGTCATACTTTTGGCCATTTCATTTTTGGCCAGCTAGACACGTGCCAACAACAAAAGCGAGAACAACAATGTGAATAATAATAACTAGTTAAACTTCCGAATTTAATTGTAAGCAGGCACGCGAATAATCTCAGCGCTTTCGTGTGGAATACACAAAAAAAAGAAGCAGAAGAGAAGTAATAAATAAAATGTAGGCCCAACTATTTTTAGTTGCCAATTAGTTTTGGGCCATTTTATTTTTTTTTAGTGATGCTCATATTGCCAGCAGGCTGTATGGAATTTTAAGTGATTTGCTGCCGCTGAGTTGAATCATTATTTATTTAAGTTGTACATCAGATGAGCGAAAAAGCAAAATAATGAAAGAGTATTCATTGTCAATCCGGGATAAATAAATACATTTTACATTTATAGATGCGTTGGGGCCTATAAATAAAGACATCAACACGGCCAGCATTGAACTTACATGTGTAAAACAAAGAGCCCTTTCCATGCAGAGGTGTGAGGAAAGGGGGAGACACAAACGTGTGGTTGTGTGTCTGACATGTTGAGAGCCATTTATCATTATCAGCGAATGGCAGCTGAAACATTTCATGGCGACATCAAAATGTATCAGGTGTGCCCCACCAGAAGGCAGAGGTAGACCATAAAAGACAGGGGGAGAGGTTGGGAAAGATCGATGGCAGGCCATTTGATTAATGTACTTGCTGCGCATTTAGCAGGCAGTTGTTGTTGTAGTAGTAGTAGTAGTAGAAAAATAAATAAAATAAAAGCAAATAATGCGAGAGACAAAAAGCAATTTGACTGCATTATAAATATTGTATCTTTGGGTATAGTTCTATGTACATATATAATAAAGGTGTGTGCGTGTGAGTGTGCGTGTCTACAACTTATTAGGCCACACACCAACACACACACGCGCACAGCAAACAGGTTGGCAGAAGACAACAACCAGCCAGACAGCCAGACAGTAAAAGAAAAATAAAAATGAAAATATAACAAACAGGTTGAGAGAGCAATGGCCATAATCGAAAATCAATAATTATGGCCAACAGCTAACGTTTGTTAACGACCATTGCCCGGCCAAGAAATGTTGTCAATAAATATTTAATAAGTTTTATACGATAACTGCGCAGTTGTCAGGGCAACAAACTGTCGCAACGCAACGCATACAATTTTTATAGCATACCCAAAGGCGCATTGTTTTTCTCTAATTTTCGAGCACATTTCATTAGTTGCATTGGCCATTTAAGTTGACCAACCCAGTAATTGCAGCAGCACACGCAAAGGTTAATGACACAACTGCAAAGTCTTCTAAAGGGTTGAAATACTTTTCATATATTTCCTGAGAACATTTGAAATTTCTCTACTTCGTAACATGATTTCGCTTATAATGGATTAGTCTTACTTAATTGCACATTTAATTAGATTAAAATTGTGCGGCTATGGTGCTTATATCGATTTTATTATGACGGCTGTCAAAGGCTTAGACTGCGACTGCGACTGGGACTGGAACTGTTGCTTGGTCAGAAATGACGCCATTGCGTTGGCATTTGCCACGCGGGTCTCATAAAACCGCATAAACCGCTAAGTGACTTAATAAAAGGCTAAACACGCACAAAAGCTCTTGCAATATAAATGTATGTATATTCTGCTATATGCTACAGTTGGCCACTGCAACAATTGTGAGAGTCAAAGAGCGTAATAGTCAAGAGAGAGATATTCTGAATGTGCGCCCACACTCGCATACATAGACGATACATAACTCTCAAGGCCAAGTTGGTCGAAAGTTGGTCAAGATGCTTGCATGCCAATGGCCAATAAGTCGAGTTTGCACGCAAAAAACCAAAAACCAAAACAAAAGCCATATAAAAATTAGAGTAACTTGCTTCAATTTTCTTTCCCATTTTTTTTGCTTTTTATCGTTGCACAATGCAAAGAGTACAAAGTGGTTCAAAGTGTGTTTAACACTAACACAGATGCACATAAAGCCTTTGTGTATATGTGTGTGTGTGTGTGACTTTCTAAAATTTTACTCGAACATTGTTCGTGGCCGCTTACTAAATTAGAGCAGTCGCTAAAGGCTAGCAAGGGTCAGTTGAAGCAGCAGCAGCAGCGTTTGTGGCGTCGGCAACAGCGGATGTGGCTGTGGCCGGAAGTAAGTGGGTTGTATTGGGGGCGGGCAAAACAAGGCGCGGCTAACACAAACACATTGTGTGTACATGACCCGTGGCACTGGTTGAAGTGTTGAGGTTAGCGCTGACGCATTTGGCCAGCCAAGA
Source organism: Scaptomyza caliginosa (assembly GCA_035044725.1). Classification (NCBI taxonomy): domain Eukaryota; kingdom Metazoa; phylum Arthropoda; class Insecta; order Diptera; family Drosophilidae; genus Scaptomyza; species Scaptomyza caliginosa. Next base: position 98,085 of record JAWNNR010000332.1, read on the forward strand.
CTAAGACAATGCCAACAACAACAAAATATTACAAAAAAAAATATATATATATACACTATGTATATAAATGCACTTGACTTGTGAAATGTTTGCTGCGGTGCAAACAACAAAACAAAATGGCGCCATAAATTTAGTCAACGTCGACAAACGGCGGCCCTTAAAACTCAGCAATAAATGTTCTCCATTTTGCCAAACAACACTGACACGCTTTTTCATTGTTCTCAATAGTGTGTATGGGTGTGTGTGTGTGTTTATTTGCATTGCAATTGTTGTGCTTGTTATTGTTGCATTCGACGGCAGGCAAGCAGCAGCGCCTCCAGCTATGCAAATCTTTTGGGGTGGCGCCACTCTTAAAAGCTAAGTGGAATTTTGGCACTTGAAACATTTAGCATTTACCATTTCTTTGAAGGATGTGTTTCCAGCGCCTATAAATACAATAACTATTTATGGCCAACACTTTTACACCCAAGACTATGCCCCAAATGACAATTGCAATACTAAAAATCTTTTGTAGAAACTCCCTAAACACACTCTAGCTAAAAATTTGAATTAAGTTTTAGTTTTATAACTTTCGGGATCTAATTAAAAGTGGGATGCAAACTAAGACAAAGTTTTTCTGTAGTTTGCTCTACTTTTCGGCTTTAAGTTAATTGCTTTTTTCTAACCACTCTTGGTGTTTGCGCTTAAATTTCTTGGCCATTTTCAATTAGTGCCCAAGTCAAAGAAATCATTAATCACAGACATACAGCCTTCACCCCTCTCTCTCTTACACTTGCGGCAACAACAGTTTTTAGCTATGTCATCCAAATTGGCTAAGCGTAAAATTGCTAAGCAGCTTTTTAATAGCTGTACAGAAACAAATTGTGGTTGTTTGTCGTTGCTATTGGAACAGCTCCATTAGGGATTTTACATGAAATGACCCTGACCGTAACCTGAGACGACACGCACAAAGTATATTTAGTATATATATATATATATATATGGTACATTCAATGTCTCTCTGGGGGTATTATCAAACTATTTATGGGCAATTAAGTGTTCATTTTGTAATTTGTGCATACGTGGTAAGCAAATTATGTCCAAGATTTATGAGCTAATAGTTCCCTTGTTTTTCTCTCGCTCTCTCTCGCACTCTTTGTTGTTTGTAAGTGTGTGTGTGGGCGTTGCTGTAATAAATTCCAAAACCATTTTCTTATATTTTATGAACTGAGCTCAGCTGTCAAATGAAATTACACAACGAACACTTCTCTGGCTTTAATATAACATGCAATTAATTGCAATTTAACTTTTACGCTGACGTTCAGTTTCAAGGATGTTCAACAGGTTTCAAGGTGAATGTTGGCCACTTGACTTATGGCTGAAGAAACATGTTGCATGTGGCAAACACACAATTTGCATGCAGCATTTTTTTTTCTTATTTTGCGCCACAAATAATTGCATAAACTTACAAAACACGCAAACCCAAAGAAAAACAACTGCAATAACAATTATAATAATAATCATCTAAACTCAAAAGCTCGCCAGCAATGTTGTCAAAAAGGCACGCTTTGTATGAATGGCTTGATGCTAATAAATAACAATTTAAATCGACTAAATTCAAGCAAAACTATATAATTTGCCATGCTTATATATTTATATATCTACATGTATATTCCATGCATGCGATTTGAATTTCAAATAAAATACTTTCCCATATGAAAGTGACAGGCAAGTCAGGCTTCAATGCACCAAATGTAAGCAGTAAACATGCAGGGCTTATTGTTATTTCAAAACAGACTACAAAAATACTCTATGATAAGCAAAATTAGTCGAAAAACCTTAAGCCAAGCCTTGCGTAACATTATCCTTTCCTCTTTAGTTTGAATCTATAATAAATACACACAAAATTTGATTAACAGCGACTTTAAAACTGACCCAAAAAAAAAAACAAAAACTAATAGCTAACACAAGGTCAATGCGGCATAGTTTTTTTTATCTAGCTTTAAGAGCTATGTGTTTAATTAACATTTTTGTGAGGTGCACTTGCATAACTTGGCAGAAAACGCAGCACATACGCTTATTGCAATGCATTTCCGTTTGGCATAAAAATTCAAATTTGATTGCAATGCGGCAGAAATTGCGATTTAGGCAGGCAAAAACAAAAACAAAAACCTTTTGCCACAACACACCTCAAAAAAAAAAAATGAAATAACTAGCTCATACGTTTTGAACCGATTACGTTTGGCAATTGTGGAGTTTGGCGAATGCGTTCTGTTTTGTCGGCATTTTGCCTTCGGCATTTGCAAATTAACCGCAGTAAATAAGGGAACCAAAACGCTGACCTCGTTACCATTAGGTTGAATATGTGTGGGTTCGTGTGTGTGTGTGCGTAATAGTGTTATAATTGCATTCAGTTTGGCCCCAAAATGTATGCTATGAAACGCGCATTGCGTTTCGTTATCTTATCAGGCTGTCAACGGGTATTGATTTATGGCTGTTGATGTGGGCGTGGCAGTGACGAGCATTTGCTATTAACAACAACAATCGATGCATATTAAAGTGACGAGTCTTTGAATAAAACTCCATAACAATATTGAATGAGCTTATCAGCGACAATTTAACTTTGTTATAATATATTTACTGATTGGTTTTTCTCATTGTATTCATTATCTATTTGCAGCTATCTCCTACAAAAGCAAAGAACAACATAAATAAGCCCACACAAAATGCTGCCAATATTCGCCTAAGCCAGTCGCAGTTCGGATTCAAAATACTAAGGATACCCAATTAAGCCCAAATAAATAACCTTGAACATTAACTGTGATCATAGCCTAGACACACAACAACAAGAGCAACGACGACCAGCAACCAGCATAATCAACAACAAAGCCAGTCACACACCAACAGACACACACAGACTGTCTGTCTAACACCAGCACACACACAAAGACATGAAGACGGAAAGCAGCCAGCACACTGAAGAAAAATCAGCAACAGCAACGTTTGCCAGCAACAGACCGCAGAAATTGCCAGCCAATTGCTGAATTTATAGATCTATAGATATTTCACAAATTGAAATCAATTGCGCACAAGGAGCCAACATAAAAAAAAAGACAAAAGGACACAAGAAGGGCAGCAGCTGGTAACGTTTCCAAGTCTACGAAGAGAGGAGAGCAGGCGAACTGGATGCGGAGTGGAGTGTGTGGTAATGACAACAATTGACGCGATGTAGCGGTAAGTGCAAGAACTAAGAGACATTACACTCATGGATTGCTTTTACTGTATTCGGCGCATTTTGTTTTAAACAATCTTATGATGTCTTTTCGTGTAGTGTAGTTTGTAGGAGATGTTAGTTTAGTGGTTGTAAAATGCAGCTATTTATCTGTTTATCTTCCGAAAAACTGCAGCAGACTTATGGTCGGCGAACGCGACAGGGACCGTGAGGCGGTACGCTGGGCAACGGGTGAAACAACACCGCTTCAAAACAATAATGGAGTGTTACAAATGGTCGGGCAATTGCATGGTGGACAGGCTGCTAGCCAACAACAGCAACAACAACAACAACAACAGCAACAGCAACAACAGCAACAGCAACAACAGCAACAGTCAACAGTCAAGCAACAACATAGACAGCAACAGCAACAGGAGCTGTTTTATCAGCAACACGAGGCAGCTGCGCGTGGATTGCAACTTGCGGGCACAGCCGATGTCGGCGATAATCAGCCCTACTACGATACAAGCGGTAATGTCGATTGGGAGAGAGCAGCGATGGGAGCCGGTGGAGCTGGTGCATATGGTTGCATCAGCGGACCTATCCCAGCAGCTGGCGGCGCTGCTTATAACCCTGGCCCAACTGTTGCCATCGGCGGTGTTGTCATCAACAATCGCCACATGGATTATGCTGATGGCATCGGCGCTGTTGGCCCATCCGCCGGAGCAGCAGCAACGGTTGCTGCACACGGCATGGGAGTTGCTGCGGGAGCTGGCATTGGTGGATCGTCGACAGGTGGTGGCGCCAGTGCAACTGGTGCCATTGGCAAGGAAGTTCGTTACGCACCATTCCCAGTTACATCACCAACGCATTCAAATCCCACAACTTCCCAGCAGACTCTTGCACAGCATCAACAGCAGCAGCAGCAGCAGCAACAACAGATTTCACTCAGTGGCGGTGGTGGTGGGGGAGCCGGCAGCGGCATTGGTGGTGGCAGCATTGGCGGTCCCATTGGCAGCCTCAGCCTCGGCGGTGGCGGCGGCGGCGGCGGTGTTGGTGTTGGCATCGGTGTCGGTGTTGTCTGCCAGCTGCCAAGCTCTGGCGCCGGCGGCGGCGCTGGTTCAAATGCTGGTGGCATTAGCAATACAACCGGCGCACTGCAGCGGACACATTCCAGATCCATGTCCTCCATACCGCCGCCGGAGCCGTTCATGATAGCCCAATCGAAGCAGATGAACAGCCGCGTCTCCATCAATGTGGGCGGTGTGAAGCACGAGGTGCTCTGGCGCACATTGGAACGCCTGCCGCACACGCGGCTGGGCCGGCTTAGGGAGTGCACCACCCACGAGTCGATCATAGAGCTGTGCGATGATTACTCTCTGGTCGACAACGAATATTTCTTTGATCGTCATCCCAAGAGCTTTAGCTCCATACTAAATTTCTATCGCACCGGGAAACTGCACATTGTGGATGAGATGTGCGTGCTTGCGTTTAGTGATGATCTGGAGTATTGGGGCGTTGACGAACTGTATTTAGAGTCGTGTTGCCAGCACAAATACCATCAGCGCAAGGAGAACGTGCACGAGGAGATGCGCAAGGAGGCCGAATCGTTGCGTCAGCGGGATGAGGAGGAATTCGGCGAAGGTAAATGCGCTGAATACCAAAAGTATCTCTGGGAGCTGCTAGAAAAGCCAACCACCAGTTTTGCGGCTCGGGTAAGTTCATTCAGTTGCCATGATCCCTACTTCTTACTCCTTTTTTAAATGTATATTTTATAACAACAATGTATTCGTATTATCTGTTAACCGTCTGTGTGTCAATGTCAAGTGTTCAGCGTAAGAAACAAATATATATATATATATCAAAATATCATGAATATATTAACATTTAATATATATACCATTCATACAAGTTTTCTTTAGTTTTCATTTATGTTTTTTGTCTCAGTTCAGTTTCGGTTTAGTTTACTTTTCATTTGAAAATATTATTTTTATACTATCGTATTGCATTTAGCGCGCGGCATTCGCAGCACTTTGTAATATAAATTTTCAATGCCAAGGCAAAACGGAAATAGTGTAAAAATAACAATAACAACCGTCCCTGTTTCCCCTCAAAAAAAAAAAACAATGCTGTACCATAAAATGCCTTTATATACATATCACAAGCAACTTAAAAATATATTTTTATATATGGTATATCATAAGACTCTACGAAGCCGCCAAATTTTGCTGATTTGCTTTGCGTTTATTAATGCTTGCATTAAATAAAAACCATTTTAACTCTTCAATTTAAGCTATAATCGATAAATATCGATGTCTATATATAAATACAAATATTGCTACATTACTTTTGCTGCTGCTGCCTCTGTATATAATTCAAAGCCAAATCTGCGCTGCAAGTTCGGAAGCAAGTTTTTATTTGAATGTGAAGCGAGTTAAGTGTTGTGACATTACTTAAAACTATATACTATGTATATACATTTCTATTCATGCATACCTATGTCAAGTAACTCAACTCATAAGTTTCGCTCAGTGTACTCGATTGCTTTTGTGTTTGTGCCTTTAAACAGCGTCACATTCAAGGGCAGCCAACAAAGTACAGTAGGCCACACTCTAGCTTAAAACTGTCAATCAGTACGATTCAGGTTCTCTTGTTAACAGTTGTATAACAGTTTTGTGGCACATTGAACGCCACATCATAAACTCTCTACAAGTGTTCCACTGACGGTTCCGCAGAGTTATTTTTGTTACATTGTTTCGTTCCATTTGTTTTACATAATTTTTGCGTTACACCTAACCAAGCTCACCTTGTTTAGTCCTGTTAAAGCATCACAGATAAATTGAGTTTTGTTTCGTAATCAGTTTTTTAAGTAAATTGTAATTTGTCACTAAACAAAAAAGAACACGCGACGCCACGTGACACTCGACACTAAAGTTTGTCGATACAGTTTACATAATTAATTAATTAATTATATAATAATTAGCAATCGCGCACCAATGTGCAAAATGGAAAAATAAGACAACCAAATTTGTTTACTAATCCTTTTTTTCCTAATCTAATCCTTTTTTTAATCACACACAGTATACATCTATATAAACATATACAACAACTTTTTTATACTCTTTATACATACATCTATATATATATACATAAATATTATATATTTTAATCTCTTAATTGTTGATGATGATGGTGAAGTAATCTCTCTGTTTATCTCTAATGTCTTCTTACTCCTAAACATAAACAAAAAAAAAATCACCCTTGTAACAATGTTTGGGAATGGGCAATAAGCGATATGACCAGGCGGCAGGTGTGCTGTAGAAATCCTCGAAAATATTGTAAGAGAAGGAGCTCTGGGGAGAAGTGGCCAAAGACGTGTTGTAATACATTTCCATTTTCCATATAGGGTGCCAGAACTTATCACAACCGTATAGCTTTTGGCCTTTGGCAGCACAGCAAACACAAATCTTCGAGCGCCCCTCGTTGGCGCCTTGTAACTGCTGTGCTGTTAGTTGCCATGCCCTCTATCAACGCCCCGCCTGCTGTATTATACAAAAGACTTTAGTATACGTTCACCGAACACATCTATAAATATATATATATCTCGACACATTCTCACCCCCTCACAAACATATGAAGTTTTTGGCTTAAGCTTGTATTATAAAGCCGATAATTTGCCTTCGACCCGATTTGCGTTAGCTTTAGCTTTATATAATGACCGAAAATGGAAATAATTACAACACATTTGGGTGCATCTCTTATAATTTTTCATTCGATTATGATTTCTATTTTTATTTAAATTATGTACTTTTTTATTTATCAAAAACAAAAATAATAGAAAAAAACCGAATATATATTTATGATTTATTTTTATTTTTTAGACAATAAACATTCTAACAAATGTTTTGCATTGGCTACGCAAAGATAAAAAAAAAAATGATCTTCAAAACATAAAATATTCTAAAAACTTTTTTTTAATATTCTAATCCAAAATCCAATCACAAGCCAATGCAATTTTCAATTTAGATTTTGGGATAAATACTTAACACACTTTATGATTTTGTCATTTTTGCAAAGGTAATGAAAAATTTCCAGAGCTCTTTGCCAGTTGTACTCTTAAACTTTTTATTTACATTTTTCTTCAACTACTAACCAAAAGCAGAAGAGGAAAATAAAACAACAAAAAAATAACTTTTTAGTTTTGTATATTTTTATTTCTTTTTTAATACCACGCCTAAACACATCCTTTTTTATACGAACAAGATAAATATGAGAACCAAAACAAAAGACAGTAAAGAGTAAAGAGTGGTATTTCGAAATACTCAGAGCTACTCCAGTATATCTTTTTTCTGAATCTTAAATCCGCGTTGAAAGAGACTGAAATTCTAAAAAATACCCAACAAAAAAACTGATGGCAAGAAAAACGCGCTCACAAGACAAACATTTGCCGTGTACAAAAACCAAATAAATAATACATGAAAAAGAAAACCAAAATAAAATTTATACATTTATTTGTTTATAAAACACGCAAACCCAAACAAAATTTAACTCGATGTTTTATTTGTGTACCCTTTTGTGTTTCCTTTGCGGCACGATACATATATATATACTATATAGCATCTATCTATTGTATATATAATCGTACGTGCTCGATACTCGTATTTGATGTCTTGTTGTCTATTGCATACCGAAATTTCTTTAACTTATTGTTGTATTTTAACGTATAATCTTATCTTATCTTTGATATTGATTGTTGTAACTATTGGTCTACTGGCTTCTTCAACTACTTAACAAAAATACCTCCAATCGATTCAGCCTCAATAAAAACACATAAATATACTACTACTATTATCCTTTATATCTATACACAAACACACATACAAAAACACACACAATCAATACTAACGTATACGGTGCTTTAATGTCTTTAACTAATCTCTAAATATGTATTTGAAAAAATCCATTATGAATCCTCTAGATTTCGAATTCAATCAATAAATTTCATAGCATCTTTGTTTTTAAGTCATGTTTAGTTCCTGCTACAAACGTTTAAATCAAAGAGGATTAAATAATAATATATATATCCCATATATAAAAAAATCTCAACTTGAAATATTAACCCACCAAATTTGCTGCATTTGAATGCCTAGTATAGAATGATGTAGTCGGTTATACTGAATTCTATAGCCAGTTTGTATCGAATTTTGTTTGTTTTTGAGTAAGTCGAACAAAGTATGCGAACCAACTCGTGCACACCCTCGACCCAAGCAATAAACTTAATAATAACGAAAACGAAAAAAAAACTAACGGTCCACCAAATGTTTACCCAAACTAAAGCAATTGCAAGCAAACCGAATCAATTATTTAGTCAGCTGTAGTTTTTTTAGTGCAAGACGATGCGTTACTTTGGCCCTTGCTCATATTTTTTGTATTGAAGTTCACCAAGCCCTTGCACCTGCACCCACAAACACTCTGACAAACACACACACACACATACACAAAACCACAATTTATGCCCACATGGCGTATGCGCACTTTTCAATATTAAATGTACTCCAATATATTGAATGTATTTTCCTTTTCGCTTTTGTTTTTTTTCTACAATTCAATCTTTTTTCCAACCTTATCTATGTAAATATATATATAGCATATTGTGTCTTGTACAGTAAATAGTGTAAACTGTAAGTCGGATATGAAGTATCTTGCATATTGTATACTCTTACAGACTTCTTATCGCATGTCTTTATTGACTTTCCCACCTTTTTTGATTAATTTTTTTTTTGTTTGACTTACGTTTTCCTTATTTTTGTTGCCACATTTTCCAGTCCACATTTGTGTTTTGCGCCCTGTCTTTTAATTCAAGTGGATTAACCCAAAAAAAATAAGACTACAGGGAAGTTAATTTAAATTTACGCCTGTATTAAATCCATTGTATATATTAAGTGCTATTCAATTCAGACGCTTTTGTGTGTTTTTTATCATTTTTTGTTTAGCTTTTGATCGATTTTAATCGTAGTGAGCTATTTACCTAGTTGCAAAAGCTTATAAATATACATACTCAACTTTGTTTGTTGCTCACCTGTTGAGCACGGGCTCTGCTTCTAGTTTTTACCCTTTTTGTTTTTGTCTAGAACATATACCCCTAGCCTTATATCTAGTCAGTAAATAGCGTCTGTAAAGCTACGCCAAAAGTTGCGTATTATGCGTATTGCGATATCATGTTTTACTTTTAACCTATATCAACCCAACCAAGCCCTTAAACCCTCCCTCCCCCCTCTCAATCATGACTGAGCAGCAGTGGTAGCAGTTCCAAAATTTGCACCCGAACACGTACAAAAAATTAGCTTATTGTTTTACTCAAAACATCTCCAATGCATTCTATTCAATCGACCAAAAATATAATCAAACAAAAGATTTAGTAAATCTAGTAAGCTTAAGAGAATTATCATGCATAAACAAATCATTTCAAAGTAGTTTGTTGTACCCAGTACTTCCTGCGCCAGCCCCGCCCCGCCCCGCCCCGCCTATAACCCCGCTCTTAAAACCGCAACAGCCTTAGTACGAATTTAATTAACTTTCCCGAAGTTTCACAGACGTGTTTTAAAAAAGATAAAGACCACTTAAATTGCAAAAGATTGCGGCCCGAAGTGTATAGAAATTATTAAAAAATATGTAAATTATTAGGCATTTCTTTCTCACTCTCTCTCTCTCTTTTTCCCCCTCTCTCTCTGTGACATACTTTGACTCTCCATCTGCCTCTCTCTTTCACTCTCTGAACTCTCTTTTAAAAAATATATAGTTAAGTATATATCTTTGTAACATTTCTACCACTCAACTTTTATAGTTTTGTACTGCCCGATAGCTTGAAAGCTGCTAAATGAAATGAAAGCACCTTTTTCGTCTTTTCCTCTGTTCGTCTTTTCATATGTTTCCGTATTATTATTATTTTCTTATCTCTTAACTTGTAAACATGTTTTCCATTTTTATCAATTATTGTATGTTTCTCAAGTAATGATTTTCTCGTAACTAAGTATGTTTCCTACAAACTTTATATACTTACATATCTGTAATCTGTATCTATTTTATTGTAGCATTTGTATTCATTTACATACAACCCAAATTCAAGAACAATAAAATTATATATATGTATATCTCTTGTGCATTGTGCCCAGCCAATAAAAAAACAAAAAACAGCCCCCCTCTCTTACCCTCTTCTTGTACCATGTACCATGCAAAATTATTTTCATTTACTTCTTCAAAGTGCTCGTTTTGAGGCAAAAAAATAAAACAAAAAGTAAAAGAGAAATGCGTGGTTGCGTACAGTGGCCTACTATGGTAGATCTGGACACAAGCTAATTTGTGCCACACTCACACTAACACACAAACACACATTACAGACACACATACTACATACGTACACACACACGTACATCCAGCTACTCAAGTTGCCTGTTTGTGTGTGTGTGTTTAGTTGGGTATGGGATTGCACACACAAATGTTAAATAAACCAGCCAAAGCAATTTTGACAATTGTTTAAAAGGTTTTCTCATGTTTATTATTGTGTCAGCTGCAATTGCTCTACCCCCTCTAACCCCTACAACCCACTACATAATTCTACTGCCAAATCAATTGTCAGTCATACACACGCACACACACACGCAAACACATATATACATTACACAAATACAATATATGAAATTGTGACCTAATGTGGCAATCAAACTTCCATCTCCCCCTCTCTCTCTCTCTCTCTCTGTCTCTCTCTATCTCCCTCTCTCTCATTCTTTGTCCGTCTCTGTGTAAATCTTGGCATTGAAATTGCAATTTACACTCATTGCTGTCAAAAGATTTTGACATTTGGCCACTTCAAAATGCGAAATACATAATCCAAACCCGAAAGCGTCCCAATCTCTAGTAACAAAATGCGATTTGCAGTTCTTAGCAAATTACATGAAATATTCACAAAAACAATACCAAAAATTATCTAAAATTCCATAGTATACAAATTGCTTATATGTTTCTATTCGTATGCATTCGTTTAACATAACTATGACCTCAAAATAATTGCACACAATTTGACTGAATGATGAGTACATAAATTATGCATTTACTCTAGCTTGAAGTAAAGCAATTATTTAATGGTTTTACATATTGATTTCAATTTCATTTGATTACCCATTAGTATTAGTAATTTGTAATTTCTAGCTCGTTTTGAATCGAAACGTTATTGTGCATTGAATTTCTTTCTGTAATATGCTAGTACGTAATTTCATTTTGACCCATACAATCCATACCTCCATACTTTATCTACTCTTTCCAGTATAAGGCATTTTTAGTTAATACTCATCGTTTTAAAACAAAAACAACAACAACAACTCCGTTACCCATATACAAAATTAATAAAATGCTAAAAAAAAAAAACACAGACAGCGAAACGAACAACAAAACACAATGTAAAACAAAAGCGTTTTGTCCATTCATGATTATGAGTATGAATAATTGATAAATACAAATGTCGACTGCAGACCCGATGGTAGCGTCTCTTATTTACCTAGGAACAAGCCCCAAATCCAACCTTGCCATATAGCCGCTCTCTTTATCATCTCTCTTTCTATCTCTTAATGCGTAGTTGGTAATTTCGTAAATGTCCTACACACTTGTGTTACGTCATGTCTTACGTCCAAAGTACACCCAAAGACACACACACACACACACACGCACACTTAAAAACGGCCCACTAACAAGCGCTTTGTGTGTTACAGCTAATACACCCGATAAGCCCCATACACTATACACACTATCCAATCATATGATTTACACGCACAAACAACAACTACAAGAATCCACCCAACCACAACAAAAAATATCACAGCCACTTTACAACCACATTGCCGACAAGGAAACACACCCACACTTAAATGCGAGACATGTTTCGAATACGTTTGGTGCCAAAAACAAATGGTCTCTAAATGCATTCAAGCCTCATCCCTTTTCTCTAAATAACTGCTCAACTTACTAACTCCAAGAATTGAAGATACCAACCTGAGTTTGATTTTATATTTTTGGTTTGTTTATTTTGTGTTCGATTGTTATAATTTTTTGTGATGATGAAGAAGGATTACAAATGATATACTTCACATATAGTACAGCAGCCTTTGAATAAGTAGTACCATCGAATATAAAAGAGAAATATACCCCAACAGGAAGCCCCCAAAATAAACGAGTGTACCCATTGTTACGTACCCGGTTCGAGGTATCAGTCATCAGCTTATCCAACGATCAACAACATCTTGAAAACGGTTTTATTCTCCTATATACTCCCGCATCAGAAAACTAAACGTTTTGCTCTCAGCTAACTGAATGTTTTTGCTTCAATCGAAACTTAAATAACAACTGTGAATCAACCGATTCAAAATCCCATTCCCGCAAAGAAAACGAAAAACGAAATTAACAAAATGGAAATATAAAACAAATGAATGAAACGAATCGAAACGAAACTAAAGCGAAATCGATATCGAAATCGAAATGAAAGGCGCAGCAAACGCTGATTGTTGTGACCTGTTGTATGTTTGCATAATTAAATAGATATACATATATGTATAGATAATCGTTGTGATGTTGATGTTGTTGATGATGGTCTCGACAAAGTTTCGATTGTTCTTTACCGTTCACAGGTTATCGCAGTGATATCCATACTATTCATAGTCCTGTCTACCATAGCCCTGACGTTGAACACCCTACCACAACTACAACACATTGACAATGGTACACCACAGGATAATCCGCAATTGGCAATGGTTGAGGCCGTGTGTATAACGTGGTTTACCCTAGAGTACATACTTAGGTTTAGCGCCTCACCGGACAAGTGGAAGTTCTTTAAGGGCGGCCTTAACATAATCGATCTATTGGCAATACTCCCATACTTTGTTTCGTTATTTTTATTGGAAACGAATAAGAATGCAACGGACCAGTTCCAGGATGTGCGCCGGGTGGTGCAAGTATTCCGCATCATGCGCATCCTGCGAATCCTTAAGCTGGCCCGTCACTCAACGGGCCTGCAGTCGTTAGGCTTTACGCTGCGTAACTCATATAAGGAACTCGGTCTACTAATGCTGTTCCTGGCCATGGGCGTTCTCATATTTTCTTCGCTGGCATATTTTGCCGAAAAGGATGAAAAGGATACAAAATTCGTTTCAATACCGGAAACATTTTGGTGGGCGGGTATTACAATGACAACTGTTGGCTACGGGGACATCTATCCCACTACTGCACTGGGAAAGGTTATTGGTACTGTGTGTTGCATATGCGGTGTTCTGGTAATCGCTTTGCCTATTCCCATCATCGTTAACAATTTCGCTGAATTTTATAAGAATCAGATGCGACGCGAGAAGGCCCTCAAGCGGCGCGAGGCGCTCGATCGTGCCAAACGTGAGGGTAGCATTGTCTCCTTCCATCATATCAATCTAAAAGATGCCTTTGCCAAATCAATGGATCTCATCGATGTGATTGTCGACACAGGTAAGTGCCACAAAGTGACACAAGAACAGCTCGAACTAAAGCATTTCACTTACTATGTATGATGTGTTTATAAACATAATGTCTAATTGTTGTTAATACTTAAATGTAGTTAGAGTTGTTTGCCTTGCAATGCTATTGTTCTATGCCTAAAGCAGAGTCATTATTTTTCGTTTAAGCCCACTCGCTGTACATACTAATTGCTATCTTTCTGTTCCCTCAAACGCTTTCTTTCATATGCTGCGTGCATTTTTTGTGTTTGGCTTTTTCACTTATTTTGTTTCTCTCTTTTAAGTTAATTTTATATCAAATGTCAAAATGAAGGCGTGTAAATAGTATTTAAATAGCTGATTTTATTGAAATTCTTTCGTATAGACTGGCCGTAAAATGATAGAAATTTTCGGGCAATGCAATAAATTTATTATTATTAATACTAAGTAATGCCATATATGGTATTTGAATTCGATCAAATGTAAACTAGTTAAGCAAATTGAATTACTTTTAAGTTTCTGTAGACTTTAGGCCTTACCTTTAATTGGCACCTGCTCAATTTAGCAGCAGCATTAAGCCCAAGCGGACACTTAACGTCGCCGGTAACAAAGCCCACACTAAGCCCTTTACAAATACAAACACACACACACATACACATTGCATTCCCACAAAGGTCAAATTAGTGAAATGCTTTTGTACTTAGCGCATTTAAACAAGATATTAGTGGGGATTTTCACTTGTACAAAGCCCAGAAGCGCACTTCAAACCACAAACAGACATACATCCACACTCAAACACACACACACACACGCCTGTAAGTAGGCAAGCTATTTTTATACTGGCGATATATTGCAAACATTTACGCTCAACTTCCTATCCCTATCGTATCTAATTTTAGGCAAGCAAACAAATGTTGTGCATCCGAAAGGTAAAAGACAAAGTACCCCCAATATAGGCAGGCAAACCCTTGATGTGCAAAGCGCTCCAGGTGACTAACACTAAATTGCGTATACGTAGCGTATATCGATGCAATCTCAATGCAGCAATTAATCACATACTCAACTATACTAATACAAGTTGTAGCCTTTGATAACCTTTTGCCTAGCGCTTATGTAAGACCTTAGCCATAAAACCTGCCAAATTAGATCCAATTACACCAACAAACACACACACACACACAGTTAAACACAAGCTTTAAACTATACAAAATAGTAATACAACAAATTTCATCTTTTATCTTCTTTCTAAGTCTTACATTTCTTATAATCTCAACGTCTGTACATATACAATGCACAGGTTAGGGATTCAAATATTAAGTAGCTTTTACTACTAAAGATCCTTTGTAGTTATAGGAGTCTGTATATTTGACAACATTAAGAGCTGTTAGCATAGTACTTTGTTTTCCTTATAAAATATAACATCAGATTGGTTGCATTGTTAATTTAAGTTTGCATTAATAAAAAAGTTTGCTTAAATCATCAATTTCTTTTTGCCAAAACAAAATTGTTCATCAATTATTATGTTCAACAACTGGAATCTTGAAATTAAATGCTAAGCTTGATTTTCATGTTTATAAACTCTAATATATCACAAACTATACATAGCAAATTTGAATGTTCAATATAGAGTTGCGATTTCGAATTTTATTACAGTAAACAAAACAAAAAAAAAAAAAAACAGTAATAAAAATATAAACAAACCAAAAAAAGTATTACAAATTGTTTTGAGTACATTTTAGTGAATTTTCAAGTGCTGATTACATAATAAACCATATATATACCATGCATATACTATATTCATCCTCTTAGACAAATGTAGCTTATAATTTAGCAAAAAAAACTAGCCAAAGCGAACCAAAAAACCAAACAAATCAAAAAGCCTTGTTGGATAGAGTTATTTATGCCTACGAAAAAACCCACAAAACCAATCAATTTGTAAACCATTTTTAAAAGAAAATACCAAAAATATATAAAACGAAAAGAAAAAAAAACTAACACTTTCAACACAACAGAAATAAGTCTATCCTTAGAGCTGAATTGAAGAAACAAACTAAGCTTCAATTTAAACCTACAACTTGTTCTTTTCTCTGCTCTTCTTTTTCTACTATAACCCAAACACACACACACACACTCTATTAACCTTGTACCAACTTACCAAAAAAAAAAAAAACCAAAACCAAAACGAAACTTTGACGCATTCGATATCACACACAAATCTCAATCTTTCGCCACACACACACACAAACATACACCCACGCACCTTGGTTGCCATTTTGAATATCGTTGCTAATCACAAAAAAAAATAAATAAACCCCAACCACTTTCTAACCGGAAAACCCAAACCAGGCGAGAAAAATACGCTGATTGAGCCACCGCCGTTGCCCTCATTCGGTACACCCCGCCGTCGAGCGTTGTCCGCTCGCATCCAGGAGCTTAATCGCAGCTTGTTGGAGGAACGCGACGCTCAGCAACAGAACAGCTCCAGCGAAAACGAGGACAGTCGCTAGGAGAAGAGAAGCAGAGATGTGGCCGAGCGTGCAACCACAGCAACAACAAGCCAAACCAAAGAGCGACCACAAGAGATAGCAGAGCCAGAGCCCGTTAAACTAAGCCTACTAAAAATAGCTGCTCGTTCTAGTCGAAGCTAAAATTGTTATTTTATATGTAAATTAGAGAAAATGCAACTTGTTATCTACCAACTAAAACACATTCCACATTTACATACATGCTACACAACCACTAAACACACACACACACACACATACTGACACCACTTAGGCTTAGGCTGTAAACTGTAAACAAATTGTTAATATATATATGTGTACGAGAGAGATAAAGCAACCAAGTACTTCCTATGCAAAAATGATAAACAAAAAAACAAAAAACCAAGCTATTCCAGTAATCCAGTTATCCTCCAAGTTCACTGTTCATAGTTAGTGCTAGTTAAGTAGACATTCGGCTTCCAGTTTGCCATTTTGCTGTTGAAGAAACCCAATCAAAATGAATAACATGTTGTACTTCCGTTAAGACAGAGGCTATCGAAATTAAATGTTGTGATTAAATATGTAACTGCTTTTAGGCATACCACATACACCACAAACACACACAAACACACTTAGCGACTATCATAACACCCAGTCATACACACACACACACACAGCTATAAATGCTGCTCTGCTTATAAGAGACATTGCGCATACGCAACATTGTCTAGCGCCAGCGCTGCTAGTGCAGATGATTTTTATTTGCTCTTGTCAGCTTTATTGAAAGTTTTGCTAATGCCATCAGCACTTGAAAATATTATTGAAATGTCGTAAGAAATGAATGTATATGTTAAACAAAAGGAAAACAAAAATCTATTGCTGTATCGATATTCAAATATGTATGTATATCGATAACGTTCTTTATTCGGTTGCGCATCTGCTCAAATTTGCTGAAATATCCATTTGACTTAATTTTGCAGTTACTCAATGCATTTACTTTTCCTTTGCTGCACATTTTTTAACTCAAGCAAAACTTTCAAGAGCCTCTGTTGTCATTAGGTCTATTGAATACTTGTGTGTGTGTATGTGGCAACATCAAAACTCAAACTCGATTGGAGTGTGGGACCAATGCACTGTTCCCATTCCAAAAAAAAAAAAAAAACAACCCAAAAAGAAATGCTAACAGCACGCCAGTAAAGAAAAAAAATATACTAAAAACGTTGAAAACAATCCGCGTAAGCACAATTTTAATTTAGTATATATACTTAGCTATTAACTAGGCCTTTATATAAAATATATATATCCCAGAGGCATTTGTTGAGCACAATAGTCAAAATATATAGAAAAAACAATTGGAAAATACCAATGAAAAAAAATCTGAAAAAACTTCGGCACATCGAAGTTCATATGCCTTTGCTAGAAAAATATAAAAATACTTCAGAACTAAAGTAGGAAAACCTTGCGTTCATGTTCGAAGAAAGACTCTGCAAGGGCATACAAAAAAAAATCCCTCCAAAATTAATGGCAGATAATTATACAACACTTACTGTAGTACTGATTGTGGGCCAGCCATAATACAGATATAAAAAGAATGAACTTGTGCTCAATGATCCGGCTACATTATTGCTTAAAATAAAACCAGCCAGCCTTATTTATGAACTTAGTTGTGGTAGCTTAAATAAAATGAAGAGACTAAGCTTAGTTTATAATTTAGAGAGAGCGCTTCTCAAAAATGTTTGTATGTAGCTAAACACACATACATAATATATATACAAAACAATACACAAATATAGTCCAAATATTTATAAATTATAACTTAGCAAACTGATGGCGAAATGTTCCTAAAAACGCATAATTCAAAGTCAGAACATATAAGCCCAAAAAAAAAAAAAAACAAAAACAACTAACATTAAAATATATGAAAATATACGAAATAAATTGCCTTATTTAATGCATAGTGCGCTTAGTTTTGCAGCAATCAAATATTTTAATGTTTATTTCAAAACAATGAACTCGATGTGTACTCGTAAGACTATTTATGCATAGCCTTTGCAGCTGAGCATGTAAGCACAAGAGCAGAAAGTTCAATTTTGTGTTAAGTGTTGAACAATTGTAGATTTAAGCTAAGAATAATAAAACAAAACGCGCTGAGCAGTTAAATGAAGTTATACACAAATATATAATGCCCATATATGCAAAAAAAAAAACCAAAAACTAACTTGATGATTATTAAACTCATTTATCTTTGATTTCAGTTGAGAAAATTATTTAAATAATTCTTCTTGATTTGCATTGACATTGATATTGTTCAAATATTTCTATCATAATGCACAGTTAAAATATTACATATTTACTTACTAATCAGATTGGATTCTAAATCTTAAATATAAATGTGGCGCTTTTAGCGCCAACAAACAAAAAACAAAAGCCTTTTTACGTGCCTTTTAATTCCAGACTACATTTTGTTTCCTATGTGTGTGTGCTCTCTCTCTCTGTCTCTGTCTGTCATTTCTTTGTTTTATTTATACTCGTACTTAATGCGTCAAATGAGTCAATTGTAACTGTATCTGTGCTCGCAATACCGCTGCATGCATCTATCTATCCTATCAAACTTTTCTCCTACATACATACCACTATCTATACTCGTATGGTAACTCGACGCTCCTAACAAACAAGTCATGTGTATGAACAATAACTTTTATTATTATTATTATTATTATTATTATTACTCGTACTTATATTTCTTAAATACTTGTGTCTGTACTCATCATACTTGTATACCGTGTGTGTGTATGTAAATTAGCAAATAAAACCAAAACCTTAAATGCTGTATTTCATTATTAATACACTTACGTGTCAACTTTAAAAGCCATGTTTAATGCTTGACAAGCGGCCTAAAATTCTAAAAAAGGTGTACAATAATATTATAACCTTAATTGTGCATCTGTGTCAAGTCTTAAATTTCTAACATAATCCCTATAAACATAATCCTATATAAAGCCAATGAAAAGGTAAACAATAAATGTAAGCTTCTCATTTACCCAAAAACATTTAACAGAGCCAGGCGTTTTGAATTTCCATTTTTATTTTCCAAACACAAATAAGTAAACACAAAAAACACTAAGATAAATATTTATCTGCTTATTCATTTACCATACGTTTATTTTGGTAATAGTTATCATCTTCTGAATTCCATTTAGCATTTATTTGCCATTGTAGCAGTAACATGAGATTGCGTAAATGACCATGAAATGTGCTTTTGTTCAACAATCCGTTGTTCTCAACTAAAATACAAAACTTACCAATTGCCATTTACAAGCATAAAGAACAAT
The DNA here is from genome assembly GCA_035044725.1 of Scaptomyza caliginosa. Taxonomy (NCBI): domain Eukaryota; kingdom Metazoa; phylum Arthropoda; class Insecta; order Diptera; family Drosophilidae; genus Scaptomyza; species Scaptomyza caliginosa. The sequence goes on from JAWNNR010000332.1 coordinate 117,595, forward strand.
AAACATATTCTGTTTTGTGAATTTGTTTTGCCAACTTTGTTAGAGCAAAAATCTGACATCTTACATTTATTTATTTTAGCATTCACTCATGATCACACATTCGTGGACCCAAGGAAGAAATATTATACTTTAACCAATAATAATTCATTAAATGAAATAACAATTAAATTGGGTATTTTGTAGTTTGTTGCTGTAATCCGCCAAGCTCTATACCAACTATCAATGTTTTTATCTAAAGCAGTTAGGTGCTAGCTCTCTTTTAAATATTCCCTTAACTGTTTTTCGTTGTGCCAACTAACATTAGCTACCCAATAGCCCACAGTTACTTGTTGCTAGCATTAGTCTCACTATCTAAACTAAATGTTGTTCTTAACCACACTCACACACACACACAGACTAAGACACACTTAAACACACATAAAGTACTAACAAAAACTATACACAGTATACTCTAAACAATGCAGTAAATAGCTAGACATATAGCTCACTTAAAATATACCCATAATATAATATATACATACTATTATCGTCGTACTGTACTACTACCTCCTACTTACCCAGTTGTTGACCGTTCAATGTTGTTTTACTGTAACTAACTACTAAAATAAAAAGTTTTTTGTTCGTTGTCGTCTACGTCGTCGTCGTCGTCACCATCTTCGTTGTCGTCGTCGTCGTCATAAAACTAGTCGTTTTAACTACCATCAACAATTAATAGTCATAGTCCATAACATACTAACATAATCGTATAACCACATTCAAAAACAGCATATCTCTTTCTTTTATTCCTTTCTTATCCTTTTCTTAATTTTGAATTTTTGTCTCATTTACGCTCTCAACAACAACAACAAAACAAACGATTATCCACCAAAAATATATGAAATATATTTTACAAAATGCTCAACCCAAAATAAATAATAATATATAATACGTATATTAAAACAATGGCGCCAATTGACAAAATGCATAATGGCTAAACAAATGCGATCAACCCAATACAATAATAATAAAAAAAACATACAAATCGTTTTTTGAAAATGGCGACAAAATGCATTCATGGCTTTTTGCGCGTGCTACCAACAACAACAACAAAAACAACAACAACAATGACCACAACAACAACTTATTCCAAACCACACTAATGTATCGCGATGAATCCACACTAATAATAAATGCATCCACCTAAAACACAAAAAACACACACGTACACACTTAAAAAAAACCTTACACACACACACTAACACACACACAAAACTTACATAAACGCAAATGCAGAAAAGCGCGAAAGTCACACACGATCACTAAAAAATTGGCACCGTTTAACCCACGCGCTTCGCGGATCGCCCACAGGACACAATCTCTCCCAAACGGATGGCGATATCGATGGTGATGGCATTAGCACTGAGGGTGAATCCACCAGCGGTCGTAATCCGGCAACAACTGGTCCTGGCTGCTACAAGAACTACGAGCACGTTGCCAACTTACGCAATTCAAATATGCAGCACGTAAGTAGGTTTCCTTTGAGCCATAACGAGTTAGAAAGTCATAGAGCACAAGCAAAATCAACCATTATCCTTTATTAATCCCATTAATCAACTCTTAATCGACTTAAAGGTAAACAAAAATAATATCGAATTGTTATAGTAGAGTTATAATCTTAAAGTTTATAAGTTTATGCCTAAGTGTAGGCAATAAGCCAGATTGAAGCTAATTTAAACTTTATATATTATAAGCTCTTAGGTGGGGAAACTAATATAAACACGTTCACAACTTAAATGCCATTTATTCACATTCTTCTTGTCGATTCCAATATAGCGTCGTGGCTCTAGCTCTGAGCAGGATGCAGTGCCGCCTTATAGCTTCGATAATCCAAATGCCAGGCAGACCTCAATGATGGCCATGGAGAGCTACAGGCGTGAGCAGCAGGCACTGCTTTTGGCACAACAACAACAGCAGCAACAACAGCAGCAGCAATTACAACAAAAGCCACAACCTGCTCTACAGCTGCCCAGTGGAGGTGTGGCCAACAATCTGGCAATGGTAGCTGCATCCAGTGCAGCCACAGCGGTAGCCACCTCCAGTGGCAGTGCTGGCCAGGAGAGCGGAGCAGCTGGAGCAGCTGCTTCAACACAAGCGGAAGATGCCATGACAATTGGCTCAAACCAGAAGGGATTGCCCATTCAAATGATGATAACACCCGGGGTAAGTGTGGGTAAATTGGGAGTGATACTCAAGGGAGGAGTACACGACTATGTGTGTAGTCCAAAAAAAAAAAACCAAAAAACAAAAAAAAATAAGCCAAGTGCTCGTATTTATATTCTGAATATCTTAATGTTTTCAAAGTTCTTAAATCGTAACAATTGTATTAGTAAATGTGAAGCCGTTAACTGGATCTAAATATATACATATATTTCAACTATTGTAAACACTTACCATACCCAAACAAAAGTTTATTATCTATCACACAAATTTGTTTTTCAAATCCAAAACAAATGCCATATTTTACTCAGAGTTGATTGAATTGAGTTGTAAATTGATTTTAGGTTGTGTCAAATTTGATAGCTTTATGGTCTATACAAATTGTTGCTTCATGTTTCATATGTTTTGTGTTTTGATTAAAAGTATATTTACACTATTCATATAAAAGAAAAACCTAAAATAAAACTAAATACTTAACTACTTACTTACCTACTACCACCACAACTACTACATGCAAGAGCTAGCTATAATCAAGTTCGATAACAACAACACATTTCAACTTTTAGATATTACGGGGACGCAGTAAGGAGGTACATTCAAAGTATACACAAAAGAACTCAAACTACTCTACTCTAATGCATACTACTTGCCACTGCTACTCTTTAAACTAACTTTCTTTCTTTCTTTTTTCAAATTTCCCAATTCGATTTTAATAAAATGAAAACGTATATATTTATTTTTTCACTGGATTAAATTTCAGAGGCTGAACATACCGCTAAACTTTATTATCTTGCTATTTTCTTTGGAAACGAAAAATTCAAATCAAATCAGAATTGATGCTATAATATTTGCATTTTACGAATGTCTTCAAGTTCTACGTATGAGCGCATTTCAGCTGCTAGAATGCTTAAGAGATTTTGCATCAATGCTCGTACTTTTTATTATACTTTCTTTATCAGTTTTCGATTGTGTCTTGTTTCCCTTACTTTTGAAATATATACTCTATTCATAATCACATAGAGAATATAGAGAGCCATTAACTAAGAAGTTAGCAGATTTAGTCTATACTCAGCCTAGATATATAGAAGCATGACTCTAGCTAGAAATAACGATTCAATAAGATGTAAATATGTATATATTTTTGTATTTAAGAGACAATTTCTGATTTAATTTACCCAAAATCAACATCTAGGATAGGATATCTTATTATTATAGTAGGAAACAGATTTAATTGCGTCATCTTCATAGGGATTGTAAAATATGTATATATGAACATAGTTTTATTTTTGAATATTATCTTAATATGTTGTAGTTAAAAGCTCCAACGTTTTATAGGTTTGCAAAATAATATCTCAGATTTTATTTATTACAAATATTTACTGCAGCAGCTACTCATGCGATACATTATCTACATATCACATTTAACAACCACAAACAGAAAAGACACACAAACACTTGAAACTACCAACTATAGAAGCAAATATATAATTTTAACTAGCGAACTGACAAAGTATTAAAAAATATATCAACAAAGTTAAGAAGGTGATAAAATTAATTAGGTTTGTGTCTGCTTAAGAAGATCCTTATTATTGCTACCATCAGCGCTCAAGCCCATGCCCATAGCACCACCCGATGCCGTTGGCAAAGTAATAATCATTGGCACTGGCGTGGGTCGATCGAAATTCTGCAGTGGTTGTCTCAGCTTCTCCAGCAACGCATGCAAATCAACAGTTAGCTTGGGTTGAACAATACCTTCGGCAGCCTGCAGACCAACCACTTGCGACGACAACGAATCCACATCCTGTCGAGCAGCAAACAGCAGCTGGTCATGTGCAGCCAGCTGTAGTTGAGCAATCTGAGCTCTTATTGCAGCAGCTGCCACTTCCTGTTGGGCATTATGCAATGTGGCTGTTATGGTGCGCACATGATTAGCTGTATCTTCTAACAAGGATTGAGCTGAGCTGGCTACTGCCTGTGCCTTGTGTATTTCGGTCGCTTCAAGCTGAACGCGTGCCTGGGCCACATACAAATGTTGCACCAATGTGCGCAACTCCTTGGCTCGCTGCTCAGGTTCATCTTGCTCCAGCTGCCCCTGCTGTTGTTGTTGCTGTGAACATTGTTGTTGCTGCTGCTGCTGTGGATATTGCTGATGTTGCTGCTGCTGTGGATATTGCTGACGTTGCTGCTGCTGCTGTTGTTGCTGCTGCTGCTGCTGCATGCCCGAATTCTGATTGGATCCATATGAAGGCTGACAGGTTGTGGTGGTGCTGCCTCCGTTGTTGCACGTTGGCATATAAGTTGCACAAGTGGTTGGTACTTCACATGGTGTACAGCCTTGATATGATGTATTTAAAAATTTGTAATACAGTTTATAGATAAGTAAAAGGGTTTCCTACCATCATCTCCCACAACATCCCAGTTGTTCATATTGTTCTGCTCCTGGCTCTTTAGATTATCATCATTGCCATCGTCCAAATAACCATATTCATTGTTTAGATTGTCCAACATTCTGGGCAGCTGATAAGTGCTTTTAGCACTTAAGATGATGAGCAGAGCAACTAAACGTAGAAACGTTAAGCATTAGTTAACATTCAATCTTAAACAGCACTTACCAATACTAAATAAAGTGTTTAAGCGCATTTAGAACACATTTGGCGTAGATCATTTAGCTTGCTGATAGAATATATTCTTGATATATAAACACATAAATTTGACTGACATACGTTTGAAACTTACTCGGTTTTTGACTATTAAAAGACACGCGTGAGGGAAAGCAAAAGGGGAAACCATTTGGTTTATTGGACACAACAAACGACCAACTAAACCAGCATCATCAAACAGTTTCACAAATAGTCAGAAAGCGCTTTTCAACTCTAGCAACGCACAAAAAATATGCCTGAAGGGATTTTTGGTTTTATGGGCATGTGCATGTGCAATATTTAAATGTTTTATATCTAATTAGCATTATGTGTCCGCTGCATGTCCTGTATAATATATATACAAATACATTCGTATCTTATATGTTGTTTTTTCGATTTATGCCATTTATATTATGCCAAAACCCTAAACCATACTTATAGGAAGTGGCCGAGTTGCGCCGTGCGGTGGCGCTCGAGAATCTGCAAAATCAGCGCATGGACAATCTGGAACAGGATGTGCCAGTGGAATTCGAATGCTGCTTCTGCACAACCAAGGTAAAATCGACAACCAAGACAAATCGATTTTAATCCTTTCTAACACTTATAACTCTCTAAGCCACCAGCTCTATACTTTTGCTTTCTGTGTAGTACGCATGCTTTTGTTTCCTAATCAGTACTGACACCAACTAACGAGTATCTAACTGCACTTGCACCAGTTTTACGTTATTTTATTTATTACTAAACGCATATTATAATGTAAAACTCAAATTAAAGTAAGCTTTGGGACAACAATTGGAGTTCATCAATCAAGTAATAGACATGCTTTAAAATAGGCCCCGTACTCTGCTGCATATTCCAATAAAGTATATCGAAAGTATGTCGAACCCAAGTAGCTCCTCTCTGGTAACTGTTGTACTTTTAATGAAGATGGACTGTGTAAATATTGCAGGATCGCATTTGTGTCTTTCACAACAGGGAGTATAGCATCAAGAGATTGGCACGTCCGCCGCCATCACCAAAAAATTATATGGCACTCAAGCGTATGATCGAGCAAGGCACTATCGATATCTATTATCTGTGAATCTCTTCTCTTTACAAAAAAAATTATGTGATGGTAACTGCACTCGTGACAACTGTCTCTAAAAAACTGTGTAAAGAAGAACGTGTATTGTGTTTGAAGTTTTGGTTTGTTTAACAATTCCTATTTTTTTTTTTTTTTCATATTGTTTGTGTGTGTACAGAGCTGAGTTGAGAAATGTGGCAAATTTTATGTTGACTTTGTTTCTTTTTCATTTCTTTTACTTAAAGGGTTTGCCAGGATGTCAAGGCGAGTGTATTCCATTGCGTGCGAATAGCGTTTAGAAACACACAAATTTCTTTAGAGCTTGACTGTCAATCAGTCAATAACACAATAACTCTCGTCAGCAACACACAATGATTAAATTAAACTCAACGATACGCAAGTTACATTAAATGTGCTTGAATAAAAAAAAAACAAAATCATGTATAGAAATTACAACAACCAATATATAAACGTAAATTAGCTTTAATTCTAAACACAATTACTATTATGATTATTATTAATAATATATTCGTTTGTGACGTGAAAGCTAAAGAAAAAGACATAGAAAATTCTAAGAATTTATTTAATATAATTTTTAACTCCACACACACACACAACATGAAGAAAGATAACGAAAAAAGAAACCCAAAAGCAGCATGTGTTATTATCTGTTATTATTATGATTATTATTATTATTACATATATATAATATAAACCTATCGAGTGTTTAAAACTAAGGCAGTTTCAAACCATTTTTTTTAACACTAAGCACATAATTAATAGAACTAGTTTTAAATAAATTCGTTTGTTAGTAGCAATGCAAAATATATATAAATTTAAAGCAAAAATAAATAATACCAAACAAAATACAAAATAAATGAAAATGATGTTATTAAAAGCCCAACAACAATAAATAAAAATAAAATAATTATTATTTTAAACATGCACAATTTCTTCTATTAGCACTCAACTATTCAACTTCTGATTCTACTTATTATTATTTTTTAATTAATTTGTATTGCTCGCATAGAGAATTATTCAAACAACTTTTATTTCAATTAGTTTTTTAATAATTTTTTGAGATCTGGAAGACTCGAGCATTATAATAAAATTGGGTAAGTAAAAGTATTTATTTCTTTTATTATTCTTATAATTTGTATGTTTTTATTTAATTAAAATTCTGTTTAAGTAAGAAAGAAAAAAAACATCCAGCGCTGCACGTTTAACTTTAACTTAATGCATTTTAGTTGCATGTTGCTCTTCAAAAACAACAACAACAACAACAACAACAAATAACTTACAGCAATTTCAAGTGCACACAAGAGAATAAAAACAGAAAACAGTTAAGGCACTGAGCCTGGCTTAATGGCTTAACTTATTTATTATTATCGCACTCACTTTGTGCCTTGCAGGACTTCAAGGAGTACACCGATGCAGAGGGTGTCATCTCACTGCCCACTTCCGATTTCCACAAGCCCATCTGTCTGGAAATGCGCATGGCAGCTGCCAATCGTCAGGCCAATCAGTTTGGACTACTCTCCCCGGCCTTGGGCACACAACCAATGCAGCTGACGGCCCCAGGCGATGTTGTGCTCCTTCCTGTCTATACGAGTGCCAGCATTATGCCCATCATCTCACAATCATCGTCAACGTCCTCGTCGTATGGGACAACCACCTCGACGACCATTGCACTGCCGCTGGATGTTGCCACACAGCGTTATGGTGCGCCCATTGCCAGCAATTTCAATCACAACTACAACAACAACTTCAATACGACAACAGTGGGTGCTGGGGGTGTGGCCAATGGACTGCTGCTCTTTGGCAATGGCAACTATCCCGGTGGCATTCATACCAGCAACAGCAGCCACAGCAACAACAACAACAACAATGCAGATCTGGCCAGTGTGGACAGCTCGGATACGTATGCCAGTTGCCAGACGCATCCGTTTCTGTCACAGGGCGATCTTACAGCGGATTTCAACGACGAGGCATGCGCTTTGGACATTGATATGGATAATCTGTACATAAATCCGCTGGAGAAGGAGTCGTGCCATGGACGTGGCAGCAATATGAGCAGCTCCACGGGCTTTATAGTCGGTCTGCCACCCACTATCTCCAGCTCCGGCTTATCGATGCGTGCTCAGGTCAAGAAGAGCGCTTCGGGCGATACGGCGCTAAGAAATCTGGCTGCTGGCGGCATTAGTCCATTGGATGATGTCTATCAGAACTTCGATGTGCAGGAGCGGGGCAGCCGGGTCAGCTTGAATGAGAACTCAGTGCCAAAGCATCGCAAGACGCGTTTCCAACAGAGCTTCACTTCCATGCGACCCAGCACAAGCAGTGGAAGCAAACCCCGCGCACGCTTCGAGGACACCAAGCTGTGTGAGGAAACTCTACGCTTGGATGGTGCTGCTGGCTCAGCGGGAGCGGCTGCAGGAGGAGGAGCAGCCGCTGCAGGCAGCAAAAAGAAACGCTCAACCTTCTTGCCAGGCAAAAGTTTAGCCACTGCCACCAAACTGATCAATCAGCGTTTGTTTGGCATACAAAATGCGGGAGCCAAAGGTGAGCAAAAGCATTTCTGCTAACTGAATTATATGTAATTATTAACTAATACTTACCTTTGCTTAATGCAGCCAAATTTGAAAGCAAGCATTCCTCATCGATAGACTCGATTGATGCATCGCCGAATCTGGAGCATCACCGACGCTCCAAGTCGATACTGAAAAACAAGTCTGATATCTCGCGCGTCCTATCCGATCCCGAGAGTGAACGTCTACTCGCGGACAATATGTCCGGCTCGGGTGTGTCTGATAATGGCACAGTAATGGTGAGTGAATTCAAATACTTCTCAAGTATTTTATAATCAGCTAATAGTTTTTGTTGCAGGGCGAATCTGGCAGCGATTACTCACCGAATAAATTACCTCATTCAGTTTTAGCTAAGTCTATATCCCCACCACCACTCAGGCATCGCACCCTAATGCATCAACGCTCCGGCCCAGCAACGTTGCAATCGAAGCCAACCAAGTTCCAAACACCACGCTATCCCGAGGAGCAGGCTCTGCGTCAGGTCAAGCCAGTGCTCTCGAGAGCCTCAGCTGCAGCGCAGACATCGGCAGATGCGGGTCAGACAAGAGACAGTAGTCTGGGTAGGTTTAGTTATCATATTTATTACAGATATATATCTCATTGAGTACCCTTCACTGAGTACTTCAGACATTTGGCTGTGAATGGCCATAACAAAAGAACAGCAACAAACAAACAAACAAGAAAAACAACCACAACAACAAATTCTACTCTATCTATCTCTATATCTATATATCTATACCATCAAACGCGACGCTCCACATACCTCAAGTAACCGCCTTCGATGCTGCATTCTGAGTCAAACTGACGAACCCAAACCGCATACTAAACCACACATAGCATCCCACCCAATCACACCCACAGATATTAAGTATACGTACGAGGAATATACAAAATACAGGCAAGGCGAGCTAAATTGTTGCTTATTAATCACAAAACGGAACTTGGAACTACTGTGAAAACAAAACATCCATTTACAGCACTTGCTCCTGCACTCCTTGTACACCTCGTACACCCGAGTTGTAGTCTTAAATTAACAGAAAACTTTGGTTAGACGTCGTCTTGCACAAATTTAAAATGTTCTTTTAACACCCGCGCTTAGTGTCGTTATTTATTCAATATGTATCTCTGTGAAGCTGTAGCCGTTGGCCTTTAAAATACATAACACACACTAACACACACGTAACCACACTCACTCACCCACAGCCACATACCGCCGCTTACTGTAAAGCATTCTATTGTTTTGTAGCACCTTTATTTCATGAAACTGAAACCAAATCGATACTAATAATTGTCTTTCTGCACCCACCAATACAAAAAAAACACAATAGATTCCGAGACGACATTCATTTCGCCAGCGCGACAAACTCAGGCACAGGAAACTGCCCAAGCGGAGGCAGCAGCAGCAGCAGCAGTAGCAGCAGCAGCGGTACAGCAGAGTAAAGCCGATGGCGATGGCGAGCCAGAAGCTGAAGGTGAAAGTGAGGCAAACGATGAGCAGCGAGCATTGCTACAGCCCCAGAACGCTGAGCAGTCTGGCAAGAGGGCTGAGGAAGGCGGCGGTGGGGCCACGTAGCAATTAGAAAACACGACAACACATACCAAAAGCGCTTAGTAGTTATACAAAACAAAAAAAAAAGAAAAGGAAAAAGTTATTAAAAAAAAAATCAACAAAAAACATAACAAAAAACTCAAAGTGATAGCAAAGTTAGCAAACATGGAATGTGAATTATATAAAAGCAATGAACAGTATCCTAGTCTAATTTGAAATGCAGATAATGAAGAGAAGCGTTGAATTTGAATATTTTTACATAAAAAAGAAAACTCAAACTCAAACTGAAACAGAAACTTGAACTAGAAGCAAGAAAAACTCCAAAACACAAATCAATGCAAATCGTTGCAAAGCCGCGCAAGCCGTACAAATAATATATATATATATATAACTAAAGAAGAAATACCTATTGTGTATGCAACAAAAACTCGTAAATTAATCTTACCGTGAACATACCAAGCAAATCCGTACACAATACTACATTTTACATGTAAATAGAGCCCTAAGCTAATGCTAATTCTATTGTAAATGCAAAGAGAACAAAAAGCAAAAAGCAGAACAAGTTCAACATTTATTTACAGCTAACAGCATATAAACGAAATCACCAAAAAAGCCTAAACTGTCGAGTAAAGCAGCATACAAAATAATATTCATATTTTAAATGCAAAACTATATATATATATACAACAAAAATACAGTTATATATATACATATATATATATATATATACATTCACATTTGCAAATTACAATTCGCGGCATATTTACATCTTAAAGTTAAAGAACAACAAATATAAATAAAATATATATGTATATATATACAATATTTTTTATTCAAAAGCTCGCAAGAAAAGACAATGCATGTCGTTTTATGTATATATATATACTGCAGATCCATATACATCAAGCTAGGTAAAAATTGATCGAGAATCCATTGAATAATAAAACAAAAAGGAAAACCCAAAGTAGTGTAAAAATCGTTACGCAAAAGTTCGTTTATATGTATGTGTAAGAGTAAGGCTTCTTGTTACTGCTTCGTTTCCATTTCCCCATGACCCCTGCAGAGTTAAAACTAGTTAAACGTATCTAAATTGAGTTGGCTTTCAAACCCCATAGTTACTAACTATCGTAGTAGATGTACTTGAATTGTTTCGGTGTAGTAGTAAACGTTAAACATTAAATGACATTCGATAAGAAAAGAGAGTTTGTTTGTTTTAGGTTTTAGTAACTGAGATATAAATGCATAGTGATATTTTATGCATTAGTCTCAGTGTTTTTATTTTCTTATCTTATACATAAATATGTGTATGTGCGTCGTCCCATGTGTTAGTTGAAAGTTAAACAAGTACTTTAAAAGTTAAACAAAACTACTCTTAAACATAAAATAGAAAATGTCGTATAAGTGTTTAGGCGTGTGTCTCTTGGTTCCACTTAAGTACCTAGCATTAAAAATGAATCAACCTTATTTTTTGAACATTGTGTTTTTGTTTTGTTAACACACAGAACTGTAAGCAATATACTAAAGTCTTGGCATTATTATTTCGCTTAGGTTTTCCCCTAAAAACCCATACATTTAGTCAATTATTCGAAAGATCCCAACAAGTTTGTGTGAATCATTTTAACTAAGTTGTGCCCCAAACATTCCATGTTGTGTGTATTGATATTATTGATAATGTTTATTGATAGTTGGCATTGGCATGATATAATTGTTATAAAACAAAACCAAAAACAAACAAAGCAGAGCCTTTGAAATGTTTGTTAATTTTAGTGAATTCGCATCTCAATGAAATGCATTTGATAATATATTTTAGGCTAAACGCAAAGCCAGCAAAAAAACCATTAAGTACTTATGCAAGCCGATTTTTACGCTTAACCAATAAATTCAAGCATTTATTTAATAATTAAAAACTATTCCTACAAGAGTAAACCGGACATTGGGTTGTCAAGTAAAAATAAATTCAAAATAAACTTAAATAAATTTAATTAAATTTAATAAGCTGATTTAGAAGTTGAATACTTAATTGAAGCCCTGATGTGTCCAACATGATTTTTTGTTGGGTTCGATTGGTTGTAAAAAAGAAAAGAGAAAATAAGTATCTTTACGAGTCCTAACAGAGTAAACCTTAACGTAATCTATGTAATTTTCGAAGCAAGCATAAATATGAAAAACCAAAATGCGTAAATTGAAGTTGAAACTCAAATGCTAACTAGCCTCTTAGAAACATATCAATAAAATTCATTCGCTTACACACACACACACACACACACCCGTTCACACACACATACACTGTAAATTCACTTTAAAAAAAAAAAGGAAGTCTTTTAGTGAGAAACCATCAATCTCAACGTCCGCTTTTTCAATTTAAGACCCAAAAAAGCAAAGGTATAAAATAATATTAATTAAAGCCAAAAAATATATTCAATTTAAAAAAGAAAAGAAATTGTACTTTAAGAAGTTATGATTAAATGCTTAATGCAACCACATTTTGTAAGCAATTCGTTTCGAATTTTTGGTAAGCACTGGCCACATTCCAAGTTGCGTATACTTAATTTGTAATTAACCAAACCATTCATGCCGAACTTAAAGAATATGAAATTACTTTTGTAAATATTTGTTTCACACACACAGACACAAAATATCGACGTTTCTTATAAATAGTCTTTATAAAAAATAAGTAAAAATAAAATAAAACAAATGGCACTGCAAATTTTTTATACAAAAATCGTTTCGGTTTGAAATTGTTACTATTTTTCTAAATTATTTTTAAAAAAAGCTGCAGCTGTAAATGCATTAAGCACAGAACAAAGAAAAGCAAAATGTTATTATGTAATATTAATTATTGTATTAAAATTATTTACTAAACGGTATGTACATTTCAATATAGTCAGCCAGCGGCGATTGTAAATCAGCAAAAGTGAATACCATTAAACAAACAAAAACAACATTAAACAACATAAGCAAAATCGTTAAAAAAAAACAAAGAAAAAACAAATACAAATTTATTAAAACATATTACAAAACTATATTGAGCGAAATATCATGGAAATATATAAATCATTGAGCAAAATTTCAAATCAAACGAGTTTTTCTAAAGAAGTTTGGGTTGTGTAGCAAAAAACTTTTCACATATAGCAGTTATTGTGGCAAAGCTGTTGGCTAAAGGCGCGTGTAAGCTTCACAAAGCTGCTTCTGATAGCTGTGAGCTTTTGTAAGCTCAGTAGATTTTCTGCTTAGAGTTGTCAGGTCAAAACAAAAAGCTTTCTGCCTTCTTATTTTAGCTGGTAAATGAACCATTTTACTGATTTTAGTTTTAAGACCTTTAATTAGCGATTACCAAAGCAATGCTTTAAGTAACCTTTCAATAATTAAATTGCAATCGTACACGTAATGGGGCGTAACAATTTAACTATCCTTTTACCAGGTGTGTGTTCTGTTACATAATGAATATAACGCCTCTTTTAATAGCTTTATAAATGCCCGATTTGAGCAGTTGCCAGTCAATTAGTCAAAATGTATTCAGCGAAAGAGGCATTCGCTTTGGAGCAGCGTAATTATCTTCGGCTTAAAGAGATGACTCGTGTCACATTCATAATGGGCTATAACATTAAGAATCCAACGCGTTGGGATTTTCTTTTAAGGCTGTACGTTCTCAAAAAATGTAAAACTCATACTAGCTTAATTCGTTTCTACATTATCCCTGCTATTCCCTTTGATAGCTGGAGCATGGTTCTTATTGGTAGTACTCTGGCCTCGTACTATGGCCACTGGCAGTTGTTCATACGCTATATTCAGGACATACCGCGCATTTCCGAGGTTACTTGGATAGAATACTTGCTGTCTGCAAATGTTAATGCATGCATATAAATTGCTTGATTTTTGCAGTCCATTAGTACGGTATTCCAGTCACTGATGTCCATTGTGAAAATGCTCTACTTTCTGCTGGCGCCTCGCAAATTCTACATGCTACTACGTCTTGCCTGCCGTCACGAGTTGTTACTTAACTGCGAACTATTTGCAGTTGTTGCAGGTTTGGGTAGGGCAAGGTTTCTTTTTCATCCTAATAACTTCTCCTACCGCTAGATCTGCCTATTGCCAAGCCACTGCGTGAGAATGTGGAGGCAATTATGAATCAGTCTTGGATAAGCACACGTCGCCAATTGATGTTCTATCTGTGGAGTTGCATTGGCATACTTTGTAATTATTTTATTACCTCGCTGATTATCAATGTCTATCATTTCCTAACCGAAGCGGATAGCAATTTTGAAGTAACGCTGCGTAAGTTAAATAAGTTTCGCAAAAAAAGATTATAGCTCACATTTAATATTTAACATTTTCAGCATTGCCTGCTCTGTATCCCAATTGGATGGACAAGGGCTTGTCTTTTCCCTACTATCATTTACCATTGTTTTTCGAGAGCTGCAACTTGTTCATTTGTGGCATGGGTAGGTAGATTTATCTAAATTGAATGGTGCTGTACAACAACTTAATATTAACAGGTGCTGTTGCCTTCGATGTGCTCTTCATTGTACTTTGTCTGCATGGTGTTGGTTTGTTAAAGTCACTCGGTTGCATGATTGACTGCTCGACGTCAGCGTTGGTGCCACAAGAACGACGTTTGCAGTATCTACGCTGTTGCATCTATCAATATCAGCGTGTGGCAGCGTAAGACCATATTAATAGAGCTATGAATACACAGAGCGAAAAACGAAAAAACACGGCCGCTTATATTAAGACTCATTTAAAGAACCTTTTTGTTTTTTTTAATTCATTCTTTTCATCAACCATCTCTCTTTTTATAATTCTTTCTTCCTGTTTATCTGCATCTTTTTTTCTTATCTATGACAGCTTTGCTTCGGAGCTGAACAACTGCTTTAGGCAAATTATAATTATACAGTTTGTGCTCAGCCTGTTGTGCTGGGGCCTGGTCTTATTTCAAATCAGCATTGGTTTTGTACGTCTTACCCTAACCCACGTGGACTGCCAACAATGTACCCTAAACTGTTTTCTTTTCCTTTTTTTGCCTCAAAAATAAATAATAAAATAACACAGGCAACAAGCATTACGATAGCGTTTCGCATGTTGATGTATCTCGCGGCTAGTGGCTATCAAATCATCATCTACTGTTACAACGGACAACGCTTTACAACTGCTGTACGTTATGCTACCTACATTCGCCATTTCTCTTTTCAGCTCCTTTATTTATAGTACCTTTGTTGCCTTTTTCACCTTTTTTTTCACTGCTGCTGTTGTTTATCGCAGAGCGAAGGCATACCGAAAGCATTCTATGGGTGTCTTTGGTATGAGGAATGCCGTGAATTTCGTCAACTCATCAGAATGATGATAATGCGCACGAATCATAGCTTCAGTCTGGATGTATCTTGGTTTACAAAAATGTCGCTGCCCACCATGATGGCGGTAAGTTGTGTTGAGCGGAGTTGCACTGAGTTCAGTTCAATTCAGACATTTAAAATATGTAAAGAAGATTTTATTATTATACGCATTTTCACAATTTTTGCAGATGGTACGCGCAAGTGGGCAATATTATGTCTTGTTGCAAAATATAATGCAAAAAAAATAAATCAACACACACACACATACAAATACAAAAAAATAAATTATAAAAATATGTTGCCGAGTCTCGTTGGTTGTTTTTTTTTACTTTTACATTTGCTTTACTTCGTTTTTGCTGGCTGGTATCCATCAGATACACACACCAGTCAATCAATATCTGTTGTGGGCACGCCTATTTCTTTTGATAGGGGGCGTATCGCACTGGCCGCTCGTTGACTGGTTATTCTGATAATTCATTTAACGCATTAAAATAATGAAATTGCCAGCTGATAACGAGTCATTTGATAACACACCAATATTGCATACCATGGCCATTCTGATATACACTCTCCGTTCTGTTTTGTCATCGTTCGCACTTTGGCCTAATCAATTTTATTTTTTTATCCCTTCTTGGCCACTTAAAGACACTTTGGTGGCCCATGCGTTTTTGTATGCTTTCATGCTTTAAATGGCGCCCATAATTGCTCACTATTTTCGTTCCCCAGCCATTATAATGGTATCCTTGGAGACGCGCTTTACTTTCTGCAATACTTTTAATGCATATTCGCTGTTAGTTGGCGCAGTTATTCTTTTGTGTGGCGCTGCCATTTTTGTCCTCTTCTTCTGCTTTCTCACTCTTAGCCTTCTTCATATTTTTCTTTACTTTTTTACTTTAATGCCCTTTTTTTCTTTCCTCTCGGTGTGGACATCTTTTCTTTGCTTGTCAGTTTATTGAGGCGCATGAATATTTTACAGCCTTTTGTATATACAACAAATACACATGTACATACTATATGTCCTTGTGCTCTTGCGTGTGTGTGTGTGTGTGTGAGTGGGGTATACATATTACTTACACTATGGCAGCTTGATTTGAAAATTTATTATTATGATTTTTCTTGCATTATGATTTTTATTGTTGTGCTTGCTGGCCAACAATAATAGTCGTACATTATATATTCCATTCGCTTGACAGCGCTTTTGTTATGCAGAATTAGCAAACTGAAAAATGTGTACAAGATGCATACATTTATTACAGTGTTGCCCAAGCCTTTCAAACTAACTTAAACCATTTCATTTGTGAATTTATTTTAATAAAACCAATTTAGGTTTTTAATGGAATTCTAATGTTTTATAGTAATAAATTGCTCAATAGCAGCTAACTGAATTTTATTTAAGCTAACACAAAATTTAAAGTCCATTTGTTATTCAGCGACACAGAGAAGAGCAGCAAAACGATGACATGATAAATTAAGGGTGCACGAGCGCACACACGTGAGTAACAAAGTGCCACGCCCAGGTATATAAACGCCCATTAAGCCACGTTTGATGTCTAAAAAGTCATTTGGCTGCGCTCAGCATTTTGTTTTTTTTTTGCAGCCGAGCACAAACATTATTCTTGTACCTAAATGCGTGACATGTGGCGTATGCGTATTGAAATGTGCTGAAAATTACACATAAAATAATCATACGATTGAATATAAATCTTTTAATAATACACAGGAGGCATGAGTAAAAAATATTATTTTTTTTATTAGTATTATTATTGTCACACTCGACTAAGCATAACAAATGTACATTGAACATAATGGGTATATCTGAAAACAACCTAATTACAGCCGATTACAATTTAATGTGTCTTTGCAGAATTGATATTCAGTGTACCACATCGAACATAATGTATATGGCCATATATTTATGTCTTCAATGTTTGTCGTTATTCTTTTTTTTTTGTTTTATATTATGTTAGGCTCACGTAGCCGGAAACTATTCTACATACATGTACAAACGGCAAACATATTGTTTTGTTGCCCCTCTACAAATATTTTCCCACTGGTATTGCAAGTAGCCCAAAGTTGTGCTGAGTTTTTTTTGGTTTTTTTCTTGGTTTTGCTGGTTTTTGTCTTGCCAAAATTGCTTAGGCCTTGTGTGCTTGTGTGTTTAAGTCAGACCCCATGACAGTTGTTGCGTAATCAGTGGCAAATTCGTTCATATCCATCTACTTATACAATAAGCAAAAGCAACGGCAAACGCAGAAGCATAAAGCGACTAGCAAACATATAACGTATACGCAGTGTTGACAAATCCGACTGCGTGTCGCATTAGAAGAATAAGAGAGAAACAGAAAACGTTGAAGACCCTCAGCACCACCCCCTGTCTTCTTCATTTTTAGCCAGATTGTCTTGGCCATAATGGAATTAATATGTTTCTGTTGCCTTTGATCAGAAATCTAAGAGGCGTACATGTAAACGGTCACATCATATTGCGTATATGTGTGTGAGTGTCTAGGGACAACCTCTTTATGCTTTTTGCTGAATGACCAATGCAGTTGTATGGCGTGTCCCATAGGACTTTTTGATATTTCAAGTGGCTAGCTAATGATAGTACATGATGATATCACTTATACAATGCGAAATATTATTATTCCCATCTGCAACTCAATGCGAACTTTTTTCAAATTCCATTTCAATCAAATGGTGATGACATTCCAAACATTGTCATCAACTTCATGAACCGTTTCTGGCTGTTAAGGCTGGTCAAATGAAGCATAAAGCCTTTAAGCTAAAGCCTGCAGAGTGCGCAAATGCAATTTAAAGCGCCTTAAACTGTATGCGTAAGCTGGACGAAAACAAAAGAAAAAAACCCAATTTCCAGCTGCCAAAACATAGATACATAGCCAACAGTTAGGCACATTTCCACTCGGATATCCTCTCATGGCCCACAAGAGTGTGGCATCAGTTTTCATGCAAATCACCACAAAAAAATTGTGTGTGTAATTGCTAAAAATATCCATTCCTTTTGGCTTACCCAACAGTGTTTGCCCAACCGGCTAACTGACTAACTGACTGGTCTAAAAATGGCCAAAACGGATGTTAAGCTGAGCTGTGAAATGAAAGCCATCATTGTTAGCTGTGAATATTCACAATTACATATAGTTTAAAAGTGGTAGTTAAATTGAAGGGAACTTGCCCTACAAGGCTTACAAGCAAAAAATATGTCAATACTGTATGGCAGGCACTTATCAGACAAAGCCAAATGGCTTTAAAGATACACAAATTGATTAATGATTATTTTTATATTGGTTGTTAATATATTATTCCCAACAATCAAGGATTTACACTTATTTCAGAGGTTATAAGAGTTCACAAAAGCCAGGCAACTGTTCATTCAAACTAAAAACTTTAACTTAAAATGCAAATTTAATATCAACTTTTGACATAAACTTAAACATTTTGAGCAAACACAATGCTTGCATTAAACTGTCTTGAAGAACAACTGAACTTTTTCGTGTCTAACCCAACAAGTTAAAACGTTCTCTCTATGCAAATTAACAAACCAACTACTTAATAATCAACTTTATATCTTAACTACTTTTATATTTTAACTTTATGCCAGTTTGTTACCCCTTTAAATAGGAATACCCAGCACAGCTCAACACTCTGCTTGTTCGCAGTCCTGGCTGTTGAAGTAGAAGAAAGAAAATGAAACTGCGCTTGTTTTCGCACTTGCCACACAAGTAGCTAAATTAAATTTGCTGCACTTTAATCTGTTCGTGGCGCCACAAAAGGCGTTTGCTGTTTCCGTTGCGACTTCGTCCTTGTGCCACGTATGTATGTAAGTAGTCGTAGCATTTCATTTTACTTAAAACATTTCTTCTTCTGCAAGTTACTTGCAATTCTCTACTCCTTTCTCCCTGTTCTCTATTTTTTTCTACAGCTTCCTTTTTAATTTCGCTCAACTTACTCATGCGAAATGGCACTTGATATGCCTTAGCTATGTGCCAGTGTGCGAGTGTGCAAGTGTCTGTGTGTGAGTGTGTATAAAGTAACTATAGCAGTAGAGCTGTGTGCTGTTTGAGTTTCTTTGGGATTTAACACTAAGCTGCTGTAACCGCGCAATTCTCTTACATTTCGTGCAAATGAAAGAAGCAAACAACAACAACCACAGCAAACAGAACAAGCGAGCGAGCCGAGCAAGTCCAACATCATATACATTTCAATTGGTATTTTAAGTTGGCCTGAACAAGAAGTTAATGCAAATACGCAACAATTTCGCGCTGCAGGCAACAAGCCGAAAGCCAAGACAACCTGTGTCACACCCACACACACCCACACAAACCCACACACGCCCACAGATAAATATACAACTTACTTGACTCAATTATTCATGCGGTTGTGCTATACGGAATTTTAAAATACCTTTATACATCTGCAGAATGTTATCACGTTAAAGCTGTGTGTAAATCGTCTTGTGTGGGCCAGGGGCGGGTTAGGTAGGGACATGCAGACTATTAGGTTATGTAAAACAGGCTTCTACACTTAAGATCTAGTCTAAAATAGCAAGCATTTAAAAAAGGGCCTAGAATGTGTATGTGTGTGGGTTGTAATCGTAATCTAAAAGGGATTGCTTTTGATTCAGATTTGACAAAGCTATTGATGTGGAAAATATGCGATTTGTTTACCCTGTACAAAGTTTATTTGCCTTAAAAAGTTTCGTTTTCACTTCACTTTAAGTTAAAGATCGACTAAGCTGCAATTAGTATTTGCTAAACGTGACCTTCAATCTTAGATAAAATAATTTAATATGCAAATAACGTATACTGGCATAGCAATTACATTTATCGGTTAGACACAAATCAACATGTCCACAAATATCGTTTTGTAATGCTTCGTTTAGTTAGCAACTTGTTCACTTTACCCTTCACTGCATTCAGCCATCTCTCTCAAGTGCCAACTTTCAGGCCATTCAATTTGCATTCAAAGCACCAAACAGCTGCATTTCAATCTCAGCCAACAGTCAGCAGTTGTTGGCAATGCGATTCTCGATACACACACCGACTCGTACATTGTAAATACCAAACCATCTGCACTGCTGACATCTGCAACAGCAGCAACAGGAGCAGCAGCAGAAGCAGAAGCAGAAGCAGGTGAACATGCAAATTAATGCATGACAAAGGCAATCACGTTCTACCCAAAAATACTTCAATGTACCAAGGACAGGGACATTGCATACGTAATGCCCGTTTCTCTTTCACTCTGTCTCTATTTTTTTTTTTTATACGTTTATTTTTGGGTTTTCAATTTGCATTTTCTCATTTTTTGTCGATTTGTCAGTGCTTGGCTTGTAAATTGCGGAAATTAAGTTGTATTCATTCAATTGAAAGTGCACACAATATTTTATCAACAATATTAAAACGAAATATAAAACTGCATAGGACAATGTTTTTAATGCATCAAGCTGAGGAAAATTTGCATTCAGAATTAATTACAAATTTCTTGCAATTGTTAACAGAAATCAGAATTAATATCATTTCTCTGTTTGCTTTTACATAATGTATCCAATATTATTGCATGCTCATTTCAATTAGACAATAGTTTGTAATTAACTCGCATTTCCATTAGATTTGCAATCAGCAGCTCAATTAAACGAATTCAATTTAGATTTAGATTTACGGTCGGGTACTCGAGCACCGCACAGCTTCTAATTATTCACAAAACCTACCTCTCCAAAGAGCTGTCAAATAAATTCAATATATCTCTATGCATTTGTGTCGCATTCATTAAAGCAACAAGAACTTTGACGCTGTTAGTCCTCGAAAGGTTTTGTGACCAGGCCCCTTGACGTCAATCATTTTGCGGTATTTGGAATATCGCGCAAAAATAATTCAATAAGCCGCATTTTTGCGTGGCACCCAGCCAAAAAAAAAAAACAAAAAAGAACAGCCAAGCAATAATCATTTGTAATGAAAAACCAACAAAATGAGCGTCGCCACCCAATAAACAAATGACGCGTGCTTGTTGGTTTTAGCTTTATACTGGCCATAATAATGGCCAACTTGGCAATGAACGTTGAACGATTTTCATGTCGAATGTTATTCTTGTTGTTAAATGTTGATGCTGACGCACAAGCGCAGCCATTTTTGGTTTTTTTTGCTGTTGTTGTTTTTGTGTGTTTTCTTGTTTTTTTTTTTTTTAGTGCCTTGATTTATTTGCTGGCATTTCCCCTTCATTTCGATTTCATTCCGATTGCCGTGTAACAGGCAATTTAAGGGCCATTACAGACGTACGCTAACAGTGCGGCTGGGCGCCGCGAATTGTAGTTTCTAGGTTAGGGGAGCAGCAGCAGCCGACGCCATCTTGATTAATGTCGGGCAGCACGGCATATGTGCAAAAGTGTTGCCTACTTTTTAGGCCCACTCAAGTTGTTAATTGTTGGCCATTAAAGTGGCCAAAGCGCTCGCTAACACGCAAAAAGTTTGCTAAAACTAACCAAACGAAACCCAAACAAATAAACATAAAGCAAGACATAATACTGAAATCGGGTGTACGAAAACATTTCAATCTGTTTGTTGCCCTCAAAAAATGCATGTAATTACGAGCATGCCAACGCAATAATTCAGTATCAGCGTACGAACAGCTTGCCCCCAAGCAGCTTGAGACGTGAAAAATTGAATTTATAACAAGCACAAAAGTAACATGTACTGTTTTTCATCTCTCGCGCGCTCTCTCTCTCTTTCTCCCACATGTCAGCGCCACTTCCTGCGCAATGACTTTATAGCAATTTAATGTGCCTCATTTCGTTGCTGTTGCTGTTGTGAAAAATGATTTTGTGCTTGTGTGTGGGTTTTACTTTTGCCCCGTTTTCGTTGTTCACTGGGCACGCCCAAGCAATCAGCCATGGCCCAAGCTCAAGCCAATCTCCATGAAGCGGTAATTTGTCTGGCCTTCATCGCCTCTTCCACTCGTTCTCTTCGAAAATCTCAAACACCCAATTAATTTGTTAGCAATTTGTTTAAATATGCATGAGTTAACATTTACTGATAAGCTTAATATGTGCAGATTTTTGAATCCATTAATTATTTGATATTTAAACATTTGCAATAGCAAATTATTGGATTCAATTATTTTACTCAATGAATTCCCAAGATCTATAATTAGCTTTGAATGAATATGCAAATGTGACCTTAAATTTATATTCAATAAATAATCCGAATGCTTTTTAGAATAGAGTATAATGTGAACTTTAATCAGAAATTATTAAGTACACTCAACAAAAAGTAGCTTAATGCCTTGTCACTTGATACTTATTTAAAGTGCCTTTGGTTTTTGTAAAATATAAGTGAATAACAAGCCAATGCGAGTCATATCAAATGGCTTTTGTATGCTCACTTCGTATATCATATGTAAATGTAGGCAAATGTTTAACATTCTAGCCGTCTGCAATAACATTATGCCCATTATTTGGTATGCCCAGTGAACAGTTAAAGGGCCAGACAAATAGATTTGCCCAGGGCAATTACGAATTTTTTTAACCTGTGGTTGTCTTTTGACATGGCAACCAACAGGATAAACATCAAAATGTTGTTTACATTTACAATGTGTAAGTCACAAAGCTTTGTGATAATATAATTTGTCATGCATCAACCTTTAAAGTAAGCGCAAAGTTAAGCACTTTAAGAGTGCCTCAAACATTGATTGAATGCCATTGAACCCAGAGACATGGTCAGTGTCATTGTTATTGATGCCTTTTGCCATTGCCATTGCCTCAGTGTCCTGTCGTATATTAATTATGCTTATGGTCAGATTTGTCGTCTGCGAACCATAAGTTAATAGCAACAATATGTGAACGAAAAAACAGAAAGTTCAGTGTACACTAAATTAAGCAATTATCCGTATTATTTATGTCACAAGGGAATTAAGCAATTTGAGACAGCAGCGGGGAAATCAAGAAATAAGGCAACCACATAATTAAGCATTGTCATTTTGTATTATCAAAGGCAAACAGAATCAAGAGAAAATTTGCATTTACTTATTAGTCATGCGAGGAATTAAATTTAAATTGACTTTTCCAATGCCTGCAGGGCCAATTGTAAGCAGCAACAAAGGAAATTTCGCATCCGGACTTTCAGCTGTGCCGTTAGCTTAGGCTGCTGCTCTTGATTTAGCTTCATGTATTTTATTTTTCGTTCTTAAGCTCGTTTGCGGTGCCCTCAAGCATAAGTGTATGTTTACATTCATGTACTCCAGAGGAATACGACGATGACGTAGACCCTTCAGCCCATATGCAAATTGTTTCTGACTGACTGCGTCAACTTAGCCATTTTGTAGGCCAAAAGCAAGAAATCAACCTATGCCGCTTAATGCTCACATATCTATGCAAATCTGTGTCTGGCTTATGCATTGTAAGTGGAAACCCTTTCTGCATAATAGTAGGAAATGGATAATTCGTGTTTAGCTGACTCACCTAAGCTAACCTTTATCTCTTTGTTGTTGTTGAAAGTGCCTTTCATTGTTAAGCGACAGGTTCACATTTCCTGAATCTGTTCAATAGCCTGTCGCACAACACACTTACAATTATCTGAGAGGTTTTCTCCATCTTTTTTATTTGACTCGATCTCTTGGCAATTTGACCTTTTGCACGCGCGCCTTGGAATTTCTTTATATCTTTTTCGCCAGAGTTCAAGCGAAATGAACAAAAGTTTTATTGTACTCTGTGCCCAACGTTGATTTTTGGCATTTACAAATTTCAAGTCCTCCTTTTTTTTGTCTGCGTGTCTTTGGGCCACAATGTTTAATGATTAACCACAGTGCTGGGATGCTGAATGGCATCAATTAATACTAATGTTAACCAATTTGAATATTCAAAACACTGAGCACAGCAAAAGGGTTCAGTAGCAGCGAAAAGAAACGAGCTCGAAATACCCTGGATTTATTGATTTTAAACCATAAAGCAACCTTAACGTTCATTTATTTATATACAATTAATAATTGACATGTAAAATCGGATATGCATACTGTTGTTGTTGAATAAATTTATGTTAAATGCATATATTAAACAATTTATGCCGTGTGTTAATGCATATTAATCATGCGAAATCACATTTGTTCAGCTGTCCGCTTAAAATTAAATTATTTCGCATTATGCTGCCAGCAAACACAATTATGACCCAGCCAAATATGACTTTTTTCTTTCTGCTTCTTGCTGTTCGAAAAAAAAACACGTTAAAGTTCAAATGTAAACAAGTTAAACAACGTTAAGCTTGTGGGTTTGCTTGGCTGCCCTATCTGATGATGACCTCATGCAACATTTCAACATTTAAGCGCTCTCTGTGGCCGTATATTAAATGACCCAAAAAGGGGGAGAAAAAAAACCCTTGCGCCCTTTATAATTCATAGCCTTTGCCGTTTAGCGCATAATTTCCCACTGCCTTTTATCCTTGGCTGGTGGGTGTTGGTGCAGCCGGATCGTCCTTGTCTGCGCACTGCTACACTTTTACACTTCTGTATTATTTGTTGTTTTTTTGTGCGGCTTGTTAAATATTAACGCAATTCTACTTTAGCCAATTACAGTGCAACCCATCCGCATCCGCAATTCGCATCCGTTGAGCGTTGAAGGCAATGCTCGATTTTATGCAAATGTAAATGGAACTGTGCGTCTGGATTGGAGGCTGGAGACTGGAGACTGGAAAGAGCAGCAGCAATGGCAACATGCGCACTTATCTTAATATGAAAGATTGTGGGTAAAAGTTTTTATAGCTACATACAGTTATACAGATAAAACAGATATATATGTGGCCATTTTTTGTGCAAATTGTGAAACGAAATCGATAAGCAAAGGTCGGCTCGTTAAAATCGACAAAGCATAAAATGTTTATGCAAATTTTACATATTTTGTACTTCTAATTTAGCTGGGTGCCATTTATATATTTGACGCACCTGGCCAAGTCAATAATGCCACAAACAGACGCAATTGACCGACCAAGTCGGTAAGCTCCCAAAAGGGAAAGCTAACAAACGTCAATCTGTCTATGCAAATGTAAACAAAACGTCGCGGCTTCGTCGCCGCATTAAAAGGTTAAAGTCCGCTTGAACTTTTCTATGCAAATACAAATAGAAGCAAATCAGAGCACAATTCCGTTGTGTTAATAATTGAATTTGAAAAATTTAATGTGTCGCTGAAACGATTTCGATTATTTATGACACGCGATGTATCGATAGTAGTTTTGGTATTTTCACGGCCAGCGATCAGCTGTGATCTGCCATAAATACCAAAAACCAGAAAAAAAATACCAACACACAGCTGCATCTATGTTTATTACGCTATCGCTATTGCTGTTTGTTGTTTGCGTCGACTAGTGGACTTTGGCATACTGTGCGCGCTCTCCGTTCATTCACCGGCTTTGATTGTGAATAATGTATAGATTAAAAGTAAATCCAGTTCGCTTGGGCACCGCATTGGCTGCCACACGCAACTCCACAACAACAACAACGCATGGCAATCACTATCAGTACCTGCAAAACTCCAAGTTGCCCACTCTATATTTCCAACGTTCGCTGCCCAGATTGCCAATACCATTGCTAGAGAAGACATGCGAACGCTTCCTGGCTGCCGTGCAGCCCATACTCAGCGAGGAGGAGCATCGGCACACACAACAGGTAGTCGAAAAGTTTCGCCAGGGCGTCGGCATGGAATTGCATGCGAAGCTCAAACAAAGCGATGATGCCAACAAACACACCAGCTACATTTCGAAGCCCTGGTTCGACATGTACCTGGCAGATCGAGCACCACTACCACTTAACTACAATCCGGCGCTGGTGATGCGCGGTGACCCACGACCGGAGTATCAGCCACAGGTGACGCGTGCCACAAATCTGATAATTAGCTCGTTGCGCTTCTGGCGCTCACTGCGGGCCAACATACTGGAGCCCGAGATCTATCATATGAACGCCAAGAAGACAGACACAGCCAGCTATCGACGCTGGATGCTTGTCGCTCCCAAGGCCTATGCCACGTACGCTTCGTATGCATTCAAAGCGTTTCCGCTGGACATGAGCCAGTACAATCATCTGTTTGGAACGACACGACTGCCCAAATTGGGCAAGGATGAGCTGGTGCAGAAGGCGGACTCCAAGCATATTCTCGTCATGCGACGTGGCAATATGTATGCAATGAATGTGCTGGATAGCAGTGGTTACATCGAGAGTCCCAGTGTCATATTGGGTCGTCTCAAGTGCATTCTGGATCTGGATGCACAAAAGGAGCGGGCTAGCGTGCCCTTGGGCGTCTTGACCACCTGGCAGCGGGATCAGTGGGCACAAACAAGAACACATTTTGTAAGCAATCCCAAGAATGCGGATCTTCTAGAGCGTGAGGTCGATGCAGCGCTGTTCTGTGTGTGCCTGGACAGCGAGGAGGATGAGATGTATAACGAGGCGAATCCGGTGCCGCTGCTCAAGCATCAGCTGGCGGGCAAGGCTACAAATCGGTGAGGCAACAATAATTATGTAATATTTTCAAACAAAAACCGAAACAAATTTCTTTGGCAGCTGGTTTGACAAATCGATTTCGCTGCTGATCAGCGCTGATGGCGTAACGGCATTGAACTTTGAGCATTCTTGGGGCGATGGTGTCGCTGTGCTGCGCTATTTCAATGAGATCTACAGGGACATGCAGAAGCAACCGTTTGTTTCGGCTAACACGCCGCATACACCAGCCGATGGTGATGCCAACAATGTGCGAGCTTTGAACTTTGAAATTGATGAGAAGACGCGTGCCGCTGTGGATATGGCTTATAAGAGCAACGAGGCCATTGTGGAAAGCTTGGATATGAATTATTTGCAGCATCCGGCGCTTAACAAAGGCGTCTGCAAGCATCATGGTCTGAGTCCCGATTCCATCATACAACTCTCGTTCCAGCTGGCCTATCGCCAGGCCTTCCATCGCTATGTCGGCACCTACGAGTCATGCAGCACAGCGGCCTTCAAGCATGGCCGCACCGAGACAATGCGTCCCTGCACCATGGCCACCAAAGCCTTCTGTGATGCAGTGCTCCAGCCGTCGCACAAGCAACCCAGCGCCTCGGAGCTGCGTGCCATGATTGACAAGTGCAGCAGTGTGCATGGACAGCTAACGAAGGAGGCGGCCATGGGACAGGGCTTCGATCGACATCTGTTCGCTCTGCGGCACGCCGCCATGCTGGAGGGCTTGCCAATGCCTGCGCTATTCCAGACTGAGGCGTATAAACGCATCAACTATAATTTAATGAGCACCTCAACGCTGGGCACTGATACTGTGGTAGCTGGCTCCTTCGGTCCCGTTGTCAAGGATGGCCTGGGTATTGGGTGAGCATTATGGTTATATCTTTTGTTATTATTGCCATTTAACTGATTTCCCATTGCAGCTATTCTATAGTAAACGATTCAGCGGGCGCAATTGTTACCTCCTACAAGAATCAAGGCCAAGGCAAGGAATTCGTTGCCAGTTTAGCATCAGCTTTCGAACAATTATTGAAAATCATCGATAAAAGCAGCAAATCATCTAAAATCAGGAGCGCAAACTGAATACAAAGCTCCTTGAAAAGATCAAAAAACAATGCTCTTGTTTATGTAGTTAGGTGTCTGCTTATGAAATTACCTTATTCCAAAGTTCAACAATTTAATTGGTTCTAGTGAGTAAAAGAAAATATTATCCGGTTCTTTAGTATTCAAATATTATTTATTAAGTTGTTCCATTGAAATTCTCTATAAATAAACTGGTTGCTTTAATTATGGCACGTACATAATTGTTGCCCAATTCAACAGCTACCTGCTTGGAAAAGGAAAACCTTTGTCTTCTGGCAATTTCCTTTTGTTTTTTGTTTTTTTTTTTCAAAGACACACACACACACACACTCGTTAATTTGGTATGCAAACACGCAAAAAGGGAAATAGTCGTCCACTGATTAGGAGCCAGTGACGAAAAGGCAAAAGCCCAAAAACTTGTGACAACTGCCAACTTTACAACTGATTTTCTGTTTCGTTTAGCTTGGTGTCGCTTCGCTTCGCATCGTTTCGATTCGGTTGCTTTTACAGCTGCAGGCAACCCCAATGATGACCCCAATACCCAACCAAACTCTAGACCTCAACTCGTACCAGCTAGCACCATGTCGCTGTCGTTAAATGTGCTGACATTATCAGTTGATTTATCGCCAATTTTGTTGCTGTTGTTGCCAACTGCCTTTCGTGCGAACACGCTTATAAATATGCCGTGCAAAAAACATAAACAAAATTTTCTCGCTGAGCAACATGGCTCTGGTAGTACTTTTGAAGGCGTAGTTAAAATTAATTAACTCGCTTAACTGTTGACTGAGTTTCGCCTTAATTTCGCTTGTAAATAAACCAGAGAAATTTTCATGTGTTTTCTTTCCCATTCTTGCTTGGCAAACTTTAATGGCTGTCATTTTAAATACATACGTACGAAGGAAATGGCCGTGCTTGTGCCACTGCGTGGCCATTAAAACGACACTTCCGCTCACTTTGTGTATGTGTGTGTCTGTGAACGGCAACAATTAAAAACGCATTAAAAACACCACACACACACAGCTTCAACTCTGAGACTAAGGTTAAGAACGGGCAACGTGTGTGTGTATGATAAATGTATGGTCGTTTAAAGCACAAATACACACTCATTAAATAATTCAAAATGAGTATCAGTCTGCCTGTTGTTGTTTTTGTTTTTTGTCTGGTTGTTATAGTTGTTGGTACCAGTTAAGCGCCTGCAGCAGGCACAAGTTCATAAAGCATACGACATGTGCCACATAATAACAAGTCATAATGTAAGCTTGACTTTTCGTTTTGTTGATGCTTTTGATGAGTCAAGCTGTTGCTGCCACATAAATAAACTTTAAGTGCTGCACGTACATACACACTATTTGGTTAAATTTGCTTTGTAAAATCAATACTTGATTAATTTGGATAATTGCTTATGACGCTTCATTAGGCAAAAGTGCTGAAGGCTTCATTAAAATCACAGAGCTGCTGATGTTTTGTTTTAGACAGCTTTTGTGTGAGTGTGTTGAGCACACTTTGTCAACTTCGGGGCGAGATGAGAATAAAAGCCAAGCAGCAACCGCAAAAGCCACAAAAACCACAATTTTTAGCACTATACTCGTACATGTGTCTACCATGGCGTATGCGTAATCCTTGTGATTGAGCAGCTAGCAATTGGCCAATTAATATGGAAATCAAAGTGTGTGTGTGTGTGTAAGTATCATGTTAATTAAATGCTTATTGCGACCACACACACACACACACAACGAGAGACAGATAGGGAACCACGAAAATAATTGCCTGGACATGTGCAATGCCCGACCTGAGCTCTCCACAAATTATGTTAATCACAAGCACCACAAATTGGTAGCACACACATAATTTAGTTGTTAGCAAGAAGTTTGGGCCTTGCCAATGTATAGGTTCATTAAATGGTTGCACAGTTCGAAGCGTCTTTAAGCGGCACCTGCCACTAAAATTCTATTAGGCCTTAATTGCTGTCTCGCTGACTTTAAGTGGCAAACAGTTTAAGGCAACACACAGTGTTAACGTATGCGCCTTTGGGCCATATGCTGGTAGCCAATTAACATAAAATTTATAAGCAATTTCGCCCCGTCTGTCTGCGCAGGTGAATAAAACAAAAACAACAACGACTACAAAAAACACGAACAAAAAGTCAGTGGAAAATTAAATATATATATTTTTTGAGTACAGTATGAGAGTTGTTTTCTGGGTATTCAAATAGCATTTTCAGTTAATTGATATGGCCCAAGGCTGGCAAAACAATGTCGAAATAAACATTTATATTGTGTGCTTATTTATTAATATGCAACAGATTTGCATTAACATAAAATAAAAGTAAAATCGTGTTAAATAAACGTCAAATGCACTCACAGTCACAGTCTGGCCAAAAGCAATTAACTTTAATTACGTTTAGCTTAATACAAAAGCACGCTAATTGCAACTAATTATTCATAAAATTAACAAAACGCAGCGGAAACGAAACAAAACACGAAATTTGCTGTAGATGACAGATGTTAGAGGCAAGCAAGAAAAATTCAATGAAATAAAAGCAAACAGAAAGCATAAGAAATTGTATAAAGCATTTTCGTTGAAATGTTTGCCGATTTAATTCGTTGTCTTGGCAAACGTTTTTGTGGCAAGGTGCCAGCAGCTTTTTGGTCAAAAGGGTTGAAAGAGAAAATTTCGCGTTGAAAGTTGCAACTCTTGCTAAGAACATGAGCCTTTATTTTTATAATAGAACTAAAACCCTTCAAGTTCAATACACTCTCAAAAAACTAAGCAACCTCAAACAAATTAACTTTGGCATTAAAGCTGCTAAAACATGGGCTTAAAAGTTGCTGCAACAACTGACACAAACGTTGCTTAAACATTTAAAATGTTGCCCAAATGCAGATGTTGCCGAAACACATCAAATGTTGCGCAGTTGCAAATGTTGCCAGCTAGACAATGTTGCCAAAACACTTGTTGTGTGCAGCATATACACGGAAATTCTATCTTTTTTTCTACCGCTAAGCTTAATTAACATGTCAGTCATGTGTGTGTGTGTATGTGTGAGACGGACTATATTGTCATATTGTGAGAATGACAATGCGCTTTGTTGTTCGTGCCGTGACTTATCTACAAAATGAGAGCAACGGAAGAGCATTAAAGGGGCCAAAGCATTTACCCACGCTGGCGATTAACTCAACTGCAATTCGAAGGACTCTGGCAATTAACTTGAGTTACAACAACAACGTGTCTAGCGTTCAACATTCTATCTATCTATGTTCGTGTGTCTGTGTGTCTGTGTGTGTGTGTGTGTGGGGAGGCAGATTATTTTTATTATCATGCCACACACCCATCTCTTTTGCTCACGCCCCAAGCTGACTTATCAACCTGCACGGCATTTTCATTTTGGGTGTTGCGCACGCAAGCGGAAAAGAAATAAACTGGCAGCCATAAGGATGTGTTCTTCGTTATGTTTTTGGTATTTTTTTGAGTCTGCTGCTGTAAAATACACTTAATGCCCTTTTGTGGATGACGCCGGGGAATGGGGCATGAGTTAATTTAATTTACAGCTGATGTTAAAGTGTTTGGCCGCCATTTTGATTGCCCCATAACGAGACAGAGTGTTACACAAATTATGATCCCCATCGCTTATCGCCAGCCAGCTTTTGGGTGTGTGTAATTTATGCATTCAAATTTGCATATTGCCCCCAAACGGTATTTTTGCATATGATCTGTGTCACGTTCGAAAATAACTAACAACAACTCCCTGCAAGCAGCCAACAATTGAAGGACACAAATCGGCGCCCAAAAACTTTACAGATTTAAATTTCGTCGACTCATTTCTCTCTGGTAGGCCAGGCCTTAAAACCCCCCCCCCCCCAAACACACACACACAGCCCCCAAAATTCTGAAGTGGCTAAAATTGTGTGCCAAGGCAAATGGTGTGTAACGAGGAAATGTCAAGCTTTGTCGAATTTCCATTTCCATAACCATATCCGCATAGCCATGGCCAAAAGTTCGTGTTCCCAGCTCCAGTATGCATGAAGTTGTAACAACAATTTTCCAAATACCCAGTAAATAGTCCAACGCAGGGTATAGACATCATTCACTATGAAATCATACTTTCTACAAATTAAAAATTCAAATTTTATAGCAAATCGTTTAATATTTAGGTATAAAAACAAAACGCTTAAAGGGCATTTTATAGTTGTTCATTTAATGCTTTTGCTCAAATATTTTTACATTTACAGCTCAACGCATACTTTTGTTGTTTGTTTTGTTTTTTGTGGGTTTTTTCTGTTTTAGCTTTCGCCTGCCCAAAGCAGAAGGAAGAAAAATACATAGTTTCATTTATCTTCGCCGTGTCCCAAACACGCAAAAGAAGCACTGTGCAACTTCAAAGCGACATTTGATTTATGGACAGTGGGATACAGTGGGAGTGTGGAAGCACTAGAAGTTTGCCGCTTGCCTGGAAGCAGAAGTTATGATGACTTAAGGCGCTCCACATCCACATACATTTATATTTAGAGCGTTAAATTTGTGACAGTGGGGGGGAAGGGAAGCAAAGGCATCTCAGGGTACTCAACACATGAAATGGGCCTCGTATGCTTACGCATTTTATGAGCGGCAGCAACAAAAACATCAACAAAAAAAATACATTGACCTCTTTTTATGTATGGGTCTGGTTGGAGTGCCTGAGAATATTGCAAGCTATGCAATAATTTTCATTGGCCGCACAGACACACAAAGGCAACCTTTTACTCGCACCCTTGCCAAGTTTGGCTTGGCGCCTTTGTTGGCTCCAAACGTGCGAAAGTAATTGTCAAACCCCTCAACCCCTCGTGGGTAAGTTAAGTGCAACTGGGTCAAGTGTCCTGTATTTCATTGTTGTAATTACGTTTCATGTTTGGCTTTGAGTTTCACTAACTTGCAACAGTCAAGACAATGTCGACATCTTGGATTTCAATGCTGTCAGCTTAGTGTTCTTCTTTGAAATCTGCCTTCCTTCTTTATCTGTCTCCATGTTCGATCAATTGTCAGTTGTCAATGGATTACAGTTGCAGTTTGTAAATGTAATTGTTGTCATAGTCTTATAACCACACAAGTTGGCATCGTTGTCAGCTGCTTCTGCTGCTGCTGCCGCTGTTTCTCGAGAGAACAATGACGCCCACAAAATGGCTAAAGCCAAAGTTTCTTTAGCTTATATAAACTCATAGTTTACTACGTTGACCTTCAAAGGCTTTCAGTGACCACAAGTGTTTGTATATCTATGTGTCTTCGTGTGTGTGTGTGTGTGTGTAGCAGCAACAATAGACACGTCATCGTTTCATATGCTGACCAGACTTTTAAGCCAACCAAATGTTCTTAAACAATGCTTGTGTGTGTGTGTGTGTGCTTGTTTTGACACTCAATGTTTTTGGCTTTTACACTTAAAACTTAAGCTTTTCTTTAAGGTTGGCAAATATTTATATTACGCATACGCCACCCTGCAACACCTAAACCCGCAACATTGTCTAAAATATTAACTCTTTTAGGCAGTTTGTTAGGCTGCTAGACATATTCTGCGCTGATTAATTTGATTTAATTTAAGAGCAAGGCTAATTAATTTCAGGCAGCGCTAATCAAAAGAACTACAGACCTTTAACTCCGTATGTATATTTATATACAGCCCAGCCAAAGAAAAATGCCTAACAATTAGCATAAATCTGCGATGAATCAATGTGGCAGGAGGCGCCACATGGCCTTAGGCCAAAAGACCATAAAAATGGGTTCACAACCGACAAAAAAAAGAAGAGAATAACAAACACAAAATAAAATGCGTAGGCCAAACATAAAAGCTTATTCTGGAAGTCTCGACTTTAATAAATCAACACACGCCACGCAATGCCTTGGGAATTAAACCAAAAAAAAATATATATATATAGATATAAAAAAGTTAGCTGCAAAAGGGCACAAAACCGAATATATTGAATACTATTTACTTGTGTTGTTTATTTTCTTCCGGGAAATCCAAAAGTGATATTCTTTATTTACACTTAATTTATGTTTTGTTATGGAGTCTATGCGTCATTATTTGTTGCTATCTTCTCGTCTATTCGTTCGCATACAATTGAATAAATACGTGCAAAATGCCACAATTCTCAGAGGCTATTTTGTATAACAATTGTTAAATTTTTAACTGGAATTCCCTTTGCAATATGCCTGTAACTTTACCTATACAAATTGCTTAACTTTCACACATATAACTTTGAAATTTATATGCATTGTATGAAATAAAAATAAATTATTACACAAAGAAGTAGCGTTCAGCATGTGAATAAAGTTTAGATTGATTTATGATTATATTTTTCAATATTGTCATCTTAACTTCGAATTTAAGATGAATACCCAACTAGCATAAATTTAATTCCTTCTAAAAATGGTTTTATGAAAGTTAAGACATTTTATTTACCATATATTTATTGCTCCTAGCTATATGCTTTAAGTAGAAAATCTAAGTAAAGATGTTGAATTTCAGTATATTTCACACTTTCCTATATATTGTTAACAGCTTGTTTAATCAATCCCAGATTAAACTCCATCTTGCTGGGTATGAAACATTGTCATGAGTCCTTTACACAATGCCCGACTCTTACATACCACCCGCGCTTGTCATTTTATTTTGTCTGTCTGTTGCTGCACAACATGACGCAATTCTTTACTGCGGGGCTTCATATCGCAATCGCAAATCGCAATTGAGGTCGGCACAGTTGGAATTTAAATAGGTAATTAAGTGGCAACGAAAACAAGCTGAACAACAACAAGAGAAACAGCAAAAAGAACGACTAACAACGTCAAATGACGGTTACCATTAAATGCATATTTAAATTGGTATTATTATGTTTTTGTTTGTGTGCATTTTATTTTTAGGCAGGCAGCCAGGCAGCAAGCACCAAGGACACCAGGGCACATGCCACACGCTGTGCTGTAGTGCCTCCAACTTCCAAAAACATTATGAAAATGTGAATTAAATAAACGAGAGAGCTGCGCATAGAATGAAATGCCGCAGTTGCGTGCAAATCATTGTTGAGATTAAGTGAAAATGAAGCCTGATTAATTACACATGCTTCATGCCAGATTAATAGAAAAACACAACCAAACCAAACAAAACCAAACTGAGCCAAACAAAAGGCTAGCGATGTCATATTTCTAGAAATGCGCGCACATTTATTGTTACGGACCACGCATAAAACAAAACCAACAAAAAACACAGTGCCACAAAGTGAAAAGACGAAGTATTCATGAAATTTTATTGCACTCACTTTGCAGCCAAAGAGCAAGAAAAGAAGGAAAGAATGCAAAAAAAAAAATCCGACAGTTGGCCACAAAATTTAATTAGCTACTGGTCCTTTATTATTTGCATTCCCCTCTAGCTGGCAATTAGACGGGCCAAGATAAGCGCCAAGAATGCAGACAAAGTTAAGCAGAAAGTTCTGAAATGTTTATTTAAAATATGCTTGGCTTTAAATTGTTGAAATATTCTTATAGTGATGTTGTTTATTATCCACAAAAATTATCGCCTGTTTTGCATTAAGTAAGCAGAAAATTGAGCACGCAATTAAACAATCAATTAGTCTAAAGAAACTCAAAAGTTTATAAAAAAGTTTTAAAATGTATTCATTTATTATTTGTTACACCTAACATTGGTTTTTATTAAACTGTTATTGAATGACATTTTCCTTTTTTTAATGTTTAATAAACCGCAATGGCAATAACAAATTCAATAATCATCGTTTAACAATGTGTAAAAAAAACATACGATTAGAAGCAAAATAAAAAGGTAAAACTTTCAATTTGTGTGAGTGCGTTTAAGTGTGTGTAATAAATAATGCATGACCAGAGAGAAAAAGATATTTATTCGCACACAATACAACAACAAATTGTACAATCTTTATGGTCTAAGCCAGAATATTGGCTTAAAAGCTCGGGTCATAAAACTCTTGACAGCTCCAACAACAAGCGAGAACTGTGTGTCAATAAAATTGTCAATCAAAACCATGACAAGCAGCATTCGACCATTTTTCATACTTTCACACACACATACATCACGGTGTTATAAGAAATATGCGCCTGCTGTTGCATACTTTTGCGAGCGACCTCAATTTCTGTGTCAGCAGTAAAAAATAGTAAGGAGAAAGTCAAAAGGGTATTTTTTTTTGTGTGTGTGTGTGTGTGTGTGTGTGTGTTTGTACAGCTGAAGTTTGAATGCTCTTTTTATTGACTGTTCTTGGTTTTTTTTTAAGAATAAAGTTATCTTTATAATAGGTATATAAACGATAAATTTCTGCAATCCAGTTCTTTAACAAAAAACAAAAGAAAAAAATATCATTCCATTCTAAAAATTTCAGTTAAACGTATACATTTTAATTGTTTGCAATCGAAAAATTCGCATTTTCCAATTAAACTACCAGATTTCTCTGTTAGTTCATATGTGCATCTACATAAAAAAGAAACTACAGCAAGTATGTCTGCTTTGCTTGCGTCAGTTCGTTAGTCGACTGTTTTTTTGTCCGCTCTGCTTACTAAAGCGATTTTATGCGGGGTCATTGTCTGGCCATTGGCAATGAATGGAATCTTGATTTGACTCTCTTTTTTTTCATGTCCAGTAACAGTGAGAATGTGTATTAGAAGCTGGTCCATGTTGGTGGCCAAAAGGAGATGAAAAAGCGCAACTACCAGCTGTTAACCATGAAACGTTTAAGCGTCCGAACGGCGACAAAGGCAGTGGCTAGCCAAACTGATTTTTGGCTTCGGCCAATATGCAAAATGAGAAATGTAAAATGCTTTCATTTATCAAAGTTTGACGTCGCCAGACAAACAGAGTAAAAAGTCAACAAAATGAATCAGTTGCTGCTATGCTCAAGGTTATTAATGATATAGCTCGAATTCAAAGGCAGGTTGATATGGCCTTAAACGCTGCCATTATTTGTGTAGACAAGCTGTGTGAAACCAGTTGTTAACCACACACACATACAAACGTGAATTAAGCGGCAATTTGGAAATCCAATATCCAATATCAGACGCACCCCAATCTGAACTGCACGTAAAATTTATTGTGAAACGTGCTTCGATTGCCAAGCGTACATAAAAATCACTTCTCCGTTGCACTGTTAAAGCATTTATTTTTTGTGTTGTTTTTTTTTTTCGTTTTGCAATTGAATTATGCAGCGGCCTTTACTTTTCTTTCGTCTTATTTGTTATAAACATGATATCCATTTAAAAAACGGAGTTGAGCACAAGGACTATTAATCAGACTTTTCCAGGGACTAAAGGGACTTCCTACAGCTACAGCTGCTTCTGTTGCTACTGCTTTAGCATTTACATAGCACTTCCGCAGCAACGGAACAAACAAAATCCTGTTGGAAAATGCAAACAAGCTGCAAACACTCTGCACTGTGGCATCGGGGCTTAAATGCAAGCTGTCAACATTTGGCATCAGCTGTTCGTTCAGTTTTAATTCTTGCATATAATTTGTAAGCACTTTTGAGTGCATTTCGCTTTGAATTACAGACAAGCTTTAATCAGTTCTGCTTAATCCACACACACAGATAGAAAGTACAACTAAGGCATGGCGAATCGAAAGCGTTGCTCCATAAATAACTAAATCGCTAATACAAGGCGCCAAATGTTAATCACCCCCAAGTGCTGCAAATCAAATACAGACACTCCACCCTACGCTACTCTAAGCCCAACGCCAGACACCAGCTTTAATTGCGCAATAATGTTTATTGCTTAGCGGAAGTGGCGCCATCTTTCCATTTCCTACCCCTCCTCCAGCCAGCTGTCTGTCGAGCTTTGCTTGCAATACCCTTT
Source organism: Scaptomyza caliginosa (assembly GCA_035044725.1). Taxonomy (NCBI): domain Eukaryota; kingdom Metazoa; phylum Arthropoda; class Insecta; order Diptera; family Drosophilidae; genus Scaptomyza; species Scaptomyza caliginosa. The sequence goes on from JAWNNR010000332.1 coordinate 155,349, forward strand.
ATGTCTGCGGGGGAATGCTAACTTTGTCAAATCCTTAAAGCTACTCAAATAAGCTATTAACCTACTGCGACATTTGTAGGTACCTACTTCTGGCTATCTGCTCTCTGGAATGGTGTCAAAGCAAACAAAGTTGAGTCGAAAAAAAAGAAAAAAATACTGACCTTAAGTAAACAGCATGCGAGAGCTTATAAGCCAAGTTACGAAGAATTCAAGTCAGATTTAATTGGCAAAGAAGTCACGAACATGCAAAACAAACCCTGATAGCCCGATGGCAGCTCATCAACATTTCCACTGACATCAGACTTTGCACATCGTATTGAGTGCGCTTCCCGGAATTAAGGTATATCCAATATTAACTTACGTTTTTGCGATTGCCATTCGTCAAAATAATAACAGCACGTTGGCAGAGATTCAATACAACTGATACTCGATGCAAATTATGTGCTGCATACTTTTGTGCGCAGCGAAAAATAAATTCTTGGAAAATACTTATTTAAATTTTGTGCATCTCTGGTTGCATTTGCAATTTTTCAGAATTGCCAATAGTTGAAACATTTTATGGTTAAAGCAAGCCATATAATTATTAAACGCAGCTTTTTGAAAATTGCACTCGTGAATTCTTAGAAACTTTTGCAATTTCAATAGTCAAAGGCAAGTGGAAAAAGGATAATTATACTATTTATTACTTTTAAGAAGTGCATATAATTATGCCAAGTATTTCTTTGTCTTGTAGCTTATAATTATGATTTAATCGCTTATAAACAAAACGTAAAGCGTATAAAATTTGCCAATTGTCAATAAATAATAATAATAATAAAATAAATTCATTCATTATTAATGCAGTTTCGAAGAGAAAACTTAATTAAACTCTTCACTATTTAGTAGCTCCTTTCTGTAAGAGTATTTCAAAAGCGACAATCTGCAGATTGTTATCAGTTGCTTTTTATTATGTTTGTTTCTGTTTCTTTTCTTTTGATTTTTTTTTCTTCCTCTCTCGCCGTTTGGTTTCATTAATTCTGTTCTGTCTTCTTTTTTTTCGCTTTCTTTTCTCTTACTGTGTGCAGTAGCTCTGTGGAAATTTGTTTCGTACTTCCTGCGCTACTAAGCTCAAATACTTCCGCCTGCTTGTGCGCACCATTGTGGGTGAAAAAATATGGCGCTAGTTTGCCGACGTTGGCCGCCAAACATGGCTTTAAGTTTAAGGCATTTTGAGATGGCAACAGCAACAGCAACAGCAACAGCAGCAGTAGCAGATTAATTGATAAGCTGCTGCGACAACCTTTTGACCTTTCAATTGCTTTCACTGTTCAACGCTAATGCGTGCCATTAACTCAACCAGTTGGCTATCGATTCGGATTAGTCTCTGACCTGCAGTCAAGTGTGTGAATCTGTTGACCACTGATATGGCATTGATTTGTTTGGACAGCAGTTGCGCAAACTGAGTAGGCCTTAACACAAAACGGGGCGTGACACGTCAACACATTTTTAAAATTTATACTCGTATATATATTTCAGGGAAAATTTTGGTTTAAAATGGCAAACGATGACAATAAAGAGCATGGCATAGACGTTTCATCACGCATAACACTCTTCAATAAACAAGCTGAGGCGCATTTGAAATGGCAGGAACTGAATCCATTCACGCATTGCAATGTCAAAGGTATGCCCAAGCGAAGCATATTCAAGGAGCTGTATGGAACTGCACCAGCTGGTAGTCTCTCGGAGCAGCGTGTACAGCGCGCACAGGAGTTATCCTTACGGGAAATGCTGCAGCTATGCGAGCTGATCAACGAGAAGGGTGAACATGCCTTAGATAATCAAACAACTGTGGTCAGTGTCAAATTTGGACAACTGTTTGAGGTAAGCCACAAAATATTCAGCCACTACTCGTATTAATCCCTTCAGCCACTCAGTTGTATAACTACATATCGGACAAGCTGCTGGGCACGTTGCTATGTGCTCGCAAGCACAAATTTGTTGAATTTGCAGGGGAAACGCTGTTTCAGGGTCGCGACGATGCGGAAATCGTGCGCCTTCTGCTACCCATTGAGCAGCTGCGACAAGAGATTGTGGCCAAGATTGAGAATGTGCGCTGCAATTCATTCGAGAGTCCTGAGGAGCTGGAGAAAATTGAGAAGCAAGACGAAGAGGAGGAACAAGAGGAGGTGGAGCTACGGCAACAGGAACTGTAGGCTTCGCACGTGGCCTGTCAAATTGCCGCCCTAACACCCTACCGCCCTACCGGCAGGGGGTCTGTGTTGGGATCAGTGACCCGTAACCATAGTGGTGGCACGTGCGCCACTCTAAGCCTTTAACAGTTAATTGAATTAACATTTCGGGCAACACAGCTCAAGACCAATTTGGCTCGAAACAGCTGAACCTTTTGCTCAGCACGCATACGCCATGTGTGCCAATATTTTAGCAATCCCGCTGCTACCTGCCCACCATATTGCCAATTTGCCGCATATACAGCCAATATATGTATATTGTTATCGCATTTCAGCCAACATTCATGTATGCAAATAAATAATTTCGAAACGTCTTAGCCTGTTGTAAATGTGGAAGCAGCTTGACTTCAATGTAACGCCAGTGCCGCACAATGTAACAAATTATTCTACATATATATAATAAACATATTTACATATCAATTTGTATATGCTTGTAAGTGTCATTAGGTAAGTTATTCATGCAGTGCATACAGTGGGCAAAACTTGACACAACACTTGTATAATAAGTGTGTGTAGCCAGAAGATTCAATAAACCTACTGTTCAGTATATTAAAAATGCCTCTGCACTCGACTTAAAACCTACTTACCAATTTTTATACATTCTTCTGGCAATAATTGTATGCTTTTTGAGCCCACTGTTCAATAACTTTTGCTCACACCAACGCACAAACAGCTGGGCGTTAATGTGCGACTAATGTACCGTTGATTTGATTTAACGACGAAATGCTGCTGTTGATGTTATTGTTGCCGTTGCTGCTGTTGCCGTTGGCAAAAGTTCTTCCTGGCGTATTGTCTTGTAATTCCTGTGGCCCATGTGATTGCTTTCACATTTGCCAAGTCAGAAGAGAGTACATTTAACTGGCATTATGTATGCCTAATTCAACATGAAATATGCGTAATTTATGTGTATTGCGGCATACTCAGTCTTAACCGCTTACCAATTTGACATCAGGTTGTTGTCAGTTGGCAAAAATTGTTCTGGCGGCTTCATATTTGATTTCACTTACAAAAAAAAAAATCGACACAGCTAAAATGCCATACAAATGTGTACTTATATTGAATATGAACAAGTTTCCGTTTTGACATTTGGTTTCACATTCGTGCAAATGTCAGGATACGGATCGTTGCGCACAACTTCCGTTCAACATTTATTGCAGCCAACTTCAAGCGGAAGGCCACAAAGCCAAAGAAATGCGCACATAACGTTTTTATACCAATAAATGCAGCAACGAAAATTGTCAACGTCCGTTTTCCTTTCATTCGTTTTTCCTTATTGTGGTTTTGGGTTTCTCTTTCATACTAAGCATTGACTACTTGGCAAATTCGCCAAATCACAGCTAAACATTTGAATGAACGTGAGGTAAGCAATACAGTTGGACAACATATGCCAGCTGTGTGTTGTCATCGCATGTCTGTGCATGGGTGTGTGTGTGAGAGTGGGAGATAGAACAGCTTGTTTTTGTCTAGCTGTGTGCATATTTTAGCTTGTAAATTTACGCCCACATGTCTAGCAACATATTGCATATAAATTATTAAGCTAACCACTTTGTCAGGCCGCAGGAAAAAGCGTATTAGCTTCTGAATTTTGTTTGAAGTTGGATTGAGGACAGCATAGATATATTTAATTTAGGGCTTGCAAAAAAAAAAACACAATATCGAAAAAAGTTTGTGAAGTTAAACTTTGGAAAAGTGCATAAATAGCACATGGCACAGAAAGTATGCCAAACATATGTATAAATGTATATTCTTTCTGTTGTTGTTAAGTGACCTGAATAATAGATTTCCTTAATCCAGGAACTTTTTATATAGTTATAAGAAAGATTTAATTACTTTATTAGCAATAGCATAAATTTACATTTGTCAGCTGCTTTAGGCTTTAAGATTTCAACAAAAAAAAAATTCGTGTCTCTTTTTTTTAGGTAAGTAACTATTTTGTACTAAGGCTTCAGCTACAGCCAAAGTCCAAGTACAGAAGGGCCTTAACTCTTAGCTGTTGGCTTAAGTTTCCGTCAAAACTGGTTGCTGATTTATGGCCACTTTGTGGTGATGGTCGTTAAAGGACGTAAACTGAGCACACAGTTGCACATTGCGCGTTTCCGTTTCCGGCTAAATTTTCCAAGCCGCTGTCACTGTGTCGTCCCCTATATGTATGTGTGCTTTGTTGCTTTTGCTGTCTCAAAGGATTTCGTAGTAACAACAACAACAGCAACAATCTCGAGAAGATGAAGAAGTAAAAGAAGGTGGTAAGCTGTTTTTGATTAGCCCACCAAAAGGGACGCATTCTCGGTAACAAAAATGAAAATGAAACCTTTGGCTGAGCCTTTAGCCACAACCAAAAATCATAAAACAGTCATTTAACAGTTGATAAGCCAAGCCATATGAATGTGACAGACAATAGACCAAAGACAATAGACAATAGACCAAAAAGCCAAATGGCAATTGACAGTCTTCGTCAAATGGGTTCAGAATTTTACGTTGCAATCATTTGGATTACATTACAATTTTCAGCTAGCTGGGTAATAAACATAAACATTATGTATGGCAGCAGAGTAATAATTGTGATATGGCAAATAATAAAAGCACTGCCAAAAACTACAACTTTGCAGACGGCGCCAACGATGTAGAATCCATTTGATATTTATGAAAATTCAGTTAGCAATTTGTAATTTTGTATTATCGTTACGATTTGTCCAACCTAATAGAGCCACAAATGTGTTACTTATTTCAGTGTTATTATTGATGATTGTCATGGCATGTCAAATATTAGATTATTTTTTTTGTTTTGCTGCTTCTGGTTTACTTCAAAGTTTTTTTCGCATTTCTCTTGTGTTTGATGTGCTTACTTATATGTATTTATACATTTAGTAGCAGGCTCCTTTTTTCATTCTCCTGCAGAAACATAAAAACGGCCACAAAGTCCAGAAACTGGCCAAGCAGAAAGGTCACTGCGGCTAACCCTGTGTCAGCAAGTGACATTGATAAAGCACTTGGCAATTGAACAACAATAAGCCAGACAAACTTACAGAGAAAAACAAATCGAGCACTGTGTGTTTATTGCCGCTTTAAGTAAGTTTTATACTTAAAGCATAATAGAGTTGTTTGTTTGGGATTGTTATCTAAAAAATAATAGGTATTTTCGGAGCAGCACTAAGATGGTTTGATATTTATATATTTAACCTGCTTTAATTAATCATTGTTTTTTTGATTAAATAATGTGTCAACATCATCAAGGTTTTCTTCCTTCCTTCAGCAGCACTCACGTAAATTAAGTGTCAAAGCTCTGAAATTATGATTAATACAATAAAATCACACTTTGACAAAAGGTAAATCTTTATGTGCATTATTTATTATTTGCTTGTGAAAAGCTTTGTGGAAAAAATATATGTGTTGATTGCTATTTTATAACAATAAAATTTTACTTTTGGTATTTCTTGTATTAAAGTCCTTAAAAGAATCTACAAATTCAATTGTTACTTTCTATTCCACACATTCGAGAAAACTTACTGTCAACAATTTTCACACACACACACACACTTGTTATGACACTTGCCAAAGGGAACAAGTAGCTTACAATTTGCAGTGCATTGCAATTCATTCTTCTCTTTGTTGGGCTAAAAGAATTTGTACTTGATTTTGGCTGCGCTCAAGCGACAGCAACTCGCAAGTCCCTCAAGTGCCCTCCACCCAAGGAAAAGACAACTTTTTCACGAAATTTCCATGCTTGCTGTATTGCATTATGCAGTTGCTGCTATTCTGCCTCTGTTCAGGCATGTGATATAGGAAAAGAAAATAAATATTGCATTTACTCAGTGTACTCAGTATTCACACTAAGCTGACTCTCTACGTTTGGGTTCAACTCAATGTGGACAAGAAGCATCTAACAAAAGCTGACAAGACACTGAGCGGATAACTGGCAACTGACAGACGCTTGGTGTCCCCTTCGCCATCCGCCAACCACGTGCCCTCGGGGACAGATATGTTAGTTTATCAGTCGTTGTAGGGAGCTCAAGTTGCCAGACTTTTTGTACGGGAGCATGGTTCGTAAATCTTGCCTGCCAGCCAAAAGCCTAAGACACTGAATGTGTATTAAGTTTTTGGTCTGCGGTCAGTTGCCAATAAATTTAATGCCCGTGGGTAAGACTGGGTCACTGTGTGTCCTGCGTGTCCTCTGCGTATCCAGCTGCCTCGAACATTGCTCTGCTATCTGTCTATTTCTCTCGGCTGTATTGTGTAATTGCGTGAAACAACAGTTTTCATTTGTACCACAAGAAAAAAAAAAACCTAGTCTACCAAAATCAAGTGGTAATGTCAAGGTGATTATTTTTGAATTCCCACAACTGTCTGAGTTTTTGTTTCTCTTATTGGTCGCATTACGTTGCAGCCGTTTGGCAATACATAATTAAAACTTTCATTAAATTTCTGTTGATGCCCGTGCCATTATAAATAAACACCCAGCTATATATAAATGTTACTGAAATGTCACGTCATGCAGCTGATTGTCATTCCACTCATATGGCGCCAAGAGCTAAAGAGCAAAAGAAAAACAATTCAAATTGTTGTTTTAGGCAAGCGGTCGCCAATCGGTTCAAGCATAAAAATATAATTGTATTTAAAATATTTAGTTTATATTCACTGGCAGCTGTAACTCGTCGAGTGGCTAACAACAAGAGCAGTGCAAATTAAGTTCACTTGGCATTTGACAAAATAGTTAACATATTTTGTGGTATACTCTTGGCTTTATTGCTCAGCTACATAACCCGAACAAATCAATAACCATACATCTTCAAATCTTATAAATCTATTGAAAAAAACTTTTAATATGTCTTAACATTCAAAACTCAGCATGCTTTGTTTTTATATGGCTTTTCACGCTTTGCATGCCAACAACGAAATCAAAGCGAATTCAAAGGAAAACCTTAAAAAAAAGTAAAAGCATACCAGGCCAAAAGTTAATAATAAAAATGCGACAAAGGCAGCATCAATTGAGTTTGAAAATGTGCTAGGCTTAGTTTTGCTGATGCGAAACAAATTGAGGATTTTTGCCAGGCTTTCAACAGCTGCAAGCTGACGCAGGAGATAAAAAAAACAACAACAAAAAGGTGGCAACATATCGGGATTCGGGATATTGAATGTGAAGGTCGAGCAAAGAAAATGTGATAAGTTAAGCAACTTGCCGACAGTTAACACTTTAAAGAAAAAAAAACTCAACTCATATTGTAGCAAATTCCAAATGACACAACAAACATTAAAATTAATGTACGTAAGTGACGCAAAGATGATTTCAATTCTATTTGTTTGTTGCAGTAAGAGAAAGAAGCATTTTATGGGTGCACTTATTAAGCTTTAAATAGATATGTACACATATTGAAATGTTGATTGCACATGGCATTTACTTATAAATAGTCTTTGCTGGCAAGCACTTTCACTGGTCATGCAACAATGTTGCAATGTTGCAGCAACACTTAAGCGGCGCCAATGCTTTTTTATGAATGAAATGCCCAGCAGCTAGCCTACACAGTGAACGAGCCTTGGCAACATGACGCATGCGCCTTAAACAAAAAGCCATCAATTTGAATTGGCGGCAGGCGGAAAATCTAGCGGAATTCGGCTGGCGGCGCAGTTGGCTGTCAGCGTTCAACGTGTTCGTGCGTAACGTGGATCTGCCTCAGGCATACAACAAATATATTCATATAGTATAGGTAAATCTTTCGATGACGTTAAGTGTGCTTTTTGTGAAATATCACTTGCCAAGCGAAGAGAGCAAGAGACGAGTGAAAGAGAGAGAAATTAAGTGCTTAAATATTTGTTTATAGGCACATCGTTTAAAGGCAAGACATTTACAAATTGTAAGAAAATAAATACTTAAAGTATAATTCACTCGAAATTGTGTTTAAATACGCTTGAAAATGAAGTGAAGCATGTGAAAGAAGTGCATTAAAAAAAAAGTGTTTACAATATGTTGAAAAGCAATTAAGTTCAATTGCAGTTTAAAAGCAATGGCAGCACTATAATCGAGATCTGAAAAAATATTTATATACTTAGTGGCAAGAAAACGCAAAAAAAAAGCAATTTGCCTGCGAACAGCGCATAAATTTATAAATAAATAAAAATAAAAATACATATATGCACATATAAGTGTGCTGTGTTTCTCAGTGTCTGCGTGTGTGTGTGTGTGTGTGTGTGTGAATAAGAAATCCGCAAAACATAAGCGAAGCGTGGAAAACATATCAAGAAATTAGCCCTGTCAACCAAACGAAATCACGTCAAAAAAAAATGCTGCGTATCTGAATATGTACAAGTGTATTTGTGTCGATTGTACAAATATCCCACCATATAAGGTTGATTGGTAATTACCTGCAAGTGATGGCATACCTCGGCATTGATAGCTGACATTTCGGTCTGTACGTAAATATTTTTTTTTTTTTTTGCCTTTGGTTTGTAAAATATGCAAATGAGTCAACGCGTTGCCGCCTGGGAATTCATATCGGAGCAAAAATGCAGCGCATACACACAGCTATAACTGAATCAGATAAGGAGGGACAGCAAGGCATTGTAAATTAAATTCCCAAGGTAACTGCATAAATCTTAATAAGCCCATTAAAAAAACAACAACAACAAAAATCATACTTAAATGCATATAAAAAATTATATTGCAAAGTTTTTTTTTTCGGTTGAGTTAACAGCATGTCAAGTGGCAAGTGAAAGTTTTTTGGGATCAGTTGTTAGATTTTAATGATGCTTTATGCTACATCTTTAACAAGTACAAGGCATAATGTTAAAGTAAAGTATAATCAAATTTATTACACAAGTTTGAGGAATTTAACATATATTAAAGACATTTATATTACATTTAGATGTAACTCAGTTTGAACATGCAACAGCAGCAGATAAAATAATTGTTACATTTAAGTTAATACAGCTAAAAGTATTATGTTTATTCATTGATACAAGGATACTATTATGGGTAAAATAAACATTTTCTTACATGAAAGTTAAGGTTAAGTACGGTTTTAAGTATTTTAAATATATGTGAAGATATAGTCATTTTATCCACACCGAAAACAACCATACTCATAAAACAAAAGGTTTATATGTTTGCCCATAATTATTAAAAAAAATATTCCTGCTTAAGGTTCACTGTGTAATGCAGCTTAGGAATTTAGTTAAGAAAAGGGTCAACTTTTATTCTATGCAAGCCAAATATAAGATACCCTGGAAATAACATACAAAACTTATAAATGCTATACCAAGAACTAACTTGATATAATTTCTAACAAAATAAAAACATTAAAAAGCTAATTAAGTATAGCCCCATAGGAGTAAGCTTTAATATTTCAATGTTGATGTTAGTAGTAATAAATTACTTTTGAGTTTCGAGCAACATAAAAACACTTTTAAGCTTCTAACTACTCTTGGATAATGCATTTTTAAGCTGTAACAAGTTTTATTCTCATTAGACAAAAACCAAAAATGTTTTGAAAAAACATCAACAACAACAACATAACAAAAGTAAAGTCAGTCAGCTATAAATTCTGTTGCTAATGTCTTAAATCCAATGGATTAAGCCATTTCATTTTTAATCTGCAAAGTGTAATGTAAATAAAATTCACAAAAAGTTCTTCACTTGCTCTCGCAGACAAAGTTTTTGTAAGCATTTGTGTATGACTGTGTGTGTGTGTGTGTGTGGGTTTTTAGGAGTGTGCAAATTGAAATGTAAGTAAATAGAGATACGCACACACATTTATTTGGCACTTATTCGCAAACACATAAACACTCAGTTGCAGGTGAAGTAGCCTGCATACATTCACATTTTCTCTATTTTTTTGTGTTGAGGATTTTCTCTTTTTTTGGTGGAATGTATTATTGTTGTTGTTGTTGTTGTTGCTGGTATGGATGCTAGAGGCAAAGGCAAAGGCAAAGGCTAAGCCCAAACATGTCCAAAGTGGCCTTGGTTCTAAGTGCTGCATTCGCAAATTGTGGTGCTGTACTGGCATCGTGTGTGGTGTCTGCCACTTAATGTCAAGATGATTAAGTATACGCTGCATGGTACGCCGCATATCACGATGCAGCAATCATTTACATAAAAGGACACAACAGCAACAACCGCACAACATCATTTCAAAATAACTGCGTTTCCCCCATAATGTGGCACATTACGAGTGCTTTGGGCAGACAGATAGTACTTGTAGACAGCTGGAGACGCAGATGGAGGCGCATAAAAGGATAATAGACGCGCATCCAGGCATAAATCAGCCGCTTTATGGTGCACAGGACTAGTGTGTGCCGAGCGGCAGAGGGATGTGCAGAGCACCTGCTCATTGAGCAATCAAATGGCGCGAATTGAATTCATATAATTATCGCGCCTTAGATCCCTATTGCATTTGCCAGATGCCCATTAACAATAATGTTTGCTAGATCAAATATGCTAAATTGAAGAATTACTTCAGACGGAACATGATGTGCTTGAATGCTTTCGCATTTTCATCGCATTTATTATATTCAGTTTTATATATATTCTTTGTGTTTGCGTTGCTTTCGCTGAGCAAAAAGCCTTGAAAATGTCAACTAAAAATAAACTCTCTCTCTCTTTCTCTTTCTTTTTTCTCAGCCACTTGAGTGTCTTTCTTGTTTATAAGCGTACGAGCCGAAATATGTATTTAATATATTATTTTGTAGATTTTATTATGTAGTATAATACTTATACTCTTACTCGACACTGAGCATATCTCATCGTTAAAGTATGTTTGCATATGCTTTGTTTTTGTTTTATATTTCAAATTTATATGTTTTGTCGCATGCTCGGAACATGCTATAAATTGTATACACACTTTTTTATATACTTACACCACATGCATCCATAAATTACCCAAATACATTATATACATAGAGACAACAATGCCTACAAAATCGCTGATAAGTTAACGCAAATGCCATGCATATGGAAGAAAGCACACGCAAACACAAAAGAATCTAGTAGAGACGTTGTCGCCTGGCCCTATCACTTAAGCTTTTAATTAAATGAATTTAACACAAAAATGCTTAACACACCGACATTGGCGTTGTATTGAAAAGTAAAACTTATTTAAAAGTTTATCTAGCTTTTTCAACAGCTTAGCAACTTTATGTTTTGAGTACTCAAGTGCTTAAGACAATTAAAATCAATTCCTATTTGACAACAGAAACTTACAACTGTTTCGATTAAATTACAACAATCATTAGCTTTTTTGTTTGTCATTTAACTTAAATTCATTCCATTTATTCTCATAGTTTACAGCCGCAAATCTAACTTTTTACCATATTCAGTTAATCCTTGTATAATTGAATCTTAATGGCACCCCATTTGGGATAAGCCACAAGACAAACTCAATAAAACTATTAAGACAGCTTCAACTAAATGTTTATTGTTCTTGCGTTTTGTTAGTTTATTTGGTTTGTGTAGAATTTATGAGGCTTTAAACTGAGAGGCATAATTAATGCAGTCGCACAATTTGTTGCATTCTCTTTTCTTTAATGGGTGGAAACAAACAGTAGCATTCACATATTTTCACATTTTCAATAATTAAGCATACGCCCCAGTGTAGAGTGAATGAGAGAGCAAGCACGCGTCACAAATAGACACACGTATCCGGGGGGCAAAACAAAAAAAAGAAACAACAAACTGTACATAAGAGCAAATGCCAAAAGTTTCACGTCCATACAAATAGTAATGAGCTGGGCGGTTGGGTTCGGGGCTTCTTGGTAAGGAAGTGGTAAGGTTTTGACAGGGCAGCAAAATGAAATGCAGACTGGCAGTCGCCTCGTTAGCCAGCAAAACAATGCAATATCCCACATAGCTGCTAGTTTGACATCATTCTCTGCCTGCTTCTGTATCAATTTATTCTTTTAGCACTGCTTCTTCTTGCTGCACACAGCAGTTGTAATGAAAATCCTGGCAGGACACACGTTTCTAGCTGGAAAATGTTGCAACATGCAAATTACTTGCTAAACAATTAAGTTCAGTGTCATTTGGCAAATGAAACATTAATTGAAACTATTGTCGCCACATGTTGTTTACTGCACATTTAGTCTTAGCTCTCTCTCTTTTTTCTATCTCTCTCTCTCTTTTATACGATGCAACGGGTCGTATGCGCTTTAAACACATTAACACAAAGTTCAAAGCATGTGGTGCATTGTTTTTAATTGTTTTGACATTTAAAAGTAATTAGCAAATTTATTTGTGTATTTCTAGTTTCCAGCAAAGCAAAGCTTTAACCGAACTTAATTAGATTTAGTTGGAATTTATGCTCGATTATTAACTTTCAAATAGTTGTTAACATTTATTATGCTTTTACATTTACATTTGCTTGTAGTTTGTTATTTTTATTTGTGCTTAAAACTCAAATTCAGTTTAGTTAAGCATTGCTCAATCTAACTAAGTTCATTTAGTCAATGCTAAAGTTTAAATATAGTATACTCAACTAATTCTAATTAAGTTCCCAAAGAGATCATTTCTGTTTTAATTGCTCATTGTCGAAAGGCACAAAAGTTTGTTGCTAAATTGAAAAACTGTTGCCATAAAGAAAATGCGTGTGTCAAAACGCTTGGCTGGACACACACACAAACACACACTTCTAGTGGTTCGCTTTGTGTATTACGGGTCATAAAATAACATAAAATATGTGCAAATGTGGGCACGTGCAAAATTGTCCAAGTGGCAAGTGCCAAGTGGTAAAAAGGGTCGCAGGTATTAAAACTAATTGATATTATAACTGCTATAGACCCAAACACGCAGCACACACACATACTTGGGGCCATTCCAATTTGCGCATCTAATTGCTATAATCGCCTTAGCAGCAATACGATGCCAAGCCAAAGCTTTGGGCCAACTCTGGCACTTGCACCTGAAGCTGTCCTGCTGCTGAACACGTGGCTGGAATCCTAAATTTGTTGACTACTTAACATGCCACGGCAGTGGCACATGGCACAAGTTTTAGTTACAGTTTAAGTTAGCATGTATATTTACTGCAGCTGCTTAGATAGCATAACACGCATACGTCATGTTGTACCACTCACACTGTTTTCCTGTGGCTGCACTGCGGCCGCAACCACAAAGCGTACAACCACAATGGCAACATTTGTTTTTATTATAACATTTGCGCTTTTATTTCAGTAGCCCCACAAATCATGCCACTAACATGGCATTAAACTCAATGCTTTCAATGTGTTTTATTGATTTGATTATAGTATAGATGTGTGTGTGTGTGTGTGCGAGTTTTATTCAAACACGTAACGTAGCTATTTATACCCTTTAATGTTATTCATTTTACAAAACATTTTGCTATAGTTTTACATATTATTTGCTTATGAATCATGTGATAAAATATAATAATGCCAAAAGTATCTTTAGATTCAGATGAAGAGCATCTACAAGTCAATAAAAAGTAATTTCTTTTATTATTTTTATGTGTGTTTTTGTTTGTTATTTGCGCGTGTTTTTGGTTGATTTGTTTGCCTAATTGGTGGGCTGGCTGGGTTTCAATGAAGGCGGACATGGAATTAACTGTTGTTGATAGGTGTGGAAGTATGTGTGTGTTTTTGTGGCTTGTGATTTTGGGCACTATAATTTGATTGATGTGTAAAATGGTGGCATAATAGGATTACATGCATATGTATATGAGGAAATAACAAACTGTGTATCAGTTTCTAAACAGGTATCAAAAGAATATACCAAGGAGACACCAAATTGATAGCGATAAATAATACTATTTATCTGTGTGAAACAATTAACGATAAGGCAAATGTTTTTATTCTATGTATAGAGGAAAGTTTTGTTGAATAAGCTATATATAAAGTTAGTTCTTATTCCAAATGCTCTAAAACTCACTCATTGAATATTGCCTACTTGAGTGAAAGGTCGAGGTCGTAATTGCAAAAGTTTTATTCCCATATAATTGGCTAAAAACTTTGTTCGGCAGCGTTGCATGTTTAACTCGTTGCGCAAATATCAAGAAGGCTCTAGTCCCTATAGGGATTTTTTAACACAGCCAATCTAAAAGACTATACGCTTAAATCGCTTTCTATAAGATACTTAATCTTATGTAAGAAAATCCTATTACCTCACAGATATTAAATTAAGTTCAAGCTATAAAAAACAACAAAAGCAAAATGAGTCAGGAAAATATTTAATAAATGCCACGTTGTTCGTATCTAGTCAACAACTTTTTAAGTAGTCCAAGCTGACGCCAAGTGTAAACATAATGCTGCTCACAATGGCAATTAATAATGTGAGCAAAAGAAAAACAAACTTTCTATACCGTAACAATACCAATTGCTCGACAAATAGGCAACAAAAAAAAAACAAAAACAAAAACTTGTTTGCTCATGAGTCACCTGGCCAGCAGCAACAACAAAAACACAAAAACAACAACAACAATAAACAGCCTTGTATACTAAAGTCGCCATTTTTCGTTTTTCATTTCCTCTCCTTGCAGCTTAAAGTGTCAACGACGCGTGATAGCAACAACGACAAGACTATTAAAAAGAAAGTCACGCCCACCAACACTGGCTGGCCCAACTAACAAGCATTGCCGAGAGAAAGATAGAAAGAGCAGCTGCCAAGGACGCAGGACGAGGCAGACAGGTGTGACTCAGACCCAAGAACAACAACAACAACTTACAAGAAAAGTTGCAATATAAATGTTTAAATGCCAGACAAGAGTTGTGCTCAGTTTGTTAAACTAAAACCTAACCGATCTGTGGCGTTAAACTGCAGCGGCAAATAGAAATAGAAATAGAAATAGAAATAGGGAAAATTTTAATGGCAAGGCCAGCGCCTGGGGTGATGCCCCCATCCCCGCCAGCTGACTACGATTGGGCGCCCATCAATGTGGATCAGTTTTTGGCCAGTGCAACGGGTCAGGCTCAAGAGGATGCGGCAGTGCGTTATGAGCTAACCGATCCATTGGGCAGCACACTGGCGCCGCTGCTCTACGATGCAGGTCAAAGGTTATTATTCAACAGCAGCTATGCCATAAGCATTGATCACAGCAACATTGATAGCAATCACAATGACAGCTATACGGATCTATTTCCACAAATGGACGACATGGGCGATGAGCCAAATTGGACACGCATCTGTGAGGAGGTCTACAATCCGCAGATGGAGAATAATCGCATCGAGTTTTGGGTATGCGGCGTCATACTCAACATTGTCGGCATCCTGGGCATACTGGGCAATGTGATATCCATGATTATACTATCACGTCCACAAATGCGCTCCAGTATTAACTATTTACTAACGGGTCTGGCACGTTGCGACACGATGCTGATTATTAGCTCCATGCTGCTGTTTGGCATACCATCCATCTATCCCTATACAGGTCACTTCTTTGGCTATTACAACTATGTCTATCCGTATATAGCGCCAGCAATGTTTCCCATTGGCATGATTGCCCAAACGGCCAGCATCTATATGACATTTACGGTCACGCTGGAACGCTATGTGGCCGTCTGTCATCCGCTCCGAGCGCGTGCCCTTTGCACCTATGGACGTGCCAAGATTTACTTTATAGTCTGTGTCTGTTTCTCGCTCGCCTACAATATGCCTCGATTCTGGGAGGTCTTAACCGTAACCTATCAACTGCCTCAAACGGACATTGTGCTGCATTGTGTGCGTCCATCGGCGCTGCGACGCAATCCAACATACATAAATATCTACATACACTGGTGCTATCTGATTGTCAACTATATAATACCCTTTCTCACGCTGGCCATACTCAATTGCCTGATCTACAGGCAGGTGAAGCGTGCGAATCGTGAACGTCAACGCTTATCGCGTTCGGAGAAGCGTGAAATTGGCCTGGCCACAATGCTGCTGTGTGTGGTCATAGTGTTTTTTATGCTCAACTTTTTGCCACTGGTGCTGAACATTTCGGAGGCATTCTACAGTGTCATCGATCACAAGGTGACCAAGGTGTCCAATCTACTGATCACCATCAATAGCAGCGTCAACTTTCTCATCTATATCATATTTGGCGAGAAGTTTAAGCGCATTTTTTTACTCATTTTTTTCAAGCGACGCTTGAGTCGTGACCAGCCGGATCTTATACACTACGAGAGCTCCATATCGAACAACGGCGACGGCACCATGAATCATCGTTCATCCGGCCGCTTCTCGCGGCACGGCACACAGCGCAGCACCACAACCACTTACCTGGTTGCCACGGGCGGCGGCAACAGTTCGCTGAACAGTGTGCGGCTCACGCAGGTGTCCGGTTCGCCAGGTCTGGTCAAGATTAAACGGAATCGTGCACCATCACCGGGCCCCGTTGTCTACTATCCGGGTCCCAGGAAGATGCAGCGTTCCGTTTCCACTACGAATTCGACAACCAACAATAATACGGCGCTGGGCTATGACTGGACCGTCGATGGCAAGAAGCTGGGACATGTCTCGTCCGGTTTTTGAGCCAGTGACATCCGGTACATTCTGTACATACTATATAAAGTCATCTAGTCATAGAATAATGTAAATATATATGTATACACGCTTATATCGTGTGTATAAAAACAAAACAAACAAAAAACTGAAGCGAGCCAAGCGTCGCGTTACCTTTGTGATAAGCGTTAAGTGTTTCAAACTCTCTCTCTTTCTAACAGTCTCTTTCTCTCTTTAGCCTGTTAATAAACTAAGCCAAAGAGTACAGCAAAAATTTTGTATTGCAAATAATTAATTTTTGTGTTTTTTTACATGTTTATTTTATTATTTATTTTTTTTTCAAGCTCAATAAATTATTTGTATTATTTTTCATAACAGTCAAACTAAGATAAACTATATAAAAATGAGCTTGCCTTCCAAGTAAATAGAAAACCCAATTAGTAGCCTTTTTTAATTATATTTTGCTTAGGTTTCTTAGTAAAATATTATCCCAGCAGTTTTCTCAACGAAAGACTGACAAATTTTCACGTTGCTAGTTTTAGTTGAATAAATTAGGCCAATAAAACAAAGAAAAAAAACCTCATTCAAAATATGTATATTATGGCATAAAATCGCAAAACAAATATATTTAGAAAAAGTCCTTTCTTAAGAACCAAGTACGTCCTCGATATGTGATACTTAACGACGTCATTATATCAAAATCTTCAACGCTGCAGTTTTAATTAAAATGCAAGTTTAACTTTTTATTACAAGCTAACTTTTTTAATACGAAATCTTTGCTGTGCTCATCAAATGAAAAAAAAAACCCTTCATTTGTTATCGTTTTTCAGTGGCTCAATCAATTGAGTTTGTTTCAATTTTGCACTAAATTAAGTTGCAAAACTTTTATAGCGGCCACTCAATAGATTAATGCCCGGCAATCTGACCCTTCAAAAAAAAAAACAAAAAACAAGGAATGCGAGTTAAGAGCAACTTTTATTTATTAGCTTCAAGTTTTTGCTTTTAATTAAATATACTTTTTCATTGCATTATTTTTGGCTAAACTTGATAAATGTTTTTTTCCCACATTTTCCTTTATATTTGTTTCGTTTTTGTTGATGTATTGGCTGTAAATTATATTGAAAACTTTTTCATTCTGTTATCGATAGCAGTTTATGTATTTAATTTTGTTTCGGTTTTTATTTTATTAGCTTTGGGTCAATATGTCAAACTGTCGAAAGTTAAGAAGTTAACTCAAAGTTCAGATAATAAAAAAAAATTTTACTAAAATGAGTTCATAAAAACTCGCTCAATTTAACAATTTAAAAGACATTTTCAGGTGTTCATAAATGGAATTTATTCAATTTACCTCCCAAAACCAAAAAAAAAAAACACAACAAAATGACTTTGTATATATTTCACTTAAAATAAATATTAGTAAATATAAATATACGAGTAGCTAATGCAAAGCATATATGTTGGCTACAAAAAGAGAATGCAGATTAAATAATTATTTAATTTAGCTTTAGTTTAGTTTAAAAATATATATATATAAATAGATAAATAATGTGAAAAACGAAACCACAACTCAAGTTCTATAATTGCTCGAGAAAATCAATAAAAAAATAAAAAAGAAAATGAATATAAAATCGTGAAATTATGTTAATCAGCGAATTATCATTATAGTTAGAGCCGACTATAATGCTCAATGTGAGCAGATTGAAAATGGCAATGAGCATGCCTAATGGCCACTTACAATTCAATTTCTTAGAGCAGTCCACAAAAGTGGGTGTGGCCGCAACGTCTTAACACAAAATCTCAGCCACAGCAGCACCTGCTCTCTGGGTGTGAGTGAGGTGTTGTGGTTTGATTCTCTCCAGCTACGGTGTCTTTTGGCTTTTGTTTGGGCTTTGAGAGCTTAACGCATTTGCCTATGCCGAGCACGTGGTGCGAATTGGCAAGTTTATGTCGCCAATGTCGGTACCCAAAGGCGTTTTCTTATAATAATCATAAGGCGAGCAATAAAACAACAAATACTATACTATTTGCAGTCTGTGATGTGCTATGGAATACCCTGTTTAGTCGTTAAGTTGCTTTCTGCATTGTGTGTGTTCAGCCCCAAAAAGTGTGCTATGAAAATGTTGGCAGCGAAAGCAAAATCGCTTCTGTCGGTTAAGTTTATTATAGCAGCCGCATTCGAGTGTCGCTTTGGCTTTTGTGATAATGACAATAAATCAGTTTTGGTATAATGCCAACAGTGTGAGCGACATCGTTCTGGCCAAACAATAAGAGCCAACAAAAGTCGAGTTGAGCTATTTTTAGGAGTTTGAGTTCATCTGTCAACGCCGTTTGATGTATTTTAATGCCATTTCGATTATCAGAGGCAACAACGAAACAGAACCAGATGATGATGATGATGAGTTAATGTTGGCTGATGCTTTGACAAACGATATTTGGTTAGACTTTGACCTAGTCACGTTGTCTGTCAAACAAATTAGCTCAACGAACGAGCTGCACAACTTCAAATTTAATTCATTTAAGAGTTCTATCAACTGTCCCTGCTTAACTGCGTATTCCCAGGACTCTACTTTACGCCAGGGTGGCGCCTTATATCTAGCCTTGGAATCTTAACTGCCTTGCGGCTGCTGGCTGCTCGAGCTACAAGTTGAGGCATAACATAAGAACATTTGGACTCCTTATACAATTAGCTTTGAATGCTGGCAATTACAGCGTTTAAATAGTCTAATAAATTGCCATTTATATGGCTCTCGCTCGGTTTATTATTCCAACTAGTTTGAAACGATAGCGTAATGTTAACCTAGATATATGTGTGAATAAATGCCAGATGGAGCGAAAACCCAAACACAAATAACAATTGCACATAATTCTCGCTGTTTTGTTTCTTTTTTTCCACTAAAAACTAAATTCAATTAAGTTGAATATAATTTTTCAAAAATTTCTGCTAAAACACCTCTCAAACAAAAGCAAACAAACAACTAGAAATGAGAGAAAATAAATATACACATCTCTAATTTCTTAACTCTCACGCTGTCTCTCGCTGTCTCTCTCTGTAGAAATGTGTGAGCATTCATTAATTTGTCTTAATTGAATGAGGCAACAGATGCCACACAAAGCTGAGCTAAACCAAATCAAATTTCGCTCAATTGTGTTGCATTTGTCACAAAGGTTACAGTCGTTGAGCAATCAACACGCAATCAAAAAAATGTGGAAAATTGTGTTAGGCGCGTTGCAGTTGCAACTGTTTGTGGCAAGACTAACAGGTAAGCATCGATATGGCTTTAAGTTTGATATTGATTCGAAGGCATTTTTCAGCTGGTTGTCCCATTTTCCTAACCATATCGCTGGCTGGCAAGACCTTAGCGGAAACATGCCTAGAGATTAACTGGGGACCGGATTGTTATGCGCCACCCGAATGGGTTGGCATCTATCGCCAGGATCCATCCGTGTCCAACTTTCAGCCCGAGCTGCGCATCGATGGCATACGTAATCGGACGGGCAAGCGTCAAACGCCAATTAAGCTGGGCAAATTGCATTTTCCCGGTGGCTGGAATCGTCCGTTGGATGAGCAGGCCACAGCCACCAGATATCCGAAGGGCAAATGTTTGCCCTACTATGTGGCCAGCTATAATGGCACCGAGCTGCTGACCATTGATTGCCTCAAGATTCAACCAAATTGGTTGGCCAATCTTAAGGATGCAGCGAATATGCCGCTCAAGCGTCTCTTTCTGCCAGGCACACATGCCTCGGGCGCCTATATAACCAACTATAGCAAGACCAAATCCCTGCTGGTCAAGGACTATCTGGTGGCACAGCACTTTGATGTGTGGTCCCAGCTGGTTTTTGGCATACGTTATCTGGACTTGAGTGTGGGCTATAGGAACATGGAGAGCAGCATTGAGTCGGATAACTTTTGGGTGGTCAATGAGAATATGTTTATAAATCCATTGGCCGATGTTCTACGTGATGTTCGTCGCTTTGTTCGGCTCTCCCATGAGATTGTTGTGCTGGACTTTAGCTCGTTTCCCATTGGTTTCTACAAGCATCCGGAGATCTATAGCAATCTGTATCATATGATACGCCAGGAACTTGGCAATGTTGTCTATGAACGCAATGTGAGCCTCAATGAACATTGTGCCGAACGTAGTTTTGATGATTTGCGTGCCGTGAATCGGCAGGTTTTAATCCTATTTCCCACCGAGGAGCTGCCATATCCCGAGAATGGTAAGTCCTTTGAGGCAGGTTTCCCATCTCATCATTATCTCGTACTCTCTGCAGAATCTGTGCTACTTTGTGCTCCCTGGCAGCGTTTCAGCACCAGCTTTATGAATATCTCTCAGACCTTGGATTATATGCGCCTTTTGTTTAGCAGGAAACCCGATTCGCCTGTACAGGATGATGGCTGGATATTTTTGGCAGTGAAGAGCATCGAACAGGCGCTCAATAATCACAAATTGCAAACGGCCAAGGAACGTGCATCGCTCATTAATCCCAAGGTGAATCAATGGCTTAATGGTCCTTGGGGCATTAATGCCAATGTTGTTGCCATGGATTACTTTAGTAATACCAATCTGGTCGATGTTGCAATCCATGTGAATGCACATAAGGCTTTTTTGGCAGCGAACGAGAAGTTTATTAATCTGGAAATACTTAGTCGTCGTTAAGTTATTGCTTTATTAACTGTTTAAAGTCTTATTAAATCATGTTATACTTTGTTGGCAATTGGCAGCACTTGGCAGTTAGTCAGTACACACACCCATCAGTTGCAGAGCAAGCACGGACAGCAGTTAATGTTTCTGTAACGGTTAGGGAAACAGCAAACGAAACGAGGAAAAAGATTTTAATGGTTTGAAAACTTTATTCTTTAAAGGCTTTTCTATCTAAGATTGGCAGCACTTGGCTGTTTAGCTAGTACACAAACCAAGCAGGGATACAGTAAAACAGTTATCTATTACTTACACTTAAATTGGCAGCACTTGGCCATTTAGCTAATGCACACACCAAGCAGTTGCACACAGCAGCAAGCAGTGCAGGCAAAATGTAACTAAATACTTTTCCATTAACCAGATATTGTTCTTGTTAGATACTACTGAAACCATTAAGATATATTTAAATAGTTTAAAGCAAGCATTTTTTCATTGATTATATTTAAAGCCTCAAGGCACAAACATTTGTTAATCATATCTTTCCATTCATGTTTTGTCCAAGCTTTCAATTGCGTAATTTTTCGTATTTTGTTTTATTGTTTTTTGTTTCACTTAGATCATTCAAGTAAAAACAGAAGCGACGTTCACAATACTAGCTACCATATGTGTCGATACTGACTCAAGTTCTAAGAACAAGTCAATTGATTAATTGCAAAAAACAATATTGTGACCAAGTAAAATGATAAATTAAAAATGATTGTAGTTTTTTTAACAACGATTTATTTTTGGACAACTGCTTTCGAAACTTAAAAAGCTGCTTTTGTTTTTGTTTTTGCCAACATGACATCACGAGCAAAGTATTGCAGCTGTTTAAACAATTTGTTTATTTTTACGTATACGTAATTTGTGAGTCAAATCTTTAAAGCCTGATAAATTCGAGAAGAAAAAGCAGTTAGGGTATCTAGACGTCCACAAACATAAATTCATTTGTTCTTTCTTGTTTTTTTCAGTAGGCGACCTTCAGTTTTGCCAAAGTGTTAATTAAAAGTCATACGCAACTTAAGGTCAACATTGAGTTAATATATGTTAAATTATATAGCTTAAAAATAGAGCATTGGTTTATTGTCTATTTACGTTTAAGCTAAAAACAACAATTACCAAACAAAAGATGCTTAATTTATCTACTTTTCGTTTAAATAGTCAAATGATAAATGCCTTTTGTTGGCCAAATTGCAAGTACGTTGGCTAAAAGACTCGAAACCGGATCTAGCATTATCCGAATGCATTTGCCAACAATCTAAGAATTCCAATAAATACTTTAGACTGGACAAAGTTGTTGCATTTCAACAGTTGAATGAACTTTGTGCAGTGTATTTAATCGCAAAAGGTTAATCAACAACTGATAACAAATGAAAACAAAGATCAGTTAAACATTGGCTAATTAAACTGTGAGTAACGTCAATGCCTTTGTTAACGTTGTTTGCGAAACACGCTAAAGACGCAATCCAAAGCGGTTTTTGAACCTTTTTATAATACAACGTTAACTAGAACTTTTGTGGTCAACATTAATACTTTTGTGGCTAAGTGGCTAAGTGAATAATGCTTTCGAATGTGGCAATCGGGGCCCTGTTAATGAAAGAACGCCTTCAGTCTAGTGTAAAATCGGCACCTTTGAGGTGGACGCCCACAACCCAACCCAACCCAACCCAACCATAAATGGAAACAACAAGAATTGTGCATTATGGATATATATTATATATAATCTATTTGTTATAATTATTATAATAATAGTAATAGTATTACTTGAATACATCCTCTACATCATTCTATGCATATGTGCTATAGCTATTATTTTTGCTGTTAAAGTTCTTGTTGTTTTTGTTGTTGTTGTTGTTGTTAGATTTTGTGTAACGGCCAGCTGAAGGTGGAAATTAGCCAACAGCTGGCCGTACCATCTGCTAGGCAACCCGGGATGTGTTGGCTTTAGTGCCGGGTGGTCAGTTTTATTCAATATACAGAGGCTGCGGTAAGACCGAACCGAAGCGAACAGTGCGCTTAAGAAAAATACACACGCATGACATCGGTGAAGGGTTTGCGGCATAGCGGACACTTTGTCACGGATGAGGCGCACTTGGCGCATGCAACCACATGGCCGCAGGGTAAAAATGCCGTATTGTATTCGTCTGCATAGCATATCTTGCAGAGTTTCTCTTCGCGCAGTGCTGTCCGCTCCGAGGCGTTGCCCTCTTTGCAGCATTGGGCCACAATTTTCTCGTAGATTCTTGTGGCAGCTGTGGGTGCTGTTGGTGCCACATCGCCGCTTTCGTTTGCTCCTTGTTGCTGCTGCTCGTCGATTACCTCTTCTGCAACGGTCACACTGCTTGATGAACTGCTTGCTAGCTGTTGCTGTTGTTCTTGCTGCTGCTGCTGCTGCAGCTGTTGTGCTGCTGCTGTTGCTCCTCCTCCTTTTGAGCATCTTCGCGTGCTGCCGCCGCCTTCTCTGCCACAGAATCGAGATAATACTGACCCTTGATCAGTTTGACAAAACGGCACTGGCTTAGCCAGAGAGCATGCTGCTCCCAGGGCTCGTCCTGATCGTCCCAATCTTTTAGGCCACCGCCGCAACTGAAACAGCGAACACGATCGCCAACGCCTGTATAGAAGAAACCGGCCTCGGCGAGCTGTTGTGGCTTTTGCTTCATGTTGCGCGGCCAATCCTCGAAGCTGCGTAAACGCGCCGATTCGATGGCATACTCGGGATACTCGGGAAAAAAGTTGCCACCGCTGGTGGCAGCTACTGCAGCAGCGGGACGGCTGCATGGCTGCTCTGGCAATGATGCTGATCCAACACCAGCCAGCGCTGTGTTAACATTTGTCGATTGTATGGATGGGCGACCCTCGGAATAGGCATCCTCATGCACCTCTATCAGTGGATTATTGGAGCCGCATATGTCATAACTGATCGGTGGTAGCAGGGCATCGAGTGCCTCAGGATTTATGGGTATATTGTTGGTGGTGCGGCGACGAAGTAGCGGGCAATTGGGGGACCAGCGTAAATGCTCAGGTACAGGTTGATCTTCGCGCTCCCAACGACCGATTTCCACCTCACAGAAATAGCACTTGACCTTGTCGTCCTCGTTCGTATAGAACATGCCCGTTTGGGCCAAGGTATGCTTGTCCAGCCAGTGTACTGGCCAATTGCTAAAGGTCCTTAAGCGCTCGTCCTCACGATGATATTTCTCATTCATTCTGTTCACATATAGCTTGCAAAATTGTATTTGATCTGCACCCCTGGTATTGTCCACTTGATCCAATGTATTTATTATGGCTCCTTCTGTGTTCGTTAGCCTTGTCGTGGATTCATAGAACGCTGGGTACTTAACTTGTGAAGCTATATTTGCCATCTTGATATAATTCTGCTGACGCTGGTTCCTTTAGTACTTTGTTGCTTTGCTACAAACTGCAAGTAAAAAAAAAAAAATATATGTTCATAAGTATTTATATTGCAAAATTTTCAAACGATATTGTTATCGAAGTCAACTTATAGATAAGATGTGTGTTTTACTTTCTTGGCAACACGCATACCACAAAACCTGTGTAAAGTAAAGGCTTAAGTGCGAAGGTATCGCTAAATGTTCAAGGTATTTAAACGTCAGCTTTTTCGCAATAATCTCAGATATGCAAGCACAATATATACTTTATAGTACACGTATGACAATGGTTGTAGGAAATACCATTGTATGACTTAAAAATCTATATATTTTTCGTTGCTCTAGCCCAACGATAAGAAATTTCTTGACATTTATGAAAAGAAAGTATTTTTCTTTATTAAATAACAATTTTTTGTTTTGTCTTTTCTCGAACAACCACAACTCACTTTATAAAGTGTTGAATCAAAACTGTGAAACGCAGTTCAAGCAACTGATGCTGATGCTGATGCTGAATGCTGCATTAACCCTAGACAGAAAACACTATGATGTTGTCTTGCTCTCGCACATTTGGGGTAAATAAACGTTTAAGGGTAGATTTTGTTCGTTCATCATCTAGCTTGGGCTTGTAGCCGTAGTACAAAAAAAAGAGTGTGTACGCAACCTCTTACAACCTTACAAAGCGAGTGAAAATGCACTGCGCCGATGCACGAATCTGCAATGGGATGTAAAGTGGATGCAGCAAAGCAAGCTTTGTTAGAAAGAAAAAAAAAAAACACACACACAGCTGGTCGATAATACACACTTTGGACTTTATGCATGCGGTTGTTTATTGTGTATAATTATTATTTGTATTATTGTAGGTGGGTTTTGGCGCCTGCCAGACGCCTGTTTCAATAAGCGAAACACTGAGTCATGAGCAACATTCTGGTAAACCAGCATGAAAAAACTACATATGATGTAACTACATACTCACAAGGGCGGAAACTCTCAGCAAATAGTGTGTAATTGTATATCAAAATAAAAACAACTAAACTAACAACAAATGCAAAGAGCAAGTGATATAGAAACAAAGCGGTTGGAACAATGACAGATCAAGAGTCATTTAAATGATGAAAGAAATGTACAACAATCATAGAAGATAAGAATGACAAGTACTAGAAATACTTGTATTTTGCATATATATATATATATATATAGAGAGAGAGAGAGAGATAGATTGTCAACAGAACTTTAATTCAATCGATGTGTGTATGCCATAGCTAACATAAAGTTTAACTTTTGCCAACGGCGTTGAACTGTTTTGGTGGTCTCTTTTTTTTATGTTGTTGTTGTTGTTTTTGGTTCATGTAGCCAAAGAGATTGTAAGCCGTTTTTCGACATTTACTTCAGAGGCAAAGCACGAACAGCTTCGTCTGTCCGGGAACGTTGTACAAAGTCCAAATATCCAAGCCTGCCCTGGCCTGCCAGGCCAAAGCGAGTCAAGCCACAAACCAGCCAAACACGCCAAACAATTGCAGCTCACGACGGGGCAACGACTGCGGAACAGTGTTGCACATTTTGGCTATTTAAAAGCTAGTTTTCAAACACATAATACAGCATTTCAAGCTTTTCTAGCTTTGAAATATCTAGCCTTTTTTTGTTGAACAACACTGCTGTATCAGCTTGAGCATAGAAGCGGGATGGGAGGGGAAGGGGTCCATGGGTGGCAGTACCATGCACTCGTGCAAGCAAGCAGCCATCGTAACAGCCCCGTAGCCAACGTTAGCCGACTGTGAGAAAGTTTTAATGGAATGCAGTCAAACGACTTGGGCAGCAGCAGCAGCCGCAAGCAGCCCCACAGCATAAAAAAATATATACAAAAAGCAGTGCAGCATAAATGCAGTGACGACTGCAGCACCGTGTGTGCGAAAGTGATAGCAATAGACACCGAAAACCATCAATGGAAAAACAACTATGCACGTACACATACACGCACACAGTCACAAGACACCAGAGTGCAAAAAAAAGAACAGAAAACGCACACACCAAAATGCAAAATACGTGTATGTATGTGTGTAAATGCAAAAATAAAAAATCAAAACAAAAGCAATTGTAAATTACAAATGCCCAACGAGGTAGGCAGGCATCTAGGGTCGGCGATATGGCAGAGATTGCGCATTGCATCTATTTTATTTTTTTTTTTCTGTCTTTTCTGAAGTGGAGCACCAACAAGAGCAGCAACAGCATCAGCACAGACAAAGATGATAACTTCGAGAGGCTGCTGGAATGGATGCTGCTTCTGTTTAGCTTCAATTGCATTGCTCACTCTCACATGCACCGTTGTTTCTTCTTCTTCTTTCACGTACAGTGCAGAAGCTTGCAATCACAGCTGCTGCTGCTGCTGGTGCTGTCTCCTCTTCTTTTGTTACTTGTTATTGCAATGCAATGCACATTAACAATTGTAATGTAAACGCTAAAATGCATTTGCTTTTAGCAGATGTAAAATTCAAGCAAAAGTTCACTGCAGTCAATGCGCTGCCCATATGTCAAAAATTAGCATTAAGCAACACTTACCAGGGCTGGCAGTGTTGAACTCATTTTGGCACATGTACATGTATCGATAATTGTACAAATAAGTAAGACAAATCACTTGAATAAAATAATTTATTAAAGTTAGCAACACGAAATGGCCTCCCGGGTGCATGAATGACATGAAAAACCAGGGAAATTCCAAAGTACACACACACACACACGCTAACACAGCAAAGAAAAGTCATAATCAAAGGCCAGACAGCCCAGGAGGCAAGGCAAGGCAACAAACAGAGAACATAAAATACACATGAGAAGACCAACAACAACAACAAGAGCAAGCAATGAGAACCTAACGAGGCGCGCATTGGAATGCAGTCCAACAACTTTTCTACAAAACTCTGCGCCACGCAAAACACACAACAAAACAACAAGAACTGGAGTTGCCAGGCAGCCGAGGCTGGTTTTTTTTATATTTCTGATTGGAAACCAAGCAAAGAAACTATAAAGCAAAAAGCTGGGATTGGAGTTTCAATGCTGTGCTGTTTGTATGTATGCATGTATGTGTGTTGTAAGTGAAGGTAACCGCAGCCAGCAAAGGTCTCCACTCTGTTTGTGTGCATGTAAGCTTAGCGCTGCCAGACTGTGGGAAACTATTATAAACACTTTACCATTCTTTTTTCCTAAGTCGAGATTGGAATGCGGTGATACCAGATACGCCAGAGTGGAGCAACAGCAAAGGGAGAGAACGAAAGGGAGCGAATGGTGTACAGCAAAAAAGGAGAGAGGAAGAGAGAGAAACACAAGGCATGAGTCGTCATCGTTGTCGCCGATACGCAGAACTTAAAAGCGGGAGTAGAGTGGAATGAAGGACATAGGGAGCAGCGAGGCCAACGCTGTAAAATAATAAGCAGCAGCAGCAGCATGAAGAATAACAACACAAACATACGCACACACAAAGAATATTCTGTGTGTCCTTCCAAGAAATGCAACGCATGAGAAGAAGAAGAAGAAATGAAACGACCGCCGACGACGACGAAGAGAACAATGTCGATAATAATAATAAATACCAAGCTGCGGATGCTGGCTGATGCTCAGATGCTCTGATGCTGACTGACTGGCCTGTCGTGTACTTAAAGAATGCCCAACAGCAAAAACAACAACAACCAGCAAAACAACACACACAAAGGGCAATATCAACGTAATCATAATAAATGCGACGCGAGCTGAGCTGCTGAAGAATGCATTAAGAACGAAGAACGGGGCTCAAGCTGCGCTCTATCTTTGTCTGTACTATCGCCGTCTCTGTCTGCACAATATTGAGCACTGATCGATTGCCCAAAAGGAAACTAACGGCGGCTCAGTTCAAAGACCCGACGCCACAGTCGCCGCCAGCATTTTCCAAAGAAAATACATTCCCAAACCCGAAAGTCAAGTCGTGCTGTTACTTCTATTCTTTCTTCTGTATTCTCATATCGTGCATCTCTATCTCTATCTTACTGGCAGCATCTCAATGTGAGACTTGGAATGTGGGTACGCTCTCATGAA
This sequence comes from Scaptomyza caliginosa, assembly GCA_035044725.1. NCBI lineage: Eukaryota > Metazoa > Arthropoda > Insecta > Diptera > Drosophilidae > Scaptomyza > Scaptomyza caliginosa. The sequence goes on from JAWNNR010000332.1 coordinate 184,120, forward strand.
AAACACACACACACAAACATATACATACAGGCAAACTCGCATTAAATGCGCCTCGTTAGCGTATAGAATGGATGAAAGGTCGTTTTTCACGCGGCCAAGACTCAAAGGTCGTCTCATTTCGAGAGAGATAGATGATTCAGCCCGAAGAATTCCGGGAATTCCAAAGTAATTTTCTTTTCTACATCATCTTGCTGCATTTGTTCTTCTTATTATTGTTGTGTTTATCTTCTTCAAGGGCCACCGCCGCCGCCGCCGTTGCGCCTTGGTCCATGGTCCTCCATTCATGCTGATTGCCGTCGATGGCAGACGGAGACAGGACAACAAAAGACACGTATTTGAAAGAAATATTTCACTTCTTTATGGAATTTTCATGCTACGTGAGAACTGCTTTATTGGTGAAAAGCGTGGAAAATCGTCTCAACATTCAGTTGGCACTAAAAAATAATTGTAGGCGTTGCTTTTATGCCCAGACAGGACCACCAGCGTGGGTCCCCTACCCATTTATCTCTGTATGTGTAGGCGATGTCTCCGATTGGGTGCGGGTTTATTTATTTTATTTTATTTTTTTATTTCTCAGCTGTGTTGTGGCAGCAATAACAATAAGTTGCTTAAGTCAAACGAAGTCAGAGCTGGAAAGCTTGAGTTGATACTTTCTCTTTGTTGCTGTTTTTGTTTTGTTTGTTGAGTTAATTTTTTTTATTTTTTGCTTCTTTTGCGCGAAACGAGCGCAAAAGTTCAAAGCAATGAAGCATAAAAACTGCATTGTGAAAATTGGCAACAGTGCAAACACCATTGGCTTCTTGTTCGTCTTCGTCTTCGGCCCTGGCTTTTCATTACTATGCTTCTGCAGAGTGAAACTCTGGCGTACGCATGAGTGCACCACTTCCGTTCGAAACGGAAATGAGCAACAATACAAACGCTTACCACAAAAGAGAAAAAATAAACTCCAATGGGACTGCTGGGGAAGTGTGTATATGCGTGTGTGTGTGTGTATGTGTATAATCGGATGTAGTAAAATATGAAAACGACGCATCATCAACGAACAACAAACGCGCAATGTTTATTATGATGAATGATGCGCCAAAAGAGAAGAGCGGAAAAATACTATAGATACGAAGCACTAGTACAAACATACACAAGCAACACACACAATTAATTCAATTAGAACAGTTTTTAGAAGTTTTTGTGTGTCATCATTGTAGTTGACCTTCTAGCCTGCTAAAATAAATTAGACAATGTTTTGCATGCACAATATAGTCATCGGTTAGATATATAGTCATCGGTTAGATATATAAATAAAAACAACATTGGCTTTAAATGGCGCAGTCGAAAATTCCAACGAAAACAAATAAGCGCCTCATATTGTGTACCCCTCCCATGTAAACCCCCCTCACAGATCCAATTTGGGAATGTTGTTATGAAGCGCCAGCAGCGCTGATATCATTCACAATGAGTATAGCTAGAGTTGCCATATGGTTGAGCTGTTTTGTTTATACGCTCTCAATAGCAAAAGCAAACAGTGTGTTTCAATTGCTGTTTAATTTTATATATTCAACAAAATGCAAACAGTGCACTGAGTAATGCAAAAAGCAGTAATTTTGTAAACAAAATTATGTAAAAAGCAAAACGCATGCATTTAGCAACTCTGTAGCCGCCATGTTTTTACGAAAACGACCTCCTCTCGCTGCTATCGAGCTGTGGCTTTTGTGAGCGAATGTGTGAATGCGAGAGCGAGAGACACAAAACGGGAACAACATAGCAAACATAATACAGCCGGCAAAAATTTCAAAAGCATTTTACATTTTATGCGCATATTACAAGCTTCTGATTCTTTAATACCAAAAATGTTATTTATTTTATAATTAAGTTAACAAATACTAAATTATGACATTCAAAACAAACAAACACGGCTTACATTTAAATTTGCTATATTAAGAAAAACGCTTTGGTAACTTTTGTCTTGTGCACGAACAAAATACTCACGCTCCTTAGTGTGTGTGAGCGTGTGTGGTTGTTTTTATGTGTTGATGTGAGTTTGTAAGCAGCAGCTTTAATTAATGTACATTGTACATACAGATATATACATACAATCTTCCATACATATGTTTGTATGTATATAGCGGAAAAAACAGCTATATCTTTGTGATGTCACGTTTTCGTTTTATTTTTGGGGTTAGATCTTAATGCAACTAAAAATTACACAAAAACCTTAGCTCACCTTGACAATTTTTCTCTTTTTGTTGAAAAACTCAAGTTCCCTTTCCTCTTCTTCTTTTGAATTTGATTATTTATCAAAGTTTCTGTTGAGATTCGACCCGAAACTGTTAATTTTCTGCTTATCTCTGTTATTGATTTTTTGTCAGCGACGACGACGACGTAGACGTTGACGTTAACTTTGACGAAAAACACAAAATAACACAGAGACGCTGACTTTCTGTTTTTAGATTTAAATGAATTCTATTGTTGTTGTAGTTGTTGATAAAAATATATACAACCAATATCACAATTTAGATTATAGGCCGCAAAACCGAAATCAAAACACTTAAATTTTTGTTTGTACTTTTATTTTTTTGTTTTAAATGTATAAATTAAAGCGCTCAATATTGTAGCGTTTGCGTATCCATAGCTTCTTTACTATTCGAGCTGCGAGACTGAACTGAAAATACGAGAAATTTACGAACAGCCGACAAGCGAGCGAGCGACGTAACGAAGTGCTGCCGCAAGCAACCCCGCAAAAGCGTATGCCTGGGTGAGGGAAAGAGAGATAAAGAAACAGATGTACATGCAGACACGGCACGTACATACAAACGTTCATACATACATACATACAAGCGTTTACATAAAGATGTTAGTTTGGAAATTGTGTGAGGTATTTTTTGTGTTCAGACATACAACATAAATGTACATGTTTATCGTTGCACTTCTTGGAACTTCTGGCAATTTGGTTAATTTTCTTAAAGAAGAAAAAATAATGCGAGCAAAAACTATTTAAGTGATATGCTAAGCAAAAACAATTGCTACTTTTTATGCTGTGTACATATGTATGTATGTGTGTTGGATACATGCTTCGCTTTGGTCACATCTGGCTACATTGGTACGATGCATCACAATGGTGCGCCAATACAACCGTACAACTTTTGCCGTAGTAGTTAGTACGCAAGATGGCGTACCGTACAACCGTACAACACTCTACGGTTATCCTTGTCCAACCCATAGATATCCTCGCACACAGCTCACACTGTCTAGGATCATTGATTTTTTGTGAGCATGCGCCGAAAAGCAAAGGAAAGCAAAAAAAATATCCATCAACCTCTTGTCCACCTTTGACTTTTGGCGCGTGTCAATGCACCGTCACACCACCGGCAGCCCATAATTAACGCGCACCTTCTTGACGCAGACGCAGACAGCAGCATTGCGACGTCGACGTTGTTCGAGTGCGTCGACAGCAGCTGCTTTTATGTATATGGTATACGTGTGTGTGTGTACGTGTATGCATGCACATACATATGCTTCATTGCACTTTGCTTACCTGACTGCTGTCTGGGCTTTAGTTACTGTTTTTTGTTTTGTTTTTTTTTTTTGGGGCATTGCCAGCTGCAAATACTAACTACCAATCACTAGAGAATCCTGCATGAATTCATCAAACCTGAATTTTAACATTCCATTTCCAACTAAACTTGTTACTTGCATTTTTACTGAGAAATTCTATAAGTTAACTTGTTTAGACACATGAATGAATAATTAAATTGTTGAACTTTTCTTTTAAAATCGCAATAATTTAGCGATTTGTTAATGAATGAAACCTTTTGCATTATAAATGCAACCTTTAAAGCTTAAATGCATTAATTATTTGCAGGAAATTGATTGAATGCCTTGAACTTAAAGTTCGTAGAATTGTAAATAACCAAAGCAAAGCGTTTTTGTTATTTTAGATAGTGTTTAATGATTTATTTCAAGACACTATCAATAAAAGTTAATCAATCTCTAAAATACCTTCACATACAATTCGTGCGAACTTAATCAATGGTTAGGGAAAAAAAAAGTATGACATAAGAAAAAACCGATGACAACTTTATATTGTTTATACGTAGAAAGGAAATAACAGCACGTAATCGTATATAAACAATGAGAAATAACAGATTGCATTATTGAATATTAATTATAATGCAGTTGGCAACAAAAAAACATAGTGCGAGTCATCGGCATTGTTGCGGTTGCAGTTTCAGTTACACTTGCAACACATCTAAAATTATCAGTCGAGACGTCGCGACGCATTTTAAAAGTCTAGACGAAATCATATGTATATACATATATACGTATTCTATTTGTAGAATTCAAGAGAGAGAACAGCTTTAAAATTTTCATAATTCGCTTTGGGATTGCTCAAGGCATTTGCGGGCAAAACTTTTTGTGGCGACTCTTGGGGGCAAGTTTTGTGTGTGGTTAATGTTAAGTTATACTATACTATATATATGCTATATGTATATATAAAAAAAAAACGGCCTTGCAAGGCCTTTTAAAGTTGTTGCGCTCGCTTTGTTGTTGTTGTTGTTGTTGTTAGTCATCGAACAACAAAATACAAACGCAACTCGCATGCGCAGCACTCTCATTGGTGTACGTGTGTATGTGTGTGTGTGTGTGTGTTTAGTAATTTTATTAAAGTTATTTATACCCTAAACTTTATTGGGTTGCTTGGAAAAAACGAACACAACGAAACTTCGCTTAGAAAAGTTCTAAAATAATTTTCTTTCTTTTTCAAAAAAATGTTAAGAAAATTTTCGAATAAAGAGCAAGAAGGAAAAAGTTAAAGGTTTATTACAGAACTAAGTAAGAATTTGAATAAATTTACTTAACCGAAGATAGGATTATTTCAAAGCTACAAAAAACTATGAAAGTTCCGTTTGAAGTATTTAATATTTTCTACTAAAACTTGTAACAAAAAAGTGTTTTATGTAAGCTTAAGAAATTTAAAAATATTTTTATTAAAAATAAGCAATTGGTTTATAAAATATTAAGTAAATAAAAAAGTTTTTGGTATTTAATAAATACTTAAATTTACAATATATTTAAAACAAGAAAAGTCAAGAAAATAAAACTTAAAAATATTTTGCTTCTAGGTAGAGTATTTAAGTTTCGTTGTATAAGTATTTAAAATTCTTTGCTTGGTTTAATCGTTTTAATTGTCAGCCAAATGCAGCAAGAAAACCAGTTTTTCTTACGATATTTATTTATTTTTTTGCTTTAGCTCTTGTTGTAATTTGTTGCTGTTGTTGTTTTTGTTGCTATTTGTTTTTGCATTTGCTACTTGCGAAAGGTGTCATTACAACAACAACAACAACAACAAGAAAAACAGTTGATTAAATTGGCTGTATTACAACATCTGTTCGGTGCTCCCTTTACGCATTTACCTGCCTCAATGCAGGCCAAGGAGTATGAGATGAAGTGTGCCGGCAGCTGGCCGCAAAAAGGATCAAAAGGCAGCTGTTGCCAAGAACTTGTTACGCGACTGAATACAATGCGACTAAATGTCCTTATTGTGCATTGTGTCTGCGCGTGTTTTGTCTTTCCAGGAACCAGGATAAGGCAGGCCATTCTTGTTTAGCAGCTGCTGATCGAAATCCTTGTCTCCGTTTGGGTTGCCTCAAATGTTGCCAAATGGCAATGTTTAGCAACAATTGCTCGCAACATGCGATCAATGCGGGCAGTTAACTGCTTGACACTGCTTGCAGTTTACTGCTTGCTTTGAAGTATTTTCCAACAAACTGCGCAGTTTAAATACCAAGTGCAGTATTTATTTGCACAATAAACAATTATTATTCATTTTGTTTTATTTTTTTTATGAAAAAGTTTTCAAATCTTATCTTCAGGCACAGGCGAAAGCCATTAAAAGTCAACATGATCGATGGCAAAAGATTGCAAATTGCCAAATAACTAAGGTATCAAGGACAAACAATTAAACCATCAGTTTGATAATTAATTCCCAAGTGTAGTTAAAAAAAAAACAGCTAAAGCTTAAAACAGCTGATAAGTTGATCAAAACAAGCCGACAACAACAATTTCAAGTGACATTGGGCGTTAATTAAAAATTTACAGCAACAATTTTCTCAATAAGGAAACTAGAAAAACTAATAATTATAATAATAATTGCATTCAACACACGTGTAATGTGTGTGTGTGTGTGTGGGAGGTGGAAAGGGTAAAGAGTGGCTGAGAGGGGTTGCGAGGCGGCATGAATGAAATGAGCTCAGCGTCTCTCGAAAACTCAATTTTGCGTCATTTTAAATGCAATGTAAAATGCCAAACAATATAAACAAGTGCGAAAGAGAGAGGGTGAGAGAGAGAGAGAGAGGAAGGGAGATTGCATGAGTTTGGGTAATGTGAAAAACATGGAATAGAGAACTTTCGTGAATGAAGAGTCAAACAACCCCTTTTCGGTCAATATTCTTTAATTTTTGCACTTACCGTATTCATTGTGATTTCATATCTTATCAGAATTTGCAACACTTTTTGTTGTTGTTTTTTTTTTTGCCGATAAGGTAACAGAATGTGTTTATTTGTTTTTGTGTTGAATTGTTAATATTTTTATCGTCACAGAATTATTAACAGTTGCTTAGGTTTGCGACCGTTGGGTTTGAGTGTCACGCTACGACTAGCAAATTGTGAATATTATGCGGCTTGGCTAGCCTAGTTTGTTTTTTCTATTTTCTATTTTTCACGCCCGGTGGGTAGAAGAGGTTTTTGATTGTTATTGCATAGTTTGTGTTTTGCTTTCTATGAACGCATTCGAATGAAACGAGCGAGACGCAATCGTAGTTGGGTGCTGCGCAATTTGGGTGGTGGTTTTTTCATTTAGCGGCAGATAGAGAAAGAGCGCGATTACAATTACAACCGTTTACAACTGGATGCGCAGTTAAGGCTACGCATTTCAATTTCAAATACTTTAAATGGCGGCAAAACGATAACTTTTACTCTTGCCAGCCCTGGTTACAGTGTTGCTCTAGCTACTCTCTCTCTCACAAAAGTGTGTACACACAGCTGCATGGTTGCACTAACACAAATAATCGATGTTGACTCAACATGTGCCGACACTCACACATTTCGGCATAACATTCACAGTGCGCAGCAACATGTTCAATACTTTGACAGGGTCGCCACTCTCTACACCAAACTCTCTCAGTGTTTTCTCTGTGCGCCTCTCTTTCATCAGTTTCATTTTAACCTTTGTCGTGGCCGCACGGAATGGCACGGAATGGTGAACGAAATTAAATTCTGATATATATTTAACCGAAATATGCACAATAAATTGAATTATTGTGCAGCGCCCAGAGCATTTTAGCCCATACTTAAGTGCGCCATACAATTAGCGCGTGCCGAATAGCAAAGTAAGTGCGTGCGTTTCGGTGTGAAAAGTTTTCTACTGCAATTTTGTACATTTTTCTCTACGTTTGCGTTTGCGTGTGCGTGTGAATGCCTATGTGTTGTGAATGCGAGTCTGTATGTGTGTGCGTGTGTGTTGCGCTTTGTAAAAATGCCTTTACATAATTACGCGCAGAATATATACAATTAAGCAGTGCAGCAATTGGCCTTAAATCAAATTTCATTATATAAAAAAGTATTTAAAAAAACCACGCGAAACGATTTAGGCGAGTGAAAAATATCGGTTTCCATCTTTAGTTGCGTTCTTCGTTCTATTTACTCGCGTACCGACGTCAGCGTCGCGGCTGTTGAATTTATGTCAAATTGGTAACACACACACGGACAGTGTTGCATAGTGAGCGTGAGTGTGTGTGCTGTAAAGAGAGGCGCAGACAGAGAGAATATGCGAGCGCGCGAACGAACATGCAATGATAAACAAAGTGCAGCAGCCACAAATGTTCTTATTATAATTTTTGTTTTTTATTAAATGCTCCTATTAATAGTGTAGTTTTAATCGACGCTGCGTATTGTGTGCTTAAAAAGAAAATACATTAACAAGCAAAGCGACAACCCTGTGCTTGAAGCGCAATCAAAAGCAGCGGCCCTAACGTCGGCGTCGGCATTGGCATCGGCAGCGCTTGAAGTGTTGTGTTTAACGTCAAAATAATTTACGCGCAACTTTTGCTTTAGTTCTGTTTTCAATGCACTAGCAATTGCAATGCACATATGACTGCAATATTTGTTTTGTATGTAAGAATACAACAAAAACAACAACAAGAACGAATGTAATAGGCAATTGCACAAAATTACAACAAACAAATAATAACGTTTACTCAGATCGCAACAGCCTGCATGCAAGCGTTTTTGTATGTGTGTGTGGTTGTCACTCAGCTTGTGTGTGTGTGTGTGTATATCTGCAGCGGGAGCTTGAGTGAATGCGTGTGTGTGTGCAGTGAAGTGCAAAAGAAACATGATAAAAAAATACACAAAAAAAAGAAACAACAAGCAGTTGCGCCCGTTTTAGCTGATAAAGCGTACGTAAAGAAAAGAAAGAGTGAAAATATTGAAAATAACAAATAGATAAATGAAGAAGCAGCGAAAATATGTATTCAATTTTTTTCTTTATCCCCCCTTTTCACTTCTTCTATAATATAGTGCAAATCAAAATTCAGTGTGCAAAAATAAGAAAACAAAATTAAACTGCAGGCGCCCTTAAGCGCCAGGCAATAACAAACAAAACCAACAACAACAATAAAACGTAAAAAAGGATTACAACAAAAACAGTTAACATGTCAACGCTGGACGTGCTTAACCATTCGGCCATGATGAAGCGGGCCGAGCAACTAAAACGCTGGGAGGAATCGGACACAAATCGTGCCGCTCCCACGCCCCGCCACGAGAATGGACGTCGCATCAAGTTTAGCTCAGGTTGCGTTTTTCTCGCCGCTTGTCTCTCTGGCGATAAGGAGGATGTGGTGCAGTTGCTCGAACATGGCGCCGATATCAATACGGCCAATGTGGATGGATTAACAGCATTGCATCAGGTGTGTACCCAACCCCGCTACCCTTCACCTTTGTACATACGTGTGTGTGTGTGTGTATCGATAAACTGTTAAATGTATAAATGGAGCAGATTACGTCAGTGATTGCGAACACGCGATCTTCCAACAGCAGCAGCAGCGGCAGCAGTAGTTGTAGTCAGAGTGCGCAACAACAGGGGGCGGCACTGTGCAGGGCAATTTCGAAACTGTTGCGCGCCCAGCTGAGCAGCGATGTCAGCGTCGCAGTCGCCACAGCCTTTTGTACCCAATATTAAAAATGAATGGGAAATTATAATAAAAACTATCAAGTACAGGGTATTTGCTAGTTATTCGCGCTGTTCACTTCGGTTTCCAAAGCAGACACGCAAAAACCAAAAACCAAAAAAACATTAACAAATACATTTCTAATGCAAGCTGACGATTTACAACAACTTAAAATGTTGCTGAAACAACAAAAGCAACAACAACAACAACAACAGCAATCGGCACAGGCATTAAATAAGAAAAATAGAAAAGAATCTATTCTATTTATAAATGCAAAGAAAAATATACATTACTCTCTCTCTCTCTCTCTCGCACATACATGCATATAGGATAGAGATTTTCGCAAAATCATTTTCATTTTTCGTTTCGTTTCGTTTCATGTTGAAATTTATGCATATATACATATATATATATATCTTTATATGTATACGTTATGTACCAGAAATCTTTAAATCTTTGTTCAAATTTATATTCATGTGGCGCCTTTGGATTCTAGCACAATAGCTATAGTATCGTGTATATATATAAAAAAAAAATATATTCACCCTTGCCGTGCACTGACTTTTAGCATTAACTGTCATCTAATTGATTTTAATTATGCTGCCTCGCAGATTTTCACCGTTTAAATGCGGCGCACTTGTTAACCAGATGCTAATATCTATATAATCAAAGATTTGAGATAATGCAACTAGGGGAGACAGGAGGCGGGTTTTTAATAACAATAAGAGTTTTAAATTACCAGCCAACGTTGTTGTTGCCTTTTTGCTTGTTGTTTGTTAAACCGCAAAATTGAATTTCCATTTTATATGCTATAAGTATATAAATTTAATCAATTCATCGCTGAATTCGTTCGATCGCGTTTAGTATGCTTTCTTTTTTTCTTGTTTTTTTTGTTTTTGCGGCTTTCATTCATACAGAAAAATGCAACAGCAAAGGCAAAAGCAAAAGCAAAAGGCAACAAACACACTTAAAGATAAAAACACCTGCATGCAATTTTCAATGGCAAGCAAAACGGCTGCCACCTTCAGCTAAGAATGATAAATGATGAATGATGAATGACGAACAGCAATCCAACTGTGTACAATTTGGCCAAGTTGCGGGTGTTTCACGGTGCGTTGACATTCAACTCGTTTTGGGGGACAACAAATAGAAACTGTAAAGAAATTTTTGTTACAAGTATATTTAAAATGTTCTTTCATGTGGCGACTAGTTCAAGGATAATATTTGTTATTGTATATTTATAAATATTGCTGCATGTGATGGCCGTTTTATAATTTTCAATATATTATATTTGTGGAATGTTGTTTTAAATTGCCCATTAAATGTATAGTCTATAGTCCATAAATATTCCACGGCAATGCGGCACAAATAAATCTATATATATTATGCTTGTTATAATCTTGAACTTTCGCCTTGTTTCTTTGGCGTTAAGAATTATTTGTAAAGATATTTCTCGGGAATCAAGTTTTTAAGCTTTTCTTCTATACATTTACGTCGTCTAATTGGCAGCTGAAACATTTAAATTGTTCTTTTTTTTTTGCCGGCTATAAAACTTGAATCATATCCTCCTAAATACAATCTGTTTTAGTTTCCGCTGAAACGGTTTTTTTTTATCTTTCTTCGTTTTGTTGGATTAAACAAAACACTAAACTTTTTTTTTTGGTCACATTATAATTAAGATGTCTTTTAGATTATTGCCATGTGACATGTGTTTTTGTCTCTCTATTTTGCCTTGAAAGATCGTTCATATATATATAATGTAAATGTTGGCCAATTAAGCGCGAGCAAACAATAAATTCTGGCATAATTTAGCTAATTATTTTGTCAAGATTGTTCAGTTGTTGGTCCAAAGATAATAATGGCAACATGATTGTTCGATTCTCTCTTATTTCTGATCCTGTCTCGGGAAATTACAAATCAAAGTTGCGTTTAACGTTGCGTGAGTTCATTATTGTTTGTTTTTGATTTTCCAAAATATTATTGCTGTTGTTATTGTTGTTGTTTGATTGTCTAAACGCGCTTTATTGACGTGTTTTGTAACCTTGGCCCGGTTGCGTCCATCTCTGCGCTCTCTCAACGGCTCGCACAGACGGAATGATCAGACAAATGTTAGTGAGATATACAGCATAATAGCAACAAAGATACAAATCAAACATCCTCAAGAATTCACAGCGCGTGTAGTTTTCAAAACAACAACAACAATATATATATAGCTGCTGTAGCTACATTTGATTTGATTTATTTCTCGTTTGGTGTTTTACACCCAAAATAACAAACGATGCTGAAAATCTTGCGAATTGAGCAAAACACTGAACAAATATAATCATTCTATAATACGTTTGTGTGTGTGTGTGTTGTGTGTGTGTGTATGAAGAGTGCACATATTGCATAATATGATTTTTGTAAAAACCAAATCGTCGAACAAATAACAACAAACTGCGACTGCAAAATTTAGTTTTTTTCCCAGTCCCAGAGAGATGGAAAAACCAAGCAAAAGCTAAAACTTTTTCATTTTGTTTTTGCTTTTAAATACAATTTTCAACAAGACTTGATTTTTTTTTTTGTATTTATTTCGCAAACCCATGACGAAATATGCATAAAAATAGTTGTTTGGCTTTACTTTTATCCTAGGCAAACATATAAGAATTATATTCTTTATAAATAATATTCAATTAAATTGTGTTGATTAATGTGGCCCACTCGCTTTTGCATAATCATAAACAATCTTTTTTTTATACATTCTTTGCCTGTTAATCATTGTGTGTGAAAAGTAAACCGCTAGAATCTCTCCTCTATATATATATATAAAGTATAAAATCAGGTGGCTTTGCTCCAGACATAAATCCATATATCTATGGGTAAACAACGTAACTGCTGTCAGCTGAAATAATTCAGCTGAGCATTAATAGAAAAAAACTCGAAAAACTAAAACTGATAGACACCACAAAATATTTTTAGCATAGGCGAGGCCAGATTCAAGTGGCATCAAAATTTATGAGAACTTTCCCAAAACAAAACAAAACAAAATTATGAAGGCTTGCCATAAGCCATTAGGCCATTTAGACCATGTGCCATGCCATTCTGTACATAGATGTATACAAATGTATTCAAAATGAGATCTCAACTTTTTTGCTTTTAATAAAATCTCTGTTCATTTTGGTAAATTTAGTAAAAAGTATGAGTAATTAAGTACAATTTTATTACACTTTTAGGCAGAGAGAAAATAATTTGCTTAAATAAAGTCTTGAATTAAGCTATTGCAATTATAAAATTCTTAAATTAGGTACGAAATGCTTGAAATAAAGTTTTAATATACTCAAACTAAGTACACAATGCTTAAAATAGGCATTAAACTTCTCAAACCAAGCACAAAAAGTTCAGCTTGCTTCGAGTAAATCATCTAAAATACTCAAATAAAGTATAAAACTTTTAAGTCAATTATGAAAACTGCTTAAAAATACATTTAAATTGTCTACAAATTCTTAAATTAGGTACGAAACGCTAGAAATAAAGTGTTAATATACTCAAATTAAGTACATAATGCTTAAAATAGGCATTAAACTTCTCAAACCAAGTACAATCATCTAAAATACTAAAATAAAGTATAAAAACTCTTAAGTCAAGTACGTTTTTAAGTAAGAAATACTTAAATTTATCTCTAATCCTCCTCCAACGAAAAAAAAGGAGTAAACAAGGATTCTAAATGAGTTCATTTGTCGCTTTTGTTTTCTAAGCGAACAGAAGGATGGAAGGGATTAGTATTTATTATTGCAATAAGCAGCTTTTGTTGCTGCTGTTGTTGTTGTGGCACGCAAAGTCGTCTCAACAAGTTGCTGTTTGCTGTTGCCTATTGCTGATTGCAGCAATATGCAGCGCGTATACGTAATGCGCTGCGGGGTGAATAACATTTAAACGGCAGCAGTTAGACAAAGACAGCAGACAAAATGCCGCTCAATGGCGTGCCAAAAATACAATAAATAAAAAAAATATATATATACAAAAACAACAAAAGGCTAAACTTAGCATGCAATTTCGTATTTGCTTCTTCTTCTTCTAACTATCTGTGCCTCTGGCCACAGCAACTAAGAAAAGCAAAAACAAAAACAAATAAACTCACTTTCAATGCATTGAAAATAGCACAGAATTTTTGGTCTGTTGCTGCTGCTGCTACTTTTGGTCTGACATTAACACAGCAGACCAGAAATCAAAAGTCACAAATTGTCAAGCAGTAAATAGCTCATGTCAAATCTACATAGTTGTTGCTGGGATGGTCACGCGTGGGCGGGGTCGGGGTCTGCCCAACATTATTGTCGTTGTCGTCAGTTGGTCAGTTTTATCAAAAAAAAAAAAAAATTGCTCATAATTAATTAATTGGCTGCGTTCCAGATTTACAAATTACCCCGACTGTGAGTGAGCGTTGAGCTTTTTGTGTGTGTTCTCTGCCTCGTGCCCCGTGCCTCGTGCCTCGTGCCTCGTTCGACATTTATGCGTTTTTACTGCGAAATGGAAATTGCTTTTGCATTTTCAAAGCAATAATTATGACCCCAAACCCATTCCCTGCGCATTTTAAAACAAAACAAAAAACGAGGCAACCAAATTAACATATGGCGACTATAAAGTAAAGAAAGAAAAGAAAAGAACTTAAGACCATTTGATTTTAAATGGCGCGCACAATGTGAACTTATCAAAACAATAGGGAGGTGAAACGTTAACTTGTTATTGGTTTTGGGTACAGTGAACGCTCGTTAGTGCAGCTTTTCACTTAACCCTTAAGTGTTTTTTAACGGAAGCTATATTTTATGTTATTAAACTAGCAAAAGCGTTTAACGTGTGTTTATGTGTTTATAACTGGATGTTGTTCTCACTAAGCGAATGTTCACTGTATTGATATTTTGGAGCTTTGTGCGCTATGTATTTTGTTTGATTGTTATAAATTCTTATCGCCATTTCACTTCTTTGCCTGCTAAGCGAGCGACGCATTGTTGTCGCCGGTTTCTTTGGCTAGATAGCGGGCGCATAGAATATGAAGCCAGCCCAGCCCAGCCCAGCCAGTTGCTCACAATGATGATATCATCGCCATCATCGGTTGTCGTCTTCATATATGTGTGTGTGTGTGTGTGTGTGTGTGTGTGTGTGTGTGTGTGCAGCGACGATGTCTTCGCTTCAACGGAAATCCGCATAAACAACAGCAATATTGTTGCCACACACACACACACACACACACACACACACACACCGCACACTCAGTTCCAGTCATCTATGTTTACTTTAGTGTTTTTAGCTAGATAAACACAAATGTTGCAGAGACCTAGTAAAAACATGTATAAGAGTCTCGTAAGTAAGAAAATTAATACACAAGATAAAAAGGGAAATTCGCACGAATGCTAATCGAATGCATTTCATATTCCAATGTAGTCAAACGGTAATGTAAGCAACTTGAAAAAACAGTAAACAATATGCGAATAAGGCAAAATTTATCAAGAACGTATCAGTATTAATATAACATGAGTTCTTTGGGAAACCTTGAATTGCTAAACTAAACCAAACTGAATACATTGAACTCGGCAAAGTTTAACAATTGAAATAAGTTGAATTTAATGTAGCACAGTTATTTGTTGTTCAAATATAAGATTTCTAACTATGAGTGTTTTATACTTAACAGGCTTGCATTGATGATAAACTGGAAATGGTGGAGTTTCTAATAGAGCATGGAGCTGATATCAATCGACAGGATAATGAGGGTTGGACGCCGCTGCATGCAACAGCCTCTTGCGGGTAAGTTATCATAAGCAAAAAAGAACCAACGAAACTAATCGAAATTTTCATTTACAGCTTTGTCAGCATTGCACGTTATTTGGTGGAGAAAAATGCTGATGTTGCTGCGGTGAATAGTGATGGTGATTTGGCGCTAGATTTGGCCATCGATGTACAACACATGCCCATGATTGACTACATGGAAAAGGTGGTGCAGGAGCTGAACATTGATGTGGATCAGGCGCGCAAGGCCGAGGAGCAGGCAATGTTGAATGATGCCAAGAAATGGTTGCGTAGCGATGCTGCCGAAGTTGATCGACCGCATCCCAAAACTGGTGCAACGGCATTGCATGTGGCCGCCGCCAAGGGATATACGAAAGTTTTGAGTCTGCTGCTCGCCGGTCGTGGCAATGTCGATAGACAGGATAACGATGGCTGGACACCGTTGCATGCGGCAGCACATTGGGGCCAAAAGGAGACGGCTGAAATGCTGGTTGAGTCGCTGGCTGATATGGATATACGCAATTATGCTGGGCAATCCTGCATCGATGTGGCCGATCGCAAAATGGTCAAATTCCTTGAAGAGTTGCGTGCCAACAAGCGCAACAAACGGCGTCCATCTAGTCAAATCAGGTGAGAGCTAACCCTTAATCAAATATCCAATTTGTTTGTCTTATTAAAATTGCTTTTTTTTTGTTATTGCAGCAGAATCTCAGATACGATTGAAAATCATGTGGACAAAACACCAACGAAACTTGTACGCGTTGAAGTGAGAACAGATGCCGCTAAGGATGGTGCGTTTTTAAAGCTTAATACAAACTATTTAAATAGTTCCAAACATTCGCTTAACTCAGCTTAGTTGCATTTTATTATAACTATAGTTTTTCTTTAATTTCAATGCCAACTTTTATGTGTGTGTTTGTGTTTTTTTTGTTGTTTGCTGTGCGTATTTTTGTTGTGCCATTTGATTAGGTTCTCATGCGCGTTAAACAGTTCAGTTAAAGCATTTATAATAACTACACACATTGCCTCATACACACACGCACACACACTGCCTACGTGTCCTTCGTATTCATAATAACTCATCTCATCTGTACTATCATCATTAGTTTCATCATCAAATATTCATTGTCTAGTCAAAACAGTTTTGTGTAACACTCTTTCTCTTTTTCTCTCTCTCTATATCTATTCCCATGCTACCCACCTTCTCCCCTCTGTATTTCTCTCTTGGTTTGTGTTGTTTTTTTCTCTCTATTTGTTGTCTTGTCTTTTGTCTACACTTACACACAAACACCGCACACTGCAGCTGCAAGCGGTTCTCAAATTGCGTCAGATGCTATCAATGATGATGTTGTCACTGCCACTCAAGAGGATAATGTTAAAGTTAATGATGATAATAATGTTGATGATGATGATGATAGTAAAGTTGATGTGGATGATGAGGAAAGCGATTCAGATCTAAGCGATTCTACAGAGAGCTCGCACAGCACAAGTCTAGACGAAGAGAGCGAAGGTAGTCGATTGAGAGAAAGTTCTGCATACATATACGAGTATATGAAAATTCAGTTAGCCCCGTCTTCCCTCAATGTGCTTACCAATTGCATTTAAGCCAAAACTAACCAACTTTACAACAACATTTAACTTAATATCAACTAATATGCATATTTCATTCAATCTTACAGCTGAAAATCTTAAGCCCAATCATGCCGGCGAACATGCTGTTGAAGAGGAGGCGCCTTGGCGACGCCGTACAACGCGCACCTCCAACGACAGTCCCACTAAGAATCGTTAGTACATGCTATTAACATTATTTAACAGCAGTTATTAACTTATTTTACTTTCTTTTTTCTTGTTTTAGAAGTTCCTGACAAAGAGCTGAGCGGCAAGAGCGCCAATGAAAGCGCCAACGATGTCATCTTGAGACGCACGCAAAGCTTTGAGAATGATCAAAAGTGAGTTGAGCTTGTCAAACACACACACACACACACTCTCACACACGCACACACACAATTGCGCGCACACACTCATATACCCACACACACGTACAGTGCAAATTAACATCACGCATTTGCTATAATAACAATGTGTCACAAAATTGCACAACAATTTTTTTTGTTTGTGCTTTTCACTTTTTTTTTTGTTGCTGATAATGCGAGCCGCTTATCAAACAAAGCTTACACACCCTATCCACACACACACAACACTTACACTATAATGTTTTGGCCATTATCAGACAAGTTGTAGTGAAATTTGTGCACTAACCTTTTTAAATTTAGACACACTCGCAACTCTTGCTGGTGTGCGACTCAGTTTGCTTATGAATCAGTCTGCAGTAAAAATATAAAATAAAATAAAAAGAATTTCAAAGCATTTTCAATGCTTGTTTAGCGGCAAAGTGTTAAGCACAAACGTGAAAAATCCAAAAGAAAAAAACCTTTAACAAATTTTTTGTGTATTGCATTTAATTTGAATATTTGTTTTGCTATTGTGTTTGTTTTTTTCTTTTTACTTATGTGCAACCAAAAACAACAACAACAACAACAACTACCAATACTTCTACTACTACTTCAACAAAATCACGAAACAAATCGCACAAATTCATCAAACGCTTATCAAAATCCAATTCTAACCCGCCCTGCCA
This sequence comes from Scaptomyza caliginosa, assembly GCA_035044725.1. NCBI lineage: Eukaryota > Metazoa > Arthropoda > Insecta > Diptera > Drosophilidae > Scaptomyza > Scaptomyza caliginosa. The sequence goes on from JAWNNR010000332.1 coordinate 201,736, forward strand.
CTGCCTTCGCATCCGCCTGCCTGACAATCCACCCGATCCATGCCAGATTCTATCAAAAATATAATGAACTGCGGGCACGCATAAAGGCGAATTCGTGTCCCATACTGCCAGCGACGATGGCAACGGCAAATCACTCGGCTGCTAATCTAAACAATAACCAAAGTAGCAATAATAATAATAACAACAACAACAACAATAATAACAACAGCAATAATGCCAACAACAACAACATCAATAACAAGAGCACCTTGCTGTTGGGAAAAACTGCAAGCGGCTGCAGCAGCAACAGTAGCAACAACACGACAACAACAACAACAACTAGTACATACAACACACAACACAACACCAACACAACAATAACAGCAACAACAGCTACAAATCCAAGTCAAATGTATAGCGTACAAAGATCGGCCTCCCTCAAAGATAACTCTGTGTATTTCAGGTTTGTTGTTTTGTGCCACAAAAAAAAAGATAGAGAAATAACATCTAATTAACTGTAACTAACTAGCAACTACCTAATATTATTGTATATAACCTATAATCAATCTATCATTGCTTTCGCTTAGCTTCTCTATAACCCAAAAACCAACAAATTCTCATTGCACCATTTAACAAAACAAATCTACTTAAAACATTTATTTAGGCAATGCGCACAATGTCTCGTCTCTACCTCTCTTAGTTGTTATACATATATAAATATATATTTTAATCTTTAAATTAACTTTCTTTCTATCTCTCCTTTCGTATCTGCCAATGCCTCTCTTATGTGATTTCTTTGCTGCTAACCCCCCTCACACAGGAAACCAATTGCTCCAGCTGCAGCGACAACAACAGCAACAACGATTTCATCATCAACAACACCAACACCAACGACGCCCAGCTCACGCTCAACAACAGTGCTAACCCCACCAATACGCAGGTGAGTTCTGACTAGGGTAAACAGTTTTAGCAGAAGAATCATAGTTTAAGTTGGGAATAATCTATAAAAGGCTGACTGATTGATCAGCAAGATAGATAGTTTTCGACGTTACTAGAAAATTGCGATATATTTCCTTGTTAGCAAACAAACTATATATTAAGTTATATACTTTCTAATCGGTTTTTTATCACACACCAAATATATATATAAAAATAATTTCGATAGCAACAACAACAACAACAACAGCAACAACAATGGCAGCTCAACGGCAAGTGTGAGCGCTGCAACAAGTGCTGCAAGTGATGTGGAAACAAATCCAAAACCCAAACAATCGGCTACAAATATATTCAAGAACTTTTTCAAGTAATAAACGTTGATTGTTTGACTTATTTGTTGAAAGCGCTAATAATCCCTGCCCGCCAATCTAATAGAGCCGTGTTTTAAACTGCGCCCAGCTGCTAACATATAATTGAGATTTTTTTTAGCATGTGCTAATTGCCTCTGTTTGTTTTATTATATCGATTTGTGGTAAACACTTGTTAATGTTTCTTTTTGGGAAATTCCCTTTTTAGATCCTTTGTGCCGCCTGTGCGTGACGAGGAGAGCGAAACGCAGCGCAAGGCGCATGCGAAGCGGGTTCGGGAGACGCGTCGTTCGACACAAGGTGTTACGCTCGATGAGATCAAGAGTGCTGAAGAGCTGGTCAAGAAGAAGAACTTGGGCATGAACAACAATAACAATAATAACAACAACAACAGCAGCAGCGTAAGTACTTACAGTGCCAAAATCCCAAAAAAAAACATTTTCAAAAAAAGAAAGCGAAGAAAATGTAGAAAAACAATATCACAAAACACCAAAATCGTTAGCGTATCAGTAGAACAGTTGAAGAGAGAGAGAGAGCCCATTCCATGCATATAATCATATCGAGCTTAAATATATACTGTGTATATATGTTGTTATTGTTATCTGTAGTGCAAAGGAAGTTGAAACATTTCACACACGCACATGAAAAGAAAGGATTTATCAAAACAACAACACCAAACAACAATTGCTTATGGTTATGGTGTTATGTTTTTTTCCCTTCCTCAACCCTCCATTAATGTATTTGTTATGTTTTTTTTGTATGTGTGTGTGTGTGTGTATTGTTTACAATTGCAATTGTTTAGCAATTTTGTTCATCATCATGTTCCTTGAAAGTTTGTCGGTGTTTGTCGTTATTAAACATTTCATTCTACATCTGTCTGTCTGTCTGTGCGTGTGTGTGTGTGTGTGTGGATAGCATGTTCGTTAAGCCTAGTTTTTAAAGCAATAAGCCTTAAGATACTTTCACTAGCTCATTTCAATTCGATTTTCCCAAAAACGCTATGCAACCTAGAGTAGAATCCAAGATTAAGATTTGGTTCAGGTTCTTAAACCAGTACTGTGTTTAATATCTTGAAACACCTTTTCGTAGTTTGCCTTAGAAAACCATTAAACCCGTACCAAATTGCTTTGTAGTTCTGTTTAAAAGCTCAAAACGAAACCCGCATTTGCTTCTGTTGCATAGTGGGAGATCGAAAGAAACATCCATACTGTAGCATAGTAGCCTCATCAGCCTGCCCATCAATCAAATCAAATGAAATCAAATCGATCAATCAATTAGCACTCATTTAGCCTGCGTATTCTACTGTAGCTGCTGCATAAAAATGTTTAACAATTAAGCAAATCGAGCAAGCGCCAATCAAAATTGAGTTTTCACTGTGATTGCGTTTCTTGTACGTCTGCATCCAAAGATTCTCTTTTTTTTATTACTATTATTATTATTATGATTATTGTTATTGAATTGAAAGCAAACGCAGCTGCCCCGCCGCCACCATCGAAAAACCGTCTCAAACATCGATATCAAAAGGTTTTTTTGTTTTTTCCATTATCATTCCATGTGCAGTTCTTTAAGAGTAGCTTTATTGTATGTATTTTAAGTTATTTATTATATATATATATATATGTATATAAAGTTATTTATGTATATGTGCATGTTGATAATTAAGCATGCGTTTAGAGTTCTTCTCTACAAACCCAAAAACAGAAGTACACAAAAGTGCTTGAGTTGCACTCTACGTATGTCGTATATCGTATATCGTATGTATTATATATCGTATATCGTAACTTACACAATATCGTATTTTGAGTTTTCAAAGAGACGCGCGGTTTTTAAGAGAAAGAATACATTTTTTTTTGTTGTTGATTATATGTTCCACAACTAATATTATTAACAGAATGAAACAAGCTCCACATCAAGCACCACAACAACAGCAACAACAACAACCACACCAACAACAAGCACAACAACAACCACAACAACAATTGGCAGCAGCCGAGAAGAAGATGCGCAACCACCGCCACCGCCCACAACACCACCACCAGCCATAATACCAAGCACAACAACCACAACGGATGATGATTTGGATATAATCGAGGCTGTTGTTGCCCCGCCAACAGCTGCCGATACCACCGCCAGCTTTACACTAACAGCACCGTCAACAGCAACAGCAGCGACAACAGCAACCGCAAAAATATCACAAGATGATGAGGTTGAAGCTGATGAAGAGCAAACGGCTGTTAGCGCCAGCTTTACAATAATCTCAAGGCGTGAGAAACCTCAAGAGAAGCAGGAATCGGATGAACAGCAACAGCAACAACAACTAAAGACTGAAAATGCCAACAGCAGCAGGCCCACAGATCTATCTCTGGCCGAAAGTCAATTAGCAGCAACAAAACCTACCACGACAACGGCAACGGCAACGACGACGACGACACCAACAACACCTGCAACCACACCCGGTGCACTGGAAAGTCCAGTTAGATTGCGTGATAAGCGTAGTTTGAGCAGCTCCACCGCCGGTGGTGTTGGTGTTGCTTCAGAAGCAGATGGCGATAAATCGGAGACAGCATCACCTGTTGGTGGACATCCCGATTTCAATGCGCGCGATTCTTTACTCAGTTTGTATGCACGTCGCACACAGGAGAGTGGTGCTGGTGGCTCAAGTGGTTCAGGTGGTGCTGTTGCTGCACCCTCAACGTCTTCGTCGACAAGCACATCTCTATCGGCAGCCGAGCGGCGTCCGTCTTGGCGTCTCAAGTTCGATGCAGGCTCCAAGGTATGCAACACAACCAACAACAACAACCAACAAAAAACAACCAACAAAAAACTCAACCAACTATAAAACTGACCTTTTCCGATCCGAACTGTGAACCACTCTATAAATATTTCATAATGTGCAATTTTTTGTTATACTTTTTAAGTGTAGCATGGTTTTTTTTGTCTTACTTCTTGTTGTGTTAAGTGTTAGTTTAAAAGTATTTTAAAATGTTTCGAAAAACCAAAGTGTCGTATATAAAAGACAACTTTAAAAACTAGTAGCTTATTGAAAAAGGTCTAAAGTGTATTCAAGTAAATATCGTTTAGGTTATACTTTTTGTAGTCATTTTCTTTTTTCCAAGTTTTCTTTTGTTCAATTTGTATGCGTGATTTTTTATTTTTTCTTCGATTTGCTATGCATCTCTGCTTCCTAAGTTGTTAAATAACTATCCTTTATATGTATGTATTATAACTATTTATATGTACGTTTTATTTGTAGTAATTACATTATATACAAGTTATTCTATTATTGCAAACATGATATCACACATTTGGTTAATGCACATTTATTATTATCACCATAAATATTGTCATTAATTAACGCTTATTAATTTATTGCTATGTTTGGCTTGGCTTTTTTGTTTCATTAAGTTTTTATTAATCCATAATATAAATATTATAAGATGTATTTTGAAAGAGTTTAAATTGAAAAATTCAAAAAGCTGTAGAAATTAATTTTCAGTTAAGACCCGAGTCTAATAATTTTTACATATTAAAGCTTCCATTGAAAGCTTTTTTCGTTTTGTAGGCAATTGCATGCAAGTTTAAAAATAAATTTATAAAAATAAAAAGTTCTCTAAAACAAGAAATAGTTTTTTCGGAGTCCCTTCAAAACATTTTAAGCGGTATCTGGCGTTTTGACTACTAAATGTAACAGTGTTCTACTAAAACCCAGCTTATTCAAAGTAAAAATGCGCATTGTTATTAAACAATAAGAATTAAACAACAACATTATGAGCATAGCTTTTTTTTAATACCAAAAAACATGCACACAAACAACAAAAAACCAATCTGAATTTATAATGAATTACATATGAAAAGCATTTATTGAACTTTATGTCTGAATATAATTTAATATATTATTTTTGGACTATATTTTGTGCAGTTCAAACTGGAGGATATTACAAGCGGTGGCACATATCCGCCCAATCAAAGCACCATAATACCCAGCGCACCGGCCGTTATGGCCGCTGTTAACTTGGCCAGCACAGCGGGCTCACAACGTCGCATCAGCAGTGGACCCAATGCGCGTAAGTTTTACCTCTGCTCTTTTGGGAAACTGAATTACCTAAACTAATTTTGTATATATCTTGCAGTAAATGCTTCAAATCAATCGCTCAACTCGGTGGGTCGTCCCGTCTCAGCGCCCAGTGAGGGCATTAACAATAGCAGCGCCTATGTTACACCACCAGCGCGTCGTTATGAGACATCAACGCTGGCGTCATCTGCCACAACAGCTACGACAACAACTGCCACAACGACAGCCAATAACTCGTCTGCGTCGCCGGCAACCAGTGCCAATCATGATGATAAAGGTAAACCCAATAGAAACCCGTATTTCCCTATACAAATTCTGTTCTAAACAACAATCTCTTCTTGCACTTAAACAGATAACGACAAGGAGAACGATAATCGCACACAGACTGTCATACAGCGTCGACGAAAGCCGAAACGTCGATCCACCGGTGTGGTTCATCTTGATATGGATGTGAGTGGAATTACTGCCCAAAAAGCTAACTATACAAATACTTATTAAACTTTCTCTCTTCTAGGAGCTCGATCCGGAGCGTCAAAACGAGACGGCCAGCAATGACAAGGAGGATAAGGATAGGGAGGTGAGTACAAAAGCAAGTCTTAAGTCAGTTTCTAGTTCAAGTATTCAATTATTCAATACTAAATGCAAGCCATTTAAAAATAGACTTAACAAAAACTTTGAAAAATTCAAACAATTCGTGGAATATCGTAAAACTTTTCGCGGTATTTGTTTTGCCATTTTTACGAATTACCAATATATGAAACATGCCTAATTATTATATAGATATATATTTATAATTATTTTGCTATACCTATAACAACAACAACAACAAAAAGTACTAAGCACTAAGAATATATATTTAGTGAATAAATATATTCGCACCTTGCAAAAATATTGGGCTTAGTTGGTTTCTACATTTCTTGTTTCACACAACAGCTGCTTGTGTTTCTATTTAAATGCGTAGTCAATACTCACACACACACACTTGTTCGTTCGTCACACCTTGTCACAATTTCTAAAGAGTACCGTGTGCTGTCCTTCAAAGTAGTTTTGCTCTAGCTCTTGTCTGTTCCAATTAGCAAGCGACCCATTTGCGCAAGAAAAATGAGAAAGAAAGCACAAAAATTATGATCGCCATTCAAAGCAGCAGCATCAGAGCGAGAATGTGTGCGTGTGCACGTGGCATTGTGAATGCCATTGCTCCAATTTGTGGATGATAAGTGAGGAATATTATTATAATTTCATTTGCAAATCCTTTCATGGCCGAGGCCAAAAACTATTAGTGCACAACCAATTTGTGACAATATTTAAGATATTTCTTAGCCAAGAACAAACCTGTTAACAATTTGTTTAAACGTTTTGTTCTGTCGTTGCTGTTGGCCATTAATAAAGCTGTCACATTTTCTAAATGCATTTATGTCATTACAGCTTTGAAATATTTCGCAGACAATTTGTCTGCTCATCCATACGAAATTATTTAATCAAGTGCGCTTTAAGCAAAACTCTATTTACAGCTCTGATCTGTTGTTTTGTCTAATCGTGTTAAATATTTAGGCTGATTGACGATGTCAAGTGTTTTTGGCAATATGCAAAAGATATAGTATCTAAGAGATATTGCCTAAAACTATTTAACACTTTCACACAACAAATTTGCTCACTTTGACAAAGGCAACAAGAACAGCAAAACACAATTCTCACACACACACATTGCTCATACGTACATTGAACTTAGTTTGGTGCCAATCTACCGGGCCACCGTTCCCCTCTATCTGCTCCTGCAACCGATAATGTTCAACATTTGCGTCGCACATTTGTCGCTAAATTTATACATTTTGCAATTCTTGCATTTTGTGTAAAAGCGTTTCGAAGCATTTGTTTCCTCATTCCCTGCACTTTCTATTATGGGATGCAACTGTTGGAATAGGTTGCTACGACTCCGTCATGTGCTATATTTAGACCGAAAGAGAGTGTGTGTGTGTGTGTGGAGGGTGAGGGGTGGGGGGAAAAAAGACTATGGAATAGATTTTATTCGTTTTGGCCTAGTTATGATTGTGTACTTTTGAGGGGAGCCCAAACGATTGCAACTTTCAATGTAAATATAGCTGAATTCTCTCTCTCTTTCTCTGCTCCACACTTCTCTTCACTCTCTCCTCACGTGTCAATGACTGTTTCGCCTTTTGGCCCAGTTGTTTGCCAAGGGGCTTCTTGCCTGCCATCAGCTGACCCCAGCATAGTTTACACACACACACACCCGTATACACACACACACTTGCATCTCTCGGACATTGGGCCAAATTAAAAGTGTGCGATTTACTAAATTTAGCCAAGCAGCAAATACACAGGTGAAATCTATAAACAAAATGAAAGAAAAACAGCGTCCATTGCTGCCAAGGCTTTTAGCCTTTTGCCTCATCCCCCCTCGTTTTTGTGCAACTCTTTTGTTTTCATCATAATAATAATCTTTCAATATTCTTTCAGTGCATTTTCCGGCACATTGCTCGCCGTTGTACGTTACTCTTTGTCTGATTTCTCTTAAACTTGTTGCTGTTCTCTCTCTCGCTCTCTCTCGCTCTTGCGTCTTAGCATTTGCTCGATCGTGCGCCAAGTTTTTTGGTTCGGCTATTCCTTTTCGAATATAACATTTGAATACATTGCTTGGATCGCACAGTTGAGTTTTATACGTCTAACGCAACGGAACAGCACTCGAAAAGACATAAGCACTTGAAAGCAAATTATTTATTACAACTTCAAGTAAATTACAAAGACGTTAGATCGAAAAATACAAAAAACCGCAACAGCTGTCAAACGTGTCAAAAAACTAGCAATATTTCGCTATCAGTTTACAAAAGCAAACAAAGATTCGAGACTCTTGGGAGACTCTTGTCAAGGGGCCAACATTGTGTGTGGTTTTTCAATTGAGCGCCTTACCTTATTTAGAAAATTGCGTATACGTTTTTTTTGCCTACTTTTGGTCATAACAAGCAGTTTTTTTGTTAACGACTTTGAAGACTCTTTTTATGGTCAAAAGTATTTTGATAAGTTTTTAATTTGATTTTGTTCGTGCGTTTATTTAAAGGTTAAAGTTCAAGAAAGAATTTTAAATAGTTTCGCTAGTTTGTATTTTCAAAACATTTTACATGAGATTAGCCTTGGCTAAATTACGAAAATTGTTACAAAGATGAAGCGTTGTTAAAACAACGAGAAACTATAAAAACTTTTAAGTGTTTCATTCATGGACGCCGAAGAAATAGAGAAATATATCTCAATTATATGAGGAAATAGACAAAAGTCATAAATTCAAATGCACTCGGCATTCTGATACGAAACGAAACGTTTTTCATACCCTGTAGCTTAAATGTTAGAGCATATACAGACCAGGGAAACACATTTCGTTTAGTTAAATGAGTATGTCATGTTTGATCAATGTTGGAAGTGCCGCAAACAATTTGCCTGCTGTTCATTTTATGTCTGTTTCGCTTGACTCGCGTGGGTGAGAAAAGCATCAACTTAAGACCTTAAACAACGCACAATAAATAAATAGAACAGGCCATGGAGAGATTAGTGCTGCCAGTCGTGTGTGTTTTCAATTTTAATATATTATTAAACAGAAACTTTCGAAACAGACCTCCCCAAAAACGAAGAAGAAAAAGAAAATACAACCACACCTAGAAAAAATGCTATTTTCTACCGCATTGCGGCCAGTCGAAAACAGAATGTCAAAATTTATGTCTTTGACGTCATTTTCCTAGATCAATTGTGGAATAAATAGTAGGTAGCGAGAGAGGCAGAAGGTGTTTCCACACGACCGAGAACCACATGTCAATATTGCGTTTTCCTTTTTCGCATTGAAAAGATCGTTTCACTTTGTTTGTTTTTCCACTTTTGTTTATGCCAAAAACAAAAAGAACAAATTTTGTATGAAAATTTTGTTTATACACGAAAATGGTTTCAAGCGAATTTGCAATTCTTTGGCATACGATTTAACTAACTAATAGTTTTTGTGTGTTTAGCGCCTTTGAATTTGGTGTCATGTCCTTTCGCTCAAGACCGCGCACCCAGGCGCCATTGCCCAGTCGACGTCGTTCTTTATCCTCCAATGCACGAGCCGGTGGCAGCACCAGCAGCTCCTCCACAGCTGGCGGCAGCAGCGCCTACAACTACAATGGCAGCAGCTATAATTCCCGACCCCTAAGCACGGGATATTATCCAAGCAGCAGCAATTCCAGCTATCAGAGCCCCTACACAAGCGGCTTGTACAGCTCCAGGGAGAGTCTGTATGGTGGTGGTGCACGCAGTGGTGCTTCATCGTCTTCATACTATACGAATGGTAATGCGAGCAATCGTTACGATTACTCCAAGTATTCACATCATCAGCCTGGTAGCTCAACATCATCTGCTTCTACATCAACTGCTGGCGCCACTAAAAGCAATCATAGTCGTAACGGCAGCTATTATCAGCTGCATCAAGTGCAGGCTTCCACAACTGGCAATCATCAGCATCAGCATCAGCAGCAGCAGAATCATCATCACTATCATTTTGTTATTGGCAAAAGTTATGGCACAACTAAAGCATCTTCTGCTCTTTCCAACTCCTCAAACTCAAACTCGGCCTCCACAGCGGCTGGTGGCTATGATAGCTCACGTTATGGTGGCTATCCCAGCACATCAACAGCCTCCGCTGCCGCCACCTCCTCCACAGCTTATGGCAACGATCATCGCTATGTCAGTCCCTATTCCAGCAGTTATGATAATGGCGTAACCACAGTGTCGCTCAGCTTCAAGTCACCGGGCCTGAGTGCCTCGAATTCGTTTAAGGGTTCAGCCAGAGAGCGTTTGCTCAAGACCAAATCCCTGTCGGCCTCCAACAGCAGTCTAAATGCGAACAGTGCACCAACTAGTGTGGGTGCCACTGTGGCAGCCATTGCTGCCACACGTTCCAATTCGCTGCGGGAACAGGAGCGCAAATCGCGTAATCGCACCCGAACTCGCAGTGCGGCCCAGCGCTCGATCAGTGCATCCTCCGAGAAGAGCGAGGGCTATGAAGTAAGAATCAATTGGAGTTTGTTCTTGTTGTTGTTGTGTGGTATATGCAAAGTATAATAATATTTACTATTAGTTTTGTTTATATAAGTATATACTTACCTTACCTATAAACTTTACTTATACTTTTACTTGATCCTTTCAGAGCGGCAGTGAACGCACCTCACGTTCTCGCACCGGAAGCACAGCCACAACAAGCAACGCCAGCGATTCTAAGAGCTCGAACAGCAGCAGCAGCGATAAGGCCGAAAACGGTGATGGCATCGACTATAAGGCGCTCTGGGAAGCGGCCAAGTGAGTTTTTTTTTTTTTTACAAAACTTTAAACTCTTTTTAATCTGTTTCAACTAAACACTTACTTATTTACTTGTGTAGATTGGAGAACGATAAGCTGAAGCAAATGCTCAAGCAGAAGGATGATGAAATTGTTCAATCACGTGCAACGCTCGAGCGATTTGCGAATGCTGTAAGTATAAACTGCTAACATGCTACATGCTACATGCGACCAAAAAAGTCTATCACTACTAGAAAAAACCAAAGAATACCAAGCAGAAGCTTAACTCTCTCTATCTCCTCTCAGCAGTAACAAACAAACAAAACAAAAACAACAACAGCAACACACAAACAAACAACAGTACTCTCTCTTTTACTATTCTCTGTCTTTCTCTTACTTAATCTCTGTGCGTCTGTTTGTGTCCAGGCCTCGATCTCCTCTCTCTTACACTATTTCAAAATATAATCCCCAAAAATTGTTAAGAAAATAAATACAAAAAAACAAATTTCAACACGCTTGCCGCTCGCGCTCTGTTCTCTTTCGCTCTCGCTCGCTGTTTCTCTTTAAACCAAATTTACAAACAAAAAAAACCCAGTTAAACAAAAACACAACAGTAACCGTATGATACACGATACACCCGTTATCCTTAAACTACTTTAATTAGTTAAATATAGTTAAAGAAAGAACAAAAAAAAAAACAAAAAATCATATCACATATTCGCAGACAACTAAAAATTCACTCTCTGAGATTGAGAAACGTGAAAGAAGAGCTATGGAACGCAAGCTTTCTGAATTGGAAGAAGAGCTCAAGGTAATTACAAATGTGTTCCCCAAAAACCAAAAACCCAAAAAACAACCCAAAACCCAACAAAACCATATTCCACATATAACAGTTATATAACGTTTTGCCTGTATGCTGTTTGTGTTTTTTTATTTGAATTTTTCTTTTGATGAAAGTTAACATAAAAGGTTCCAATGGTATCGCAAACTGTTTCGTTAGATGCCATCACATTGTGAAGTTTTTTGATTTACTTTATTTGGCCTTTTATTTTTTGTTTTGTTAAAAGCCGCATGTTAAAGCAGTTGGCTAAAGCGGCCCACTTGTTTGTAAATCCTTCGCTTTGTTTATATTTATATTTTTATTCCTATCACTTAACCAATGTTTTTTCCCAAAACCTCTTGACCATGTTTCGCACTCAGTTAAAAGGACACCGAATTAATTTTTGGCCAATTTTCTGCAATTTCACTGTGATTGCATTTGAACGGCACAGTTGCAATTGTTTATAAAACTTATATTTATTAAAAGCTGCACATAAGCTGCTTAAGTATTTGTTTCTCTTATTTTTTTTTATTTTTTTTTATAATAAACCCACCCAAAGAGACCAAATATTGTCATTTGTACCATAATCTATCATATCATCGTTATCGACATCATCATCATTGTTGTTGCTTCACTGTCATTTGTCATTTGTCCAATTGTCACTGTCACTGTTTCGTCCATAATTTGTTTTATGATTTGGTCACACTGTTTTCCATGCGTTTGTACATTTTATACGTTATACGTTATACGTTACACGTTTTACGTTATTCATTTGGCGTTCTCTTTAATCTTAACGCAATGCGCTCATTTTGATTAAACAAAAAACAACGCTCACTTAAATTTTGTTTTTCTTTTCTCTCTTTCTCTCTCTCTCCCCACGCGCGCATCATTCATCGAATCGAAACGAAATGAAAAACATATTAAAAACCAAAAAAACAAACATCTGCTGTTGTTTTTTGATTATATATGTGTTTTTTTTTTTTGTTCCTTCTCCGCTCTTTCTCTTTCTCTGTTTTTGTTGTCATTTTAGCTGTTGCAGAAGCTAAAGACTGAGAACGATCGTCTGCGTGCCGAGAATCGCGCCCTCACGCGAGTCGTCTCTAAGTTGACCACATCGGCACAGAGTCAGCTAGCCAAAACCAAATAGGCGTCTCTCAACCAAACACAGAACGCATTCAATATTTATACACTTAATTAGCGCACACCAGTCAAAAACAAAATACCACAAAAACAAACGATAATCAAACTGAATATCATAGTTAACCAAATATTGCAATCGTTATCGTTATCGTTTATAAATTAACGTACATATACATATATAGTTAAATTCTTAAAAATCACCTAAATTTATTTCTAGCTAAGAACAATTGATCAAAACTTAGTAGATACTTAATACTATATATAAAATAAATATTTTTCGCATTGTTATAATGAGCGCAACGTATAACAATAACTAAATATATTTGTAGCTAATCTAAGTTTTGCAACTTCATTTTTCAAAAACTTTTTGCCTATTTATATATATTTTTGCAACGCTAAAGGAAATTTATAATACAAAATATACTATGCAACATTAGATGAAAATGTTTGCGAATTTACATAATTATTGTACTTAGAAATTAAACCGTTATATCGATCAAAATATCAAACAATTATCGATCTAGCCACAAAGTATACAAAACACTAAATATATCGTAAATACACATTTAATCTAAAAAATAAAAAAACATTCATCGATAACTCAAGGATATTGCTCAACAATTGCTGGCCAACAACCACAACTGCAACGAGCATCAAGCTTTTTTTTTTCCTGTTACTGCAGTAAGCTTTTACGGTAAATGTTCAACCACACTGACTTGAGATTCACCTGAGAACCTGCTGGCTGTTGTTTTGTTGTTGCATATACATATATAATCAAATCTAAATTATTACCACAAAATCAAAAGAAATTTTAGTTTTATGGCAAGATTCGTTTGTACATACACATATTTATATAAAAATACCAATCTAAATGTATAATCTATAAACTATAACTATACTTTACTATATGCCAAAATTGTTCCCTTGTTGTTAATATTGTTAAAATGTGTTTTTTTTTGTGTCTATTCTATTCTTTGTGCTGAAATCTGTTTACTCATGTGTCTGTGTGTTTTTTGCCCATCTATTATACCAAGTTATACAAGAGTTAACATAATAAAAGTTTACCCATTTGATAAAGTTTCTTGTTTATTCTGAATCAGGAAATCGCTTATCTCGTCCTCATTATGTGTCATATCTTCAGTCTTATGCCAGTTCATAAACATAATGAATACAATCGAATATTTATATCATGTCAATTTATTTGTTTTCTTTGTGGGTGAAGTGCATGTTGTTGGTTTTATCTTTATATTGAAAATTTGTCTAATTTTTAGGGCGCTGTTCAGTTGGAAAGTTTCAGCGAGTGTTTTTCCCAGATATAATTTAACTAACTGTTCGTTCGTTTGTTTGTTTGTTGTTCAACTTGTTGTTGCTGAGATGCTTTCAGTAAGCCGCAACACCAATAACTAAAAAGCATGTTCTATATTATATTTTCTTTAATTAATTTACATATTTAATTCGAGTTTGTTATAACTTTAATGTGCTGTTTTGCGCTTTACGTTTTACTTAATATGTATATATATATATATATTTGGTATTTTGTTACTAATTAAATTGTATTTTCTTATATTTAACAAAATAAAAATCTAGCAACTTGATGTCTACAAGTCGGATAATCATCGCCTGAAGGAGGAGAATGCAGCTTTGATTAGAGTAATAAGTAAATTAAGTAAATGAAATTACATTTAAACTTAAACTTACTCAAAACATAACAACGTCAACCACAAAACAAAAACAAAAAAGGCAAACAACAACAAGAACGACAAAGCAGCTGGCAACATGAAATTATATCAAATCAAAGCAACTTAATTATCTAAGGATCTGAATTCTGTTTAATATTATTGTGTGATTATTAAATGATTATGTTTCATTTGTGTGTGCTTAGATAAAAAACACGTTGAAAATTGTTTGTTTCTTTTTTTTCTTTCTTAAACTTTTTTCAAATATTCTCGCGCATTCGAAACAAATAATAAAAAGTTATAAACATGGCATGGAGTATAAGAATATATAAATATATAAAATGGAGAAAAACAAACATATAATTATAGTTATAGATGTTGTCTAACGTTTAATTTCAAACAAAACAAAAAACTATGAAAAAAAAAGAAAAAGAAAAACAACTGAGAACATATTCATCAAATGAGCCCTAGTTACAGATTAGTTTAACTATATAATGCATAAACATATATTTTTCATATATACATATATATAAATTATATACATATACACAAAAACTCACACACACACATACATATATATATATATAAATATATATTTGAAAATCATGCAAAAAGAAAACTGTTTGTGAGATATGTTTTGAAATCAACCCACGCAACGTCAACTTACTAATTATTATCATAAATCTGTAATTGTTTTTTTTTTTTATTTAATTACTATTATCATTATTATTATTTAAAACTCATTTAGTCCTAAACATCAGTTTGTAAACGATCAGTGGATATATATATATACATATATGAATGAAGTGATGCATATGAAACATTATTATCGATGATTATTTTTCAAATTTCCCATGGCGCTTTAGAACATATGCAAAACGAGTTAATTATACTATATATATATATATATATATATATATATATCCTAACAACTATCGTTGCATAGGCATATAATTATAAATGATTTCTATTGATTATGTTTAATTTAAGTTGTTCACTTTTAAAACGTATTATATCGTATCGTACTATATATATACTTATTTGACTTTTCGCTTATACACTACATAAAAACATACTCTACATTGTAACGAATACACACACACAAACACACAAACACACACACACACATGATCATATATCGCATATTTCTGTTATTTATTAAATTCGTTTAAGAGATTTTTTGTGTTACTCGTGATGAAAAACGATAAACAACAAAGCAAACAAAAAAAAAAAAACAAAACAAGTGAATTGTGTAATATTGTAAAATTGTGAGAAGATATTTAAGAAAAATTTGATTCAAATACGAAACTTAATAAATGTGATCGCAAAGTAAAAACCTACAAGTATATATTCATTCCACTTCATGTGTATTTAATACAGTTTTTAGGGGTCATCAGATTTTATATATTTTGTGGCAACTATTAGTTACGCCACTGGCACCGAAATGAGGCATGAAAAACGTTATTATAATACTAATCGACTGATTTGAAATAATTATTTGACCATTTTATGGAGCATTATGAATGAATTTCTAACTTTTCAACTAATAACAGGGTATTTTAAAAGCTTGAATAATATTCTTAAGAAGCAGTTTAGCACGTGCTGGCTTTAAAAATAAATATCTAGATTTAAGCAATGACAAAGTTTGCTATTCTAATTATTTCTGGAATTTTGTCTCCACATTTGTGTGTGTGTGTGTGTGACCCTGCCAAGTTATAGGTCGTAGGAAGGGTTAATGAATATGGCCTTTGATATATTTTCTTACGTCATAATTTTTGGTAAAAGTGTAAAAAAAACATAAAAATTGTTGTGTCGCATTTACACATTAAAATTATTTTTCTACTTAAAATGAATTATTTAAGGCTTAAAAAAAACTAAAAGTAATTGCTACCTATAACATATACTATATTTCTAGTAAGATCAACGCCTAAGTAAATAGCTTATAGATCTCTTAGCCTTTGATGTCTGGCTTACAGTTAACGTTAAATACACTATCAACGAATCATAGTTTGTGCTTCTAAATGGAGTCTTCAGTAGTTATTTGGTTCGTTCAGTTCGCATACAAACGCAACAAGCTTCCTTCGTTAAGTTGAGTGAAAAGCAATTCTCTTTCTCTGACACTATAACTCTAGCCCATAGTACTTTATACAAGCTCAACTAATGACAACAGCCACGGCTTCCGCTCAAAGCGCCTATAGCAAAGTGTTGAGTGGAAAATGTTGTGAGCGAGGCTTAAAAACGTTTACAGCAACCGAAAAATTGTCAGTTTCGCTCAAAGCGTCCACACGTTCACACCGATCGTCGTCGTCGTCGGCATTGTGGTCTTTTGGGCTTCAAGCGACACAAAAACCAAATTGTTAAATTAACCAGACTCTAAACTATTGCAACGCCGCGACGCACTTGTATATATTTATATAAGTTTATTCGCCAAAGTTGTGAAATTTGTGTTTATTATATATAAAATATTCCATAAATAAATAAATCAGCAATCCAACAGCGAACTCAAACGGATTAACAAAAAGTAAGCGATTACATAATATGGGAAAGGATATCATACTTACTCAACAGACAAGAAATACACAACAAAAAAAAAACTCAAGCAAGTTGCTGCTGAAGAAAAACTTTCGCTTTCACCAAAGCGCCGCTTTTGAGTTTTTCTTGGCTTCTACAGCTGCGCAGTTAGCCATGGTTAATGTACATCACATAGACCATATGGCTGAACAGTTTGTTTGTTGCTATCAATCTATTTAACTTTTAAGTGTTATATCTCATATTCATATCCAGACATTGGGCAATGTTAGTTACGCGCATTACTCAACTGACAAAAAGTCAATTAAAATTACGCGCTAGGTTGGTAGGTAATACGTTCAACGCTTTGGTTGAATGTTAAGCCAAAAGGCCTGTGCGCTGCAAGGTCTTGTCCGGCAACGATGTTGGCTAACACCATAAAAAAAGTAAATATAAATACGAAATGTGTGTGTCAAGTAATGTTTGGCATTAGTATTCAGAAGCGTTCACAATTTAGCAACTGCATTAACGGCATCACACAATTGTGACCTCGACAACGGACACACCAAACGCATACTTATAGAAATCCATAATATTGTATTGAATAACTATACCTTTGTTTTCGTATATACTTGGGATTAATTTTTTTTTTATGTCAGTTTGTTTGATTTTTTATAGAGGCTGCTCCAACAATAAATGTTATGAATTCGTACATATTTATATATACATACGTATATTTATTTCTTGTTGAATCATTAAGCTGCATTCTAATGATGCCGAATGTAAGCTAATTGATCACGTGGCCAGCACTAAGAAAACGCAAATGCAATTAGTATGCATGTATAAAAAGATTTTAAGCGAGAATGACTGACAGATATTAGTTGTAGTTAGTTTGAATAGATCGGTCAAGTGGATGGCATACATCAATATCCGGGCATGTGTAACAACTTGAGTAAACGTCAAAAAAACCAAACAACAGGGGGAGTTTGAAAGCTTTCAATCTTTAAAACGTGTTTTTGAGTCTTTTCTTTGCACTCACTCGCTATCTCTCTCTTTCTATTACTTGCGCTCTTTCTTTCACTCCTTTTAGTGCGCTGGTTGGGGTTTGATTTGCCAGTTTTTTTTTTGTTAATGCTGTATGTATATGATGTAACCAACCAGACACTCTAGGCTAATTGGCAGAGCGGATGCAGAAAGAGCGTGCAAAAGAAATAAGCAACAATAAATTGCAAGCTATTACTCTATCACTCTCTGTTGTTTATCTCCTGTCGCCTATCGTCTTATGACCCAAAAACGCAATCGACAAAACATATTTGGCTGCTTGTAACTGGGCATAGTCAAAGCAGTTAATATAACGAATTTCATTTTCTGAAATCTGTGTGAAGGCCATGAAAGTGAAGACAATAAAAAAAAAGAAAACAAAAACCAATAACTTGATTTTGGCCATAAAGAGTAGGTTGCTCATAAATAGTTTGTTGACCAAAAAGATGCCTTGTTTGCTTTTCTCTCTCTCTCGTTCTCGCTCTTTCTTTGTACAGCCAATTAATTTGGCCTTTTATTACAGTACTTAAACACACACACGCACACACACACACACACACACATTAAAGAGTTCAATTGGCCATAGCGGGTTACATGCGCGCTTACAGTGACTGCAATCAGTTATCATTATTTTATTGTAGCTGCAGTGATATAATCTTTCTCTCTCCTCTGTTGGTCTTTCCAGCGACCTTCGTGCGTGTTTTATTTATTTTTGGTGTTGGCTCTTTGTTAAGCATGAAGAAATTTAAATCATACGTTCGTATAATGATGATCGCTTCGTTGTTGTCTTTCTTATGCAAAACGGATGGTCCCTTCATATTTTTGGGTCATGGTCAACGGACCGGTGCCGTTGAATAACCATAAAACGAAGCAGCAGCTGTGGCAATTTCAATAATTTGCAGTCAGCTCTATTTTTAATCAATTTGCCAACATTACCAATGTTCATCAGCAGTTCAAAAAACCCACATAATAAAACTCCAAACTCTAATGGCAGCCACGTCAAGCCATTGACCCAGGTTCGAATACATTAACAAACTTAACTTTGACTGCATCTAGAGTGGGCTTTTAATCATAGACTTGTTATATGTTTGTTTGTTAATGTAGGTTAGTAAACAGTTGTAGTCGTAAATTTTGATAGAGTTCGATGAATTTTAACATTTTTGGCCCCGGAGGCCAGTGTCTGACCAAGGCCAACCACATAATTAGTGATATCTGCATCGCCATCTGTTTTTTGTACTTGGTAAAACTCTACACATTACGTATACGTACGAATAGCTTTTAATTATTGTATATACCCTATAAACGAGTTGCACTGAATATGTTTGATTTGCTTGAGAATAGATATGGTTAAAAATCGAAAAGGTTGCTAAAACTATGTTTCAGTTTGAATAATTGCTTTAACGTTAACAATAATAACTTTAAAAAGCTCCAATTAATAGCGTTTTACATTGTAAAGCAAGAAAACTTATTCAGTTTATAGATAATCGATCCCTAAATGTTCCTTAGTTAACACTTTAAAGTTGTTTGCATCGTTAACAACAAACATGAAGGGCTGAATGACTAAATTGATTGAATTTATTTATCTTCAAGCTTAAGTTGAACAAACCAAACGATTAACAAGGGTATTTAAACGTTGCCACTTCAAGAACAATTTGTTTTTCTTATGCATCAGTGGCAATTAAATATTTAGTAACTTTTATAACTGGCAAAAGTAGGTAGCTGCAGTTAGTGCAATGAATATTTCATCAATTTAATAATTAAAACATTTTTTTTTATTAACCGCAATAAATCAATATTTAAACGAGTATTTGAAATTTATTTATATAGTGTTGGAAACTGGAATTACGCAACAAACTAAATTGGAGGGATCGGCATCAAGCGGTCAAGACTATGACCCCTACGTGTGTGCGCTGAGTCCAGAGATGAAGAAGCTGGCCAAAGAGGATCTGCACGAGGATGAGAATATCAGGCGACAGGCCTTGGCACAGTTTCGTGAATGGATTGCCAAGCATCCATTGATCAAGAAATGCCGCACGGATGCCATTTTCCTGTTGCGTTTTCTGCGCTGTCGCAAATTCTCGGTGCCGTCGGCTTGTGAGATGTTGGAACGCTATTTGACCCTTAGGCAAATGAATCCGCACTGGTTCCAGAAGCTGGACATCAATGATGCCGCCATCAATGAGATCTTCGATGCAGGCTATTTGTTTCCATTGCCACAGCGTGATGCTGCTGGCCGTAAGGTCATCTTCTCGGTGGCTGGCGCCTTTGATCCCTACAAATACACCTCGGCTCAGATGGTGCGTGTGCATAGTATGATTTGTGAATCCCTGCTGGATGAGGAGGACTCTCAGGTGTCGGGCTATGTGCATGTCAACGATGAAAGCGGCATGAATATGGGCTTTGTCAGTCTCTGGTCCCTGACCGATCTGCGCAACATTGTCAAGACCATACAGAACTCAACGCCCATGCGTCACAAGGAGACACACTTTGTGAATATACCACATTATGCCAATCGGGTCATCGAGCTAGCCGTCTCCATGCTAAGCGATAAGCTCAAGAAGCGCATTTATGTAAGTTTTTGTAACCATGTTCAAGTTATCATAATTTACTCATTCTTCTGATTCTTTCCTTAGGTACACAAGAACGTTGAATCTTTGAAGTCGAAAATTGATCCTGCCATTTTGCCCAAGGAATATGGCGGCACTGTGCCCGTTGCCGATATGATTAAGGAATTCAAGGCAAAGATCTATCAGCGTCGTGCCGCTATTCTTGCCCTGGATGACATGCAAATAGAGATCACCAAGGATTCGGCCAAGTTACTTGGTCATGATACGGGTGACATTGATGCCGGTGTTGTGGGTAGCTTTAGAAAGTTGGAGGTGGACTAGCTCATGGCTCTATGACTAGGCAGTTAGGTTAGATTAGGCTAAATCAGTATACTATTGAGACATTTGACAAACAAAATACAACAAAAATCACATCAAAATTTGTTGCATACAACTTAAATTATAAAATATAATTATACATAACACATGTGTATATATATATGTGGATCAGGCTGGCTGTAGCATTCAATTGAACAGGTATCGGAAACTTGAAACTGCAGTTAAGTTTTAGACTTTTATATATACATACATATACATATACATATGCTATTATATATTCGTGCATGTATGCTATTTAATTATATACATATATACATTCTTGTTCAAATGCCTTTTGTTGGATTTGTTTCATTCATATCAATGGGAACCCCGATTTCTTACAGCTTCCAATTGTTGCCTACAAGAGGTATGTACTCAATGTTTCTATATAATTCAATTCAAGTACTTTGTCTGTTGCAAGTGCTATTCAAAGATACTAACAACACAGATTTAGATTAATGGGCAGAATTGCTCAAGTCACTTGAAGTTGATTAATTGAAGAAAGTTTTGTAGTAATTTTAAAGGTATTTGGAAAATCTATTGCTAAGTATAATTATGGATAAGGGTTAAACGTTTATTTGAAAAAAAAACCTGTTTTTTTACAAACTATAACTATATATATCTCCAAAGGATAAATCGCAATTTCATTAACCATTTTTTAATCGAATAAAATATCTATTGCAGAAATATAATTTTTATTCCCAAGAAATATAGCCAAATATATAAAAGACTTGCATATTTATTGAAAGACATTGGGCAGCATTATTCTTATTGGTTTTTAATCTTAAAAAGACAAGTTTTGGTTTCCAAAAATATGTATTCAAAAATTTTACTTAAGAATTAGAAGAACTCCTAAAAAAAGTTTAAAAATACTATATTATTCGCAATTGTAGCGTATTTAACTGTTGCTTAAACATAAACGCTTGTTGTTCCCCTTGTTGTTGTTGTTGTTGTTGTTGTTGCAACACGATAACGGTGACACAGACAAAAGCCGACAACGACAACGACAACGACAATAACGACAATAACAAAGACGTTGAGAGAATCTTATTGCATTTTTGAGCAAGAAAGCGACGAAGACAATCAAAGCTCGAGGTACGAAAGCGTAAAGTTCATACACATGTGTTTGTGTGCACGTAAGTGCCAAGTATGTGTATGATTGTGTGTTTATGTGTACGTTGTTCTTTATATGTACACAACTGTAGCAAAGAGACTTGAGAAAATGTGTGTCGGCATTATGATTGTACGCTTTATTATTATGACCGCATACGAAATAATTTCCAAGTTTACATTTCAGTTGAGCGTTGGATCAGCTGGAGAACGGCGAGCATTTAAAAGCGTTGTTTGTGTTTGGCTTCTACTTCTACTTAGATGATCGTCGATCTAGCGTCTCATCTAGTTGCTAATTGTTGTGCTAAATGTTTCGCGCAGTAAGAACGGGCTTGAGGCAATGTGTCGACAACTCAAACATTGTGTATTGAGCAATTGCTAACAAATTGAGGTCTTCTGGGGAAAAAAAGTGCTTAAGAACTTTGACATAGTTCTACGACTTTCTCGTCTGTACATATTGATAAAGTGTAAGTGCGACAAGAGCCACGTGCGGTTCATATAATCTGTCGAAGGCGGCTAACGGGCTGTATGCGCAATATATATATATACATATTGGATTGTTAGTCATCCAATACGTATGATCGATTATGTGATTGTGTGTGTGTGTTTATTATGGGTTCAACGACTTTTGGCCATTACGTATAGGGTGTGAAGTAAAATATATGTATATGTATGTATGTAAAATATATGAAGAATAATGAATTTTCATAAATCATTTAACAAAATGCTAAAGGTGTCAAATGCAAGTGAACAAACAGTCAATTGGCAACTGGGCAGCAATATGCCGCTAAAGTCAACGAAAGAGAGAGAGAGAGAGCCAAAAGCTTTTGCAATCGAACAGCTGTTTGCGTAGTTAGCTTAGCCAAAGCTTTTTAATGCTCTCTCTTTCTCTCTGTCTCTCTCTTTGAAGCATGTGATATTAGTCAATGCGTGCTGTGAAAAAAAGAGAGCTCGAGAGAGCGAGAAAGAGAGCAAACTAATTGAACGCTCGTTTATCAATATGGAGTACGAGTCGTTAAGATAAGAACTCTAGAATTATTTATATAAATTATCACCTTTTTTTTCCACCATTCACACAATGGAAAACCACAGCGAACAAACGGAGCATTGTGCATTTCATATGCCAGTCTGTGCACTGAAGCAGTGGAGTCATCAACTACATATAGACATATCTATGCATATGTACTTGGGGCAAAATGAATAAGCTGCGAAGTTTGCTGCCGGGCCACAATGCCAAAGAAAGTGCAGGGCAATCAGTTAGCCTGGAGCCGGAGATTGGTTTTCAGATCACCATCGAGACGCATGAACAAACCGATGGCGAGCAGAGCTTTAAGTCGGGCAACGGTTCAACGCCAGTTCCAGAATTAAATGTACACTTAATTGCCGCACGACATTTGCCCTCACTGTTTGGATTTAAGATCGTGCAGGGGTATTTAATCAAGGTAATTGAAATAATCGTGTTGACTTACTAGAAACTTATCATATTTCTTTATTATTGTACTTAGGTTAAATTATTTCCGGGCACCAAGCGCTTAGACAGTAGCATTCAGACAAATACTTGGCCGAAATTCAATGAAAACTTCAAGTTTCCCTTAGTGCCCGATATAAAGTAGGTATTTCAAGTACAAAAAACTTTCAAACATTTAAAAAAAACCTTCTCCGCTCAGACCCTCGCTAAAACATGGCTCGGCTTTTGCAATACGTCGCCAGACACAGAGTCAAAATAACGGCGATTCTTCTGCTATAGATGAACTGTTTGCCGGCCAATTTGTGGTCTTTACCGTATACGCTCTGCTCGAATTGCCTGCCGCAGTAAGTTGGCCACAAAGCGTATCTATTTGGGTTAAATAAACACAATTTGTTTTAGAGTTTCAATCGATTCAACAAGACCTATCGCTCGCTAAAAGATAAGAGCTCGAATTTTGTGCAGCGTCTTGCTTCGAGTGAAACTCCAACTGAAGACGGAGCAGCACAAAAGGAGAAGAGCAAGAAAAAGTCAGAGAATCCAAGGGATTCCATGCCGCCGTTAACAATAAGTGAATCACGTAGAAATATTGGTAAGTCATATTGAAAGGTTTTTATTCAAAACGTTTGGTAATGAGTGTTGCTTTAAGGATCTGTTACCTGCTATCTGGAGAGAAAGAACTTCAAGCGTAATGCTCGCAATGGCACCTACACAACCGAGGAGCTGTGGCTGCCCATTAAAGATATAACGACCACGGTGCTAACAAAGACGCCCAACAATAATAACAATATAAATGGCAGCAACAACGTAAGCTAAAAAAAACAAGACGACAAATTGACTAAACAATGACTTAACTGCATGTCATAAACTTCCCCTTGGCTGAGTGCTAAGTGCAGGTTAATAACTTGAAGTATAAAATTAAAGTTGGCAACTAGGGAAAGTAAGTTGGGTTTTTAAGTAAATTGCGAAAAGAGTTTTAACCACGTAACCCAAGACAAGACAAATAAACACTGCAGACGAAAAAGAAGAAGAAAGCAAAAGTATAAATGAAGTTTGAAACCTTTGACACGTTTGCTTTTCATTTGCAGCTAACGAATTCACCCAAAGGTGTTGTCGAACTGGCGCTGGAAGTGCGTGATCTGGGCGAAAGTGAATCCCTGCCAGATGTGGAGCCGCAGTTGGAGCCAGCCGGTGCCAACAACTGGCAGCGTGTCAGAGCCGAGATGAGGCGTAAAATGGGTATGAGCAATGTGACAAATGTCTTGGGCGGCACACTGATACTGCGTGTGACGACTGCGCGCATGCGTTGCTCCAACAAGGTCAAGGATGAACTGGAGGCTACTGCTGGCGGTGGTGTCTATGTGAAGACGACTATCTTTGAGCATGGCATCTATGTGGATGCCTGGAAATCGGCTGTCTTCTATCCCTCACTCTCAACCAAATGGGATGGCGCTGGCGGGGATGAGGCAACCATTTGTGTGCCGCTGCGCTGTCTGGATCAGCTGGAGAATATGGTCATACGCATTACGCTGGCAACCAAGCTCAAAATGGGCAAGAAACTTGTGCTGGGCACAGTGGTAGTCGGCGGCGCTGGCTCCGAATCGGGTTTGGAGCAACTGCGTCTGTTGCGCGAATCACCATTGAATGAACGTGTTGCCACCTGGCACTGCTATCAATAACTCGCCTTTGACTTCTAAGCCAGTTTCAATATTGACCAATCTTTCACTTAGATACACTCCAAAAAAAAAAATTGAATGATCTTGCGATTAGAATAGTTGTGTTTAGAAAACAAAACAGTTTTAAAATTATAAAATAGTTTAAAATATTATTTATTGCTAATGTTTTTTTGAAATGTTCCAAAATGCTGCAATATTTATACTTGAACTAAATTTATTGTGTTAAAAATGTTTTTGTTGCTTGAATAATATTTGATATGATGCTTTAAAGTTCAAACTTATTTTTCCCAAGTGCATCATTAAATTTCTATGCTTCATCTTGTTTATTAACTCGTGGATTCTCCGTTAAACGCTGCTTTATGACCATGGCCATATTTAGGGACTGGCATCGGAACCAGGTCGAGCGAGCGCTCATTCAATCTGTTTGACCATTTCACGCTGAAGGGGTTTTTCACACTTTTTGCGCAGTATTCCCAAACACTCTATGGCCCACTGTGCAAGCGTAACTGTATGTGTATGTGTGTGTGTGTGTGTGGAAGCAGCCGCATCGAACGCAACGTTTGTGTTTGAAGCGTTCGGCGTTGGCGTTCAGTTCTCGAGCAGACAGCGGCGCGATCGGTTGTGTGTTTTCTTTGGGTTTTCCTTTTCTGTCGTCGTCGTCGTTGTCGTTGTCGTTGAGTCTGAAGCTGCAAGTTGTCGGTCTATATATGAATATAGACTGATACGGTTCAGTTCCAATGTAAAAATAAAATCTTCACATAAACATAAACTATGAAAAGTGACTTTTCAATGTGCTAAATACGAAAGCGAAAATTGAGTGCGAAAAAACGAATGCGGAAATTGTCAAAACTGTGTGTCACCTTGTATTGGGAGGTTTTTGTAGCCAGGTAACAAACCGGCAGCCTTAGCCTCTAATTGATAGGTGCCTCCACATTCAGTCAACATGCAAATAACAACAATAACAATAAATCATTAACCATATACGCGCACTCCGAATTGTTCAATTGAATGGCGATAATAAGCGCAAAAAAAATAATGAAACGCAGCAAAAAAATAATGATGCGGACTCAAATAGATGTCGTCATTACGTTTCATTGAGCTTGAGCATATATTTTTTTTTGCTATATATGCTTTCAGTGCAGTGCTGGAACGCAATTGCGCCAGTTATGAGTAAATACAACAAAAGTTTCATTCATAAAAAGCACTATAACAAACTGCAATATTTCCGTTATAGATGTCATAACGATATAAAAATAACAACGAATAGATATTAGCTAATAAATCATATGGAACTTTTTCGAAACATCAATTAGCGGGTGCTCACTGTATGCACAAATGCACATAAATTCTATATAGAAATGCATTAAGCGCATACATGTGTTATAAATATGTCGTCTCAGTAGGGTGTATTGGGGTGGAGGGTTGGCGCCGCTTTCAAAGCTTCTGCTTGTGTGCGATTGCAGCGCCAAGCGAATCATGATTTATGGACAATAAACATCCGCTATATGCATACGTATACATATATTAAATTCACTAAATGTCTAGTTAAGGCCTAAAACCACAACACAAATCGAACTTCGAAACGAAATTATAAAAACAACTAATAAATAAACTAAAGTCACAGACGCATCTTGACATTTTTCGTTGTCAACTTCCGTTTTGAGCTGCCCATCCAGACATAAGTAGCAGGTACACACATACACACATGTGTAGTAAGACGAGAACTGCCCACGAACACTAATGCTGCCCACTCGAGACATAAACAACAACAACAAAGCCTTCACAAAAAACAAAAACAAAACAAGAGAAACAGCAGCGGCGGCGATTCGCTTTTCGATTTTTCGTAAGCGTCATTAAAATTGCATTTCGTTGAACTGGCCCGACAGACAAGTGGGAGAGCCCCTCTCCCCTCTCCCCCACCATCATTACTCTTCTTATCCTCTCTCATCACCCACTTGTGCTCGTTTTTTGGCTTTGCCAGACTTTGCGGCTAGCTTGTACCTAGCAGGTGGTGCTACGCATATGTGTGTGTGTCTATGTGTGTGTGTATGTGTGTGTATAACCAATCAGATGACTATCGAGCGTTTAACTAACGCTACCGCTTTTTTTTTATTTTGTTTCTTGTCTCTGTGTGCGTTTTGTTGTTTTGCGTAAATATTCATTCATGAGCGCTCATTCAAGTAAGAGTCTATGAAAATAGCGTATACGACTAGTACTTACCCTCTATGCAGTTAATGTGAAATGAAACGAAGAGTATCAACAGCTACAGAATATTTAAAAGTAAAAAATAAAACACTTTTAGTGCGTTGAAAATGATTTAAATAATATATATTCTTGTTATTTTTTTTTTGAGAAATATTGCAGATAAACATTTTTATATTGATAAAAAATATGTAAAAAGAAAAATTAATTCTGTTGAGATTTTTGATTGAAACCTGGATTATTTCAAAGGGTATTTAAATATTAAACTTGACAGCTAAAAAAAAGATGCGCATGACAAGTGTTTTTTTTTCGTTGACATGTCTCAAGGAATATTTTGCAAATGTTTATCTGTTATAATCTTAAACATACACAAAATAGACGTAATATCTTAAGCTTACTTAGGTCCATATGCGGCAGGGGGTAGTGCGGTAGGGGGAGGGGACTAACTGTTTGTTTATACGTTGGCAGCGCATCCGTGTTCGTTGTTCTTGTTGTTCTTGTTACTTCTGTTGCTGCTTCTGTGGGTGAGTTGCGGTCGCGTTGCGTTCTAAATAAAGAAGCGTCGTCTACAAAACGTATACATAAATAAGTGTGTATACACACACACACACACACACACACAGAGAGAGAGAGGCATGCCTGTATGTCGTCAGGTGTTTAAGAATAGTTTCTAGTGGTTTGTTT
Organism: Scaptomyza caliginosa; assembly: GCA_035044725.1. NCBI lineage: Eukaryota > Metazoa > Arthropoda > Insecta > Diptera > Drosophilidae > Scaptomyza > Scaptomyza caliginosa. The sequence continues at coordinate 229,647 of JAWNNR010000332.1, forward strand.
TGTGATAATGCTAAAATATACACACACAATCCAGAGCGGCAGTTACTCAATTCTTTAGTTATTAGGTTGCTGCTGTGTTGCATATTATGAGATCGGCACGCTGACAGATAAGCCACATATGTTAAGGCCAACTCATACATACAATTTATGGAACAAATTATTTTGCAATACAATATTCACATACTTTTTAATTAAACTTTCAATTGCAAAAGTTCTTTTCTGTTTCAAAAAAACTATCCTTTAATTAAAATACATTCGTGTTGTATATAATTTTTAATTAATGACTACATATACAAGTAAATAAATAAAATACGTGACAAGCTGTGGCAAGCTGTAGAAATTTATTTTATTTTCGTTTTAACACTAGGAAACATGACATTTAAGTTGAACTTTTGATGGTGTGTTTTTTTTCATAGTTTATGATTCATCAATCAAATTTGGAAACAGTTTGACTAATTAAGCGAAAAACTAAATAAAATAGAAATATTTTTTCTTAAGAATTACATTATTGTTGTTTACCCTTAAAAATCAATTACTGCATTATTTGTTTTGCCACTATCTATCTATATACTTACTGTTATTGACACTTGAATGGGTCGTATAGGGATTTTATGGTCATTATATATAATAAACACACACAAACACACACACACATTGCATGAGAAGCCAGAACGCAGAAAGCAGCCCACAATTGTTGTTTGTGCCCTTTCGCACGTGTCGCCATATAAAGGGCCTAAAAGCAACCCGTGACCATATACGTACACGTATGTTTGCAATATCGATTTAAGATCGAGTATTCGAATACGCTTAACTGAATGCATGAACACAGTGCATGATATGGACAATTGAATATGTTATTTACTGAATTCAGCATTGACGCAAGATCGATTGTACTTGCTTATTAAAAGATACATTGTGTTCGTTTTGTTGTTTGGTTTTTGTTTTTTGGCATTTACCGTTGAGTGCTGTTCTGTTGGCACTTTAAATTCCGAACAGTGTAACGGCAGCAAAAGCTGTTTTTAATGGGCTAACTTTGTGTCCGATTCAGGTCCGGCTCATCAAAGCAAACAGTGAAAAGAAAAAAAAAATTAAATGATATCTGTATGTTTTTGATTTGGTTTTTTTTTTTTGCTGCTGCTGCTCGTCTGTTTGTAATTACATGTATGTGGAGGAGTACAGCATGTTGCTAATTAATTTCACTTATTTTTGTTTTAGTTTTGCATTTGAATGCTGTATTTAATTTTAAGGTCTCTTACAAGTTCAAATGTTTGCTTTGTAGTTACGTTATGGCCCTGCGTCACAGCGTCTGCTCTTAAAAAAAATAAAATCAAAAACAAAATTCGAATTGTGCGTACAAATAGATATGACTAGAGCACTGATTGTACTTTGAGGCAAATGAGCCGCATTAGTTTGGGTAAATTAAACAAGTTAATTGCCTCGAAATAGCATTGCCAATTCTTTACTCATATAAAATTAATTCTATTTTATTTACAGCTCTTGATCAAACAGTTGTTCTAGACAAAAATCACAAGGAAAGATGCTTTTAATCAAACAATTCTTTAAATTCCTCACACTCATCCATCTGCTGGGTCAATGTCAGGTGAGTTCAACTAATCGCTGAAGCGAATATACAAAATTGGCTTTGACTTCTCCCACTTGACACATGGATTGAAACGCATGATGTCAAATGAAAACAATTCAGTCGACAATTCGACGATTGGCAACTGTGAATAATTTACAAATTTGTATAAGCAGTACATCAATTATCTGATAACCAAATTAAGTAATACCCATTGTTGCCCTCGCTGTTGTTGTATACTCTGACCCCGACAACGTAACGGTGAAAAATAATGCCCTTGAATGAATGATTTTTGCTTTTTTTGGTTTTTATTTGTTTTTGATCGTACAGTTTGAATATATTTCCGCATGACTGAGTGTTACAGTAAGGCCCAAAATTGGACAGGCTTGGCAACTCTGTCTTTTTTTTTCTTTTTTAAGAAAACACAAATCGATATCTAGTATTTAACTTACGTTATATAAAATGTGGCATTTGCATTTTGTTAATTGAGGTTATGACTTTTAATATGCTTATCTTAATTATTAAATGGATTCAACTTTTTGCAAACGCATTTTTTTGCTATAGAGCTTTCAACATTTTTGCTATCTTTTGGAGGTTAACAAAGTTGAAGTTAGCTTTTTATCCTCTTTATTTTAATCTTCCACTCAAACAAATTAAGCAATGTCAAAAGAGTGCTCGGAATTGGCAAAAGTTCTTTGCCACATTATAGAAAATGTATAT
>JAWNNR010000335.1:0-33208 GCA_035044725.1 Scaptomyza caliginosa
TTTGAATAACTTTTTTTGTATTTCTATGTTTATTTTCTTGTTCAGTTTTGAAAAAAATTTTTTGGAATTTGTATTGTAATTTTTCGCCCACTTTTGACTATTTTCGACCATTTTCTTGCTAACTTTTCGGTTAAGTTTTAAGAATTACTTTTGAATAATTTTTTTTTGTATTTCTATGTTATATTTCTGTTTAGTTTTGAAAATAAATTTTGTATTGCAAATTTTCGCCCACTTTTGACCATTTTCGACCATTTTCTTGCTAACTTTTCTGTTCAGTTTTAAGCATTACTTTTAAAAAATATTTTTTTGTATTTCTATGTTAATTTTCTTTTTAGTTTTGAAAATAAATTTTTTTAAATTTGTATTGCAATTTTTCGCCCACTTTTGACCATTTTCGTCCATTTTCTTGCTAACTTTTCGGTTTAGTTTTAAGAATTACTTTTGAATAATTTTTTTTTGTATTTCGATGTTAATCTTCTGTTATGTTTTGAAAATAAATTTTTTGAAATTTGTATTGCAATTTTTCGGCCACTTTTGACCATTTTCGACCATTTTCTTGCTAACTTTTCTGTTCAGTTTTAAGAATTACTTTTGAATAACTTTTTTTTGTATTTCTATGTTATTTTTCTGTTTAGTTTTGAAAATAAATTTTTTTAAATTTTTATTCCAATTTTTCGGTCAGTTTTGACCTTTTTCGTCCATTTTCTTGCTAACTTTTCGGTTCAGTATTAAAAACTAATTTTTAATAACTTTTTTTTGTTATCCTATGTTTATATTCTGTTAGGTTTGGAAAAAACAATTTTTGAAATTTTTATTGCAATTTTTCGCCCACTTTTGACCATTGTCGCCATTTTTCTTGCTTAATTTTTTGTTCAGTTCTTAGAATTACTTTTTAATAACATATTTTTGTATTTTAATGTTATTTTTCTGTTAAGTTATGAAAATAAATTTATTCAAATTTTTATTGCAATTTTTCGGCCAATTTGTTCATATTTCGCTCAATTTCTTATTAATTATTCTTTTCATTTTTGAGAATCACTTTTTGCACTTTTTTTTATTCCCATGTTAATTTTCTGTTCAGTTTTGAAAATAAATTTTTTTAAATTTTTATTGCAATTTTTCGCCCACTTTTGACCATTGTCGCCATTTTTCTTGCTTAATTTTTTGTTCAGTTCTTAGAATTACTCTTTAATAACATATTTTTGTATTTTAATGTTAGTTTTCTGTTAAGTTATGAAAATAAATTTTTTCAAATTTTTATTGCAATTTTTCGGCCAATTTGTTCATATTTCGCTCAATTTCTTATTAATTATTCTTTTCATTTTTGAGAATCACTTTTTGCACTTTTTTTTTATTCCCATGTTAATTTTCTGTTCAGTTTTCAAAACAAATTTTTTTAAATTTTTATTGCAATTTTTCGCCCACTTTTGACCATTGTCGCCAATTTTCTTGCTTAATTTTTTGTTCAGTTCTTAGAATTACTTTTTAATAACATATTTTTGTATTTTAATGTTAGTTTTCTGTTAAGTTATGAAAATAAATTTTTCCAAATTTATATTGCAATTTTTCGGCCAATTTGTTCATATTTCGCTCAATTTCTTATTAATTATTCTTTTCATTTTTGAGAATCACTTTTTGCACTTTTTTTTTATTCCCATGTTAGTTTTCTGTTTAGTTATGAAAATAATTTTTTTTAAATTTTTATTGTAATTTTTCTGCCACTTTTGAACATTTTCGACCATTTTCTTGCTAACTTTTCTGTTGACCGCATAGAATCACTTCTTAATAACATATTTTTAGTATTTTAATAATATTTTTCTGTTAAGTTATAAAAATAAAATTTTTTATATGTTTAATGTAATTTTCAGCCAAGTCGTTCAATTTTCGTCCAATTTCTTGTTAATTTTAATGTTCATTTTTGAGCATCACTTCTTGCTAACTTTTCGGTTTAGTTTTAAGAATTACTTTTGAATAATTTTTTTTGTATTTCGATGTTAATTTTCTGTTCAGTTTTGAAAATAAATTTTTTTAAATTTTTATTGCAATTTTTCGCCCACTTTTGACCATTGTCGCCATTTTTCTTGCTTAATTTTTTTTCAGTTCTTAGAATTACTTTTTAATAACATATTTTTGTATTTTAATGTTATTTTTCTGTTAAGTTATGAAAATAAATTTTTTCAAATTTTTATTGCAATTTTTCGGCCAACTTGTTCACATTTCGCTCAATTTCTTATTAATTATTCTTTTCATTTTTGAGAATCACTTTTTGCACTTTTTTTTATTCCCATGTTAATTTTCTGTTCAGTTTTGAAAATAAATTTTTTTAAATTTTTTTTGCAATTTTTCGCCCACTTTTGACCATTGTCGCCATTTTTCTTGCTTAATTTTTTGTTCAGTTCTTAGAATTACTTTTTAATAACATATTTTTGTATTTTAATGTTAGTTTTCTGTTAAGTTATGAAAATAAATTTTTCCAAATTTATATTGCAATTTTTCGGCCAATTTGTTCATATTTCGCTCAATTTCTTATTAATTATTCTTTTCATTTTTGAGAATCACTTTTTGACAACTTTTTTTTGTATTCCCATGTTAGTTTTCTGTTTAGTTATGAAAATAATTTTTTTTAAATTTTTATTGCAATTTTTCTGCCACTTTTGAACATTTTCGACCATTTTCTTGCTAACTTTTCTGTTCATTTCATAGAATTACTTCTTAATAACATATTTTTATGTATTTTAATGTTATTTTTCTGTTTAGTTTATAAAAATAAAATTTTTTATAATTTTTATATTGCAATTTTCCAGCCAAGTCTTTGTTCAATTTTTCGCACTCAATTTCTTGTTAATTTTTAATGTTCATTTTTGAGTATCACTTTTTGAGAATTACTTTTGAATAATTTTTTTTTGTATTTCTATGTTAATTTTCTGTTTAGTTTTGAAAATAAATTTTTTGAAATTTGTATTGCAATTTTTCGGCCACTTTTGACCATTTTCGACCATTTTCTTGCTAACTTTTCTGTTCAGTTTTAAGAATTACTTTTGATTAACTTTTTTTTGTATTTCTATGTTATTTTTCTGTTTAGTTTTGAAAATAAATTTTTTGAAATTTGTATTGCAAATTTTCGCCCACTTTTGACCATTTTCGACCATTTTCTTGCTAACTTTTCTGTTCAGTTTTAAGAATTACTTTTTGAATAACTTTTTTTTGTATTCCTATGTTAATTTTCTGTTTAGTTTTGAAAACAAATTTTTTGAAATTTTTATGTGCAATTTTTCGCCCACTTTTGACCATTTTCGACCATTTTCTTGCTAACTTTTGTGTTCAGTTCTTAGAATTACTTTTTAATAACATTTTTTTAGTATTTTAATGTTATTTTTCTGTTAAGTTATGAAAATAAATTTTTTGAAATTTTTATTGCAATTTTTCGGCCAATTTGTTGAATTTTCGCCCAATTTCTTGTTAATTTTTCTGTTCATTTTTGAGAATCACTTTTTGGAATTTTTTGTTTTTATGTTAATTTCTATGTTAAATTTTCTGATTTTGACATGATTTTGACAAATAAATTTTTTGAAATTTTTATTGCAATTTTTCGGCCACTTTTGACCATTTTCGACCATTTTCTTGCTAACTTTTCTGTTCAGTTTTAAGAATTACTTTTTAATAACATTTTTTTGTATTTCTAATGTTAGTTTTCTGTTAAGTTTTGAAAATAAATTTTTCGAAATTTATATTGCAATTTTTCGGCCACTTTGTTGACATATTTCGCTCAATTTCTTATTAATTATTTTTGTTCAGTTTTGAGAATTACTTTTTGCACTTTTTTTGTATTCCTATGTTAATTTTCTGTTTAGTTTTGAAAATAATTTTTTTTAAATTTTTATTGCAATTTTTCTGCCACTTTTGACCATTTTCGACCATTTTCTTGCTAACTTTTCTGTTCAGTTTTATAGAATTACTTTTTAATAACATATTTTTAGTATTTTAATGTTATTTTTCTGTTAAGTTATAAAAATAAATTTTTTGAAATTTTAATGTAATTTCTCAGCCAAGTTGTTGAATTTTCGCCCAATTTCTTGTTAATTTTTCTGTTCATTTTTGAGCATATTCTTGCTAACTTTTCGGTTTAGTTTTAAGAATTCTTTTGAATAATTTTTTTTGTATTTCTATGTTAATTTTCTGTTTAGTTTTGAAAATAAATTTTTTGAAATTTTGTATTGCAATTTTTCGGCCACTTTTGACCATTTTCGACCATTTTCTTGCTAACTTTTCGGTTCAGTTTTAAGAATTACTTTTGAATAACTTTTTTTTGTATTTCTATGTTAATTTTCTGTTTAGTTTTGAAAATAAATTTTTTGAAATTTTTATTGCAATTTTTCGCCCACTTTTGACCATTTTCGACCATTTTCTTGCTAACTTTTCTGTTCAGTTTTTAGAATTACTTTTTAATAACATTTTTTTAGTATTTTAATGTTATTTTTCTGTTTAGTTTTGAAAATAAATTTTTTGAAATTTTTATTGCAATTTTTCGGCCAATTTGTTGAATTTTCGCTCAATTTCTTGTTAATTTTTCTGTTCATTTTTGAGAATCACTTTTTGAAATTTTTTTTTTTAATTTCTATGTTAATTTTCTGTTTAGTTTTGAAAATAATATTTTTTGAAATTTTTATTGCAATTTTTCGCGCCACTTTTTGACCATTTTCGCCCAATTTTCTTGCTAATTTTTGTGTTCAGTTTTAGAGAATTACTTTTTGAATAATATTTTTTTTGTATTTCTATGTTAATTTTCTGTTAAGTTTTGAAAATAAATTTTTTGAAATTTGTATTGCAATTTTTCGGCCACTTTGTCAATTTTCGCCATTTTTGTTAATTTTTCTGTTCATTTTTAAGAATTACTTTTTGAATATTTTTTTTTTGTATTCCTATGTTATTTTTCTGTTTAGTTTTGAAAATAAATTTTTTGAAATTTTTATTGCAATTTTTCGGCCACTCTGTTGAATTTTCGACCATTTTCTTGTTAACTTTTCTGTTGATTCTTAGAATTACTTTTAATGAAATTTTTTATATTTTATGTTATTTTTCTGTTAAGTTATGAAAATAAATTTTTTGAAATTTTTATTGCAATTTCTCGACCAATTTGTTGAATTTTCGCCCAATTTCTTGTTAATTTTTCTGTTCATTTTTGAGATCATTTTTGGATTGTAATCTTTTCGGTTCAGTTTTAAGAATTACTTTTGAAATTTTTTTGTATTTCTATGTTATTTTCTGTTTAGTTTTGAAAATAAATTTTTTGAAATTTTTATTGCAATTTTTCGGCCACTTTTGACCATTGTCGACCATTTTCTTGCTAACTTTTCGGTTCAGTTTTAAGAATTACTTTTGAATAACTTTTTTTTGTATTTCTATGTTAATTTTCTGTTTAGTTTTGAAAATAAATTTTTTGAAATTTTTATTGCAATTTTTCGGCCACTTTTGACCATTTTCGACCATTTTCTTGCTAACTTTTCGGTTCAGTTTTAAGAATTACTTTTTAATAACTTTTTTTGTATTTATGTAATTTTCTGTTTTGTTTTGAAAATAATTTTTTGAAATTTTTATTCCAATTTTCGGCCATTTTGTTGAATTTTCTCCAATTTCTTGTTATTTTTGTGTTACTTTTTAAAATCACTTTTTTGATTTTTATGTTAATTTTCTGTTTTGTTTTGAAAATAAATATTTTGAAATTTTTATTGCAATTTTTCGGCCAATTTGTTGAATTTTCGCCCAATTTCTTGTTAATTTTTCTGTTCATTTTTGAGAATTACTTTTTGGAATTTTTTTTGAATTTTCGTTATTTTGCTATTTGTATAATTTTTTTGATTTCTATGATTTTCGAGTTTTGAAAATAAATTTTTTGAAATTTTTATTGCAATTTTGCGGTCACTTTTTGACCATTTTTGTCCATATTTCTTGTTAATTTTTCGTGTTCATTTTTAAGAATTACTTTTTGAATAACTTTTTTTGTATTTTTATGTTAATTTTCTGTTTAGTTTTGAAAATAAATTTTTTGAAATTTTTATTCCAATTTCGCGGCCACTTTTGATAATTTTCGACCATTTTCTTGCTAACTTTTCGTGTTCATTTTTGAGAATTACTTTTTAATAACTTTTTTTAGTATTTCTATGTTAGTTTTCTGTTTAGTTTTGAAAATAAATTTTTTGAAATTTTTATTGCAATTTTTCGGCCACTTTGTTGAATTTTCGCCCAATTTCTTGTTAATTTTTCTGTTCATTTTTGAGAATCACTTTTTGGAAAATTTTTTTTTTGTATTTCTATGTTAATTTTCTGTTTAGTTTTGAAAATAAATTTTTTGAAATTTTTATTGCAATTTTTCGCCCACTTTTGACCATTTTCGTCCATTTTCTTGTTAATTTTTGTGTTCAGTTTTGAGAATTACTTTTGAATAATCTTTTTTTGTATTTCTATGTTTATTTTCTGTTTAGTTTTGAAAATAAATTTTTTGAAATTTTTATTGCAATTTTTCGGCCACTTTTGACCATTTCGCCCATTTTCTTGCTAACTTTTCTGTTCAGTTTTAAGAATTACTTTTGAATAACTTGTTTTTTGTATTTCTATGTTTATTTTCTGTTTAGTTTTGAAAATAAATTTTTTGAAATTTCGTATTGCAATTTTTCGGCCACTTTTGACCATTTTCGTCAATTTTTCTGCTAACTTTTCTGTTCAGTTTTAAGAATTACTTTTGAATAACATTTTTTTTGTATTTCTATGTTAATTTTCTGTTCAGTTTTGAAAATAAATATTTTCAAATTTTGTATTGCAATTTTTCGCCCACTTTTGACATTTTCGCCCAATTTTCTTGCTTAATTTTTGTGTTCAGTTCTTACGATTACTTTTGAATTTTTTTTTTGTATTTCGATGTTATTTTCTGTTTCGTTTTGAAAATAAATTTTGTATTGCAAATTTTCGCCCACTTTTGAACCTGATTTTCGACCATATTTCTTGTTTAACTTTGTCTGTATCAGTTTTAAGCAATTAACATTTTAAATAATTAATATTTTTTGTATTTCTATGTTAATTTTCTTTTTGTTTTGAAAATAAATTTTTTGAAATTTGTATTGCAATATCGCGGCCACTTTTGACCATTTTCGCCCATTTTCTTGCTAACTTTTCGTGTTCAGTTCTTAGGAATTACTTCTTGAATAGTTTTTTTTTGTATTTTGATGTTAATTTTCTGTTTATGTTTTGAAAATAAATTTTTTGAAATTTTTATTGCAATTTTTCGCGCCACTTTTGACCATTTTCGACCATTATCTTGCTAAATTTTATGTTCAGTTCTTAGAATTACTTTTTAATAGCATATTTTTGTATTTTAATGTTATTTTTCTGATTAGTTCATGAAAATAAATTTTTTGAAATTTTTATTGCAATTTTTCGGCCACTTTGTTGAATTCTCCCCAATTTCTTGTTAATTTTTCGTGTTCATTTTTGAGAATTACTTCTTGAAAATATTTTTTTTGTATTTCTATGTTAATTTTCTGTTTAGTTTTCAAAATAAATTTTTGAAATTTTTATTGCAATTTTTCGGCCACTTTTGACCATTTTCGTGCCAATTTCTGATCTTTCTGAGAATTACTTCTTGAAAATATTTTTAGTATTTTATATGTTAATTTTCATGTTAAGTTATGAAAATAAATATTTTGAAATTTTTATTGCAATTTCGAGGCCATTTTGTTGTTTTTTTCTTTTAATTTCATAGAATTAAATTTTGAAATATTTGACATTTTTGAGAATATTGCACTTCTTTCGAAGCTAATTTTCTGTTCATTTCTTAGAATTACTTTTTGATTAAACATATTTTTTGTATTTTTATGTTATATTTTCTGTTTATGTTATTGAAAATACAATTTTTTGAAATTTTGTATTGCAATTTTTCGGCCAATTATGTTGAATTTTCTGCTCAATTTTTTGTTAATTTTTCTGTTCATGTTTTGAGAATCACTTTTTGAAATTTTTTTTTTTTATTCCCTGAATTTTGTGTTCAGTTTTGTATGAATTTTCGCTCAATTTCTTGTTAATTTTTGCTGTTCATTTTTGAGAATTACTTCTTGACAATACTTTTTTGTATTTCTATGTTAATTTTCTGTTTAGTTTTGAAAATAAATTTTTTGAAATTTTTATTCCAATTTCGCCGCCATTTTGTTGAATTTTCGCCCAATTTCTTGCTTAATTTTTGTGTTCAGTTTTAGGAATTACTTCTTGAATAACTTTTTCTTGTATTTCTATGTTAATTTTCTGTTTAGTTTTGAAAATAAATTTTTTGAAATTTTTATTGCAATTTTCGCGCCACTTGTTGACCATTTTCGCCCAATTTCTTGCTAATTTTTGTGTTCAATTTTGAGAATTACTTTTTAGTAGCATTTTTTTTTGTATTTCTAATGTTATTTTTTCTGTTTAGTTTTGAAAATTAATTTTTTTAAATTTGTATTGCAATTTTTCGGCCACTTTTGAGTATTTTCGACAATTTTCTTGCTAAATTTTTTGTTCAGTTCTTAGAATTACTTTTTAATAACATGTTTTTAGTATTTTAATGTTATTTTTCTGTTAAGTTATGAAAATAAATTTTTTGAAATTTTTATTGCAATTTTTCGGCCAATTTGTTGAATTTTCGCTCAATTTCTTGTTAATTATTCTGTTCATTTTTGAGAATCACTTTTTGCACTTTTTTTTCTTGTTAATTTTTTTGTTCATTTTTAAGAATCACTTTTTGGAATTTTTTTTTTTAAGAATTACTTTTGAATAATTTTATTTTGTATTCCTATGTTAATTTTCTGTTCAGTTTTGAAAACTAAATTTTTTGAAATTTTTAATGCAATTCTTCGGCCATTTTTGACCATTTTCGACCATTTTCTTGCTAAATTTTTTGTTCGGTTTTAAGACATTAATTTTTAATAAATTATTTTAGTATTTTAATGTTATTTTTCTTTTAAGTTATGAAGAATATTTTTTTTTAAATTTTTATTGCAATTTTTCGGCCACTTTGTTGAATTTTCGCTCAATTTCTTGTTAATTTTCTGTTCATTTTTAGAATTACTTTTTGGAATTATTTGTTTTTTGAATTTCTATGTTAATTTTCTGTTTAGTTTTGAAAATAAATATTTTGAAATTTTTATTTGCAATTTCGCGGCAACTTTGTTGAATTTTCGACCAATTTCTTGTTAATTTTTGTGTTCATTTTTGAGATTTACTTCTTAAGAATTACTTTTGAATAATTTTTTTTGTATTCCTATGTTAATTTTCTGTTTAGTTTTGAAAATAAATTTTTTGAAATTTTTATTGCAATTTTTCGCGCCACTTTTTGACCATTTTCGACCATTTTCTTGCTAAATTTTTGTGTTCAGTTTTTAAGAATTACTTTTTAATAATATTATTTTAGTATTTCTAATGTTAATTTTTCTGTTTAAGTTTTGAAAATAAATTTTTTGAAATTTTTATTGCAATTTTTCGGCCACTTTGTTGAATTTTCGCCCAATTTCTTGTTAATTTTTCTGTTCATTTTCGAGAATCACTTTTTGGAAATTTTTTTTTTGAATTTGTATGTTAAAGTTTCAGTTTAGTTTTGAAAATAAATATTTTGAAATTTTTATTGCAATTTTGCGGCCACTTTGTTGACCATTTTCGCCCAATTTCTTGTTAATTTTTGTGTCAGTTTTAAGAATTACTTTTTGAATAACTTTTTTTGTATTTCTATGTTAATTTTCTGTTTAGTTTTGAAAATAAATTTTTTGAAATTTTGTATTGCAATTTCGCGGCCACTTTGTTGAATTTTCGCCCAATTTCTTGTTAATTTTTGTGTTCATTTTTGAGAATTACTTCTTGAAAATATTTTTTTTGTATTTCTATGTTAATTTTCTGTTTTGTTTTGAAAATAAATTTTTTGAAATTTTTATTCCAATTTCGCGGCCACTTTGTTGAATTTTCGCCCAATTTCTTGTTAATTTTTGTGTTCATTTTTGAGAATTACTTCTTGAAATATTTTTTTTGTATTTCTATGTTAATTTTCTGTTTTGTTTTGAAAATAAATTTTTTGAAATTTTTATTCCAATTTCGCGGCCACTTTGTTGAATTTTCGCCCAATTTTTTGTTAATTTTTGTGGTCATTTTTGAGAATTACTTCTTGAAAATATTTTTTTTGTATTTCTATGTTAATTTTCTGTTTTGTTTTGAAAATAAATTTTTTGAAATTTTTATTCCAATTTCGCGGCCACTTTGTTGAATTTTCGCCCAATTTTTTGTTAATTTTTGTGTTCATTTTTGAGAATTACTTCTTGAAAATATTTTTTTTTGTATTTCTATGTTAATTTTCTGTTTTGTTTTGAAAATAAATTTTTTGAAATTTTTATTCCAATTTCGCGGCCACTTTGTTGAATTTTCGCCCAATTTCTTGTTAATTTTTGTGTTCATTTTTGAGAATTACTTCTTGAAAATATTTTTTTTGTATTTCTATGTTAATTTTCTGTTTTGTTTTGAAAATAAATTTTTTGAAATTTTTATTCCAATTTCGCCGCCACTTTGTTGAATTTTCGCCCAATTTTTTGTTAATTTTTGTGGTCATTTTTAGGAATTACTTCTTGAAAATATTTTTTTTCTTGTATTTCTATGTTAATTTTCTGTTTTGTTTTGAAAATAAATTTTTTGAAATTTTTATTCCAATTTCGCCGCCACTCTGTTGAATTTTCGCCCAATTTCTTGTTAATTTTTTGTATTTTTGAATTACTTCTTGAAAATATTTTTTGTGTATTTCTATGTTAATTTTCTGTTTTGTTTTGAAAATAAATTTTTTGAAATTTTTATTCCAATTTCGCGGCCACTTTGTTGAATTTTCGCCCAATTTCTTGTTAATTTTTGTGTTCATTTTTGAGAATTACTTCTTGAAAATATTTTTTTTGTATTTCTATGTTAATTTTCTGTTTTGTTTTGAAAATAAATTTTTTGAAATTTTTATTCCAATTTCGCGGCCACTTTGTTGAATTTTCGCCCAATTTCTTGTTAATTTTTGTGTTCATTTTTGAGAATTACTTCTTGAAAATATTTTTCTTGTATTTCTATGTTAATTTTCTGTTTTGTTTTGAAAATAAATTTTTTGAAATTTTATTCCAATTTCGCCGCCACTTTGTTGAATTTTCGCCCAATTTCTTGTTAATTTTTGTGGTCATTTTTAGGAATTACTTCTTGAAAATATTTTTTTTGTATTTTTATGTTAATTTTGCGTAGTTTTGAATTTTGCAAAATAAATTTTTTGTGAATTTTTATTCCAATTTCGCAGCATTTACTTTGTTGAAATTTTTGCCCATATTTCTATGTTAATTTTTGTGTTCATTTTTGAGAATTAACTTCTTGAAAATTTTTATTCCAATTTCGCCGCCATTTGTTGAATTTTCGCTCAATTTTGTTAATTTTCGTGTCATTTTGGAATTACTTCTTGAAAATATTTAATTTTTTTGAAATTTTTGTTATTCCAATTTCGCCGCAACTTTGTTGAATTTTCGTCCCAATTTTCTTGTTAATTTTTGTGGTAATTTTTAGGAATTACTTCTTGAAAATATTTTTTTTGTATTTTTATGTTAATTTTCAGTTTTGTTTTGAAAATAAATATTTTGAAATTTTTATTCCAATTTCGCGGCCACTTTGTTGAATTTTCGCCCAATTTCTTGTTAATTTTTGTGTTCATTTTTGAGATTTACTTCTTGAAAATATTTTTTTTTGTATTTCTATGTTAATTTTCTGTTTTGTTTTGAAAATAAATTTTTTGAAATTTTTATTCCAATTTCGCGGCCACTTTGTTGAATTTTCGCCCAATTTTTTGTTAATTTTTGTGGTCATTTTTAGGAATTACTTCTTGAAAATATTTTTTTCTTGTATTTCTATGTTAATTTTCTGTTTTGTTTTGAAAATAAATTTTTTGAAATTTTTATTCCAATTTCGCCGCCACTTTGTTGAATTTTCGCCCAATTTCTTGTTAATTTTTGTGTTCATTTTTGAGAATTACTTCTTGAAAATATTTTTTTTGTATTTCTATGTTAATTTTCTGTTTTGTTTTGAAAATAAATTTTTTGAAATTTTTATTCCAATTTCGCCGCCACTTTGTTGAATTTTCGCCCAATTTCTTGTTAATTTTTGTGTTCATTTTTGAGAATTACTTCTTGAAAATATTTTTTTTGTATTTCTATGTTAATTTTCTGTTTTGTTTTGAAAATAAATTTTTTGAAATTTTTATTCCAATTTCGCGGCCACTTTGTTGAATTTTCGCCCAATTTCTTGTTAATTTTTGTGGTCATTTTTAGGAATTACTTCTTGAAAATATTTTTTTCTTGTATTTCTATGTTAATTTTCTGTTTTGTTTTGAAAATAAATTTTTTGAAATTTTTATTCCAATTTCGCCGCCACTTTGTTGAATTTTCGCCCAATTTCTTGTTAATTTTTGTGTTCATTTTTGAGAATTACTTCTTGAAAATATTTTTTTTGTATTTCTATGTTAATTTTCTGTTTTGTTTTGAAAATAAATTTTTTGAAATTTTTATTCCAATTTCGCGGCCACTTTGTTGAATTTTCGCCCAATTTCTTGTTAATTTTTGTGTTCATTTTTGAGAATTACTTCTTGAAAATATTTTTTTTGTATTTCTATGTTAATTTTCTGTTTTGTTTTGAAAATAAATTTTTTGAAATTTTTATTCCAATTTCGCCGCCACTTTGTTGAATTTTCGCCCAATTTTTTGTTAATTTTTGTGGTCATTTTTGAGAATTACTTCTTGAAAATATTTTTCTTGTATTTCTATGTTAATTTTCTGTTTTGTTTTGAAAATAAATTTTTTGAATTTTTTATTCCAATTTCGCGGCCACTTTGTTGAATTTTCGCCCAATTTCTTGTTAATTTTTGTGTTCATTTTTAGAATTACTTCTTGAAAATATTTTTTTTGTATTTCTATGTTAATTTTCTGTTTTGTTTTGAAAATAAATTTTTTGAAATTTTTATTCCAATTTCGCCGCCACTTTGTTGAATTTTCGCCCAATTTCTTGTTAATTTTTGTGTTCATTTTTGAGAATTACTTCTTGAAAATATTTTTTTTGTATTTCTATGTTAATTTTCTGTTTTGTTTTGAAAATAAATTTTTTGAAATTTTTATTCCAATTTCGCCGCCACTTTGTTGAATTTTCGCCCAATTTCTTGTTAATTTTTGTGTTCATTTTTGGAATTACTTCTTGAAAATATTTTTTTTGTATTTTTATGTTAATTTTCTGTTTTGTTTTGAAAATAAATTTTTTGAAATTTTTATTCCAATTTCGCGGCCACTTTGTTGAATTTTCGCCCAATTTCTTGTTAATTTTTGTGGTCATTTTTGGAATTACTTCTTGAAAATATTTTTTTTTGTATTTCTATGTTAATTTTCTGTTTTGTTTTGAAAATAAATTTTTTGAAATTTTTATTCCAATTTTGCCGCCACTTTGTTGAATTTTCGCCCAATTTCTTGTTAATTTTTGTGTTCATTTTTGAGAATTACTTCTTGAAAATATTTTTCTTGTATTTCTATGTTAATTTTCTGTTTTGTTTTGAAAATAAATTTTTTGAAATTTTTATTCCAATTTCGCCGCCACTTTGTTGAATTTTCGCCCAATTTTTTGTTAATTTTTGTGTTCATTTTTGAGAATTACTTCTTGAAAATATTTTTTTTGTATTTCTATGTTAATTTTCTGTTTTGTTTTGAAAATAAATTTTTTGAAATTTTTATTCCAATTTCGCCGCCACTTTGTTGAATTTTCGCCCAATTTCTTGTTAATTTTTGTGGTCATTTTCGAATTACTTCTTGAAAATATTTTTCTTGTATTTCTATGTTAATTTTCTGTTTTGTTTTGAAAATAAATTTTTTGAATTTTTTTCCAATTTCGCCGCCACATTGTTGAATTTTTGCCCAATTTCTTGTTAATTTTTGTGGTCATTTGAATTACTTCTTGAAAATATTTTTTTGTATTTCTATGTTAATTTTCTGTTTTGTTTTGAAAATAAATTTTTTGAAATTTTTATTGCAATTTTGCCGCCACTTTGTTGAATTTTCGCCCAATTTCTTGTTAATTTTTGTGGTCATTTTTAGAATTACTTCTTGAAAATATTTTTTTTTTTATTTCTATGTTAATTTTCTGTTTTGTTTTGAAAATAAATTTTTTGAAATTTTCATTCCAATTTCGCCGCCACTTTGTTGAATTTTCGCCCAATTTCTTGTTAATTTTTGTGTTATTTTTGAGAATTACTTCTTGAAAATATTTTTCTGTATTTTTATGTTAATTTTCTGTTTTGTTTTGAAAATACATTTTTGAAATTTGTATTCCAATTTCGCGGCCACTTTGTTGAATTTTGGCCCAATTTCTTGTTAATTTTTGTGGGATTTTGGAATTACTTCTTGAAAATATTTTTCTTGTATTTCTATGTTAATTTTCTGTTTTGTTTTGAAAATACAATTTTTTGAAATTTTTATTCCAATTTTGCCGCCACTTTGTTGAATTTTCGCCCAATTTTTGTTAATTTTTGTGGTCATTTTAGGAATTACTTCTTGAAAATATTTTTGTTCTTGTATTTCTATGTTAATTTTCTGTTTAGTTTTGAAAATAAATTTTTTGAAATTTTTATTCCAATTTTGCGCGCCACTTTGTTGACCATTTTCGCCCAATTTCTTGTTAATTTTTCTGTTCAGTTTTTAGAATTACTTCTTGAATAATATTTTTTTTGTATTTCTATGTTAATTTTCTGTTTAGTTTTGAAAATAAATTTTTTGAAATTTTTATTGCAATTTTTCGGCCACTTTGTTGAATTTTCGCCCAATTTCTTGTTAATTTTTCTGTTCATTTTTGAGAATTACTTCTTGAAAATTTTTTTTTGTATTCCTATGTTAATTTTCTGTTTAGTTTTGAAAATAAATTTTTTGAAATTTTTATTGCAATTTTTCGGCCACTTTTGACATTTTCGACCAATTTTCTTGTTAACTTTTCTGTTCATTTTTAAGAATTACTTCTTGAAAATATTTTTTTTAGTATTTTTATGTTAATTTTCTGTTTTGTTTTGAAAATAAATTTTTTGAAATTTTTATTGCAATTTTTCGGCCACTTTGTTGAATTTTCGCCCAATTTCTTGTTAATTTTTGCTGTTCAGTTTTTAGAGAATTACTTCTTGAATAATATTTTTTTTGTATTTCTATGTTAATTTTCTGTTTAGTTTTGAAAATAAATTTTTTGAAATTTTTATTGCAATTTTTCGGCCACTTTTGACCATTTTCGTCCATTTTCTTGCTAACTTTTCGGTTCAGTTTTAAGAATTACTTTTGAATAACTTTTTTTTGTATTTCTATGTTAATTTTCTGTTTAGTTTTGAAAATAAATTTTTTGAAATTTTTATTGCAATTTTGCGGCCACTTTGTTGAATTTTCGCCCAATTTCTTGTTAATTTTTCTGTTCATTTTTGAGAATTACTTTTTGGAATTTTTGTTTTAATTTCTTTTCGGTTCAGTTTTAAGAATTACTTTTGAATAACTTTTTTTGTATTTCTATGTTAATTTTCTGTTTAGTTTTGAAAATAAATTTTTTGAAATTTTTATTGCAATTTTTCGGCCACTTTGTTGAATTTTCGCCCATTTTCTTGCTAATTTTTCTGTTCATTTTTGAGAATTACTTTTTGAACAATATTTTTTTGTATTTCTATGTTAATTTTCTGTTTAGTTTTGAAAATAAATTTTTTGAAATTTTTATTGCAATTTCTCGGCCAATTTGTTGAATTTTCGCCCAATTTCTTGTTAATTTTTGTGTTCATTTTTGAGAATTACTTTTTGAACATTTTTTTTTGTATTTCTATGTTAATTTTCTGTTTAGTTTTGAAAATAAATTTTTTGAAATTTTTATTGCAATTTTTCGCGCCACTTTGTTGACATTTTCGCCAATTTTCTTGTTAATTTTCTGTTCAGTTTTAGAATTACTTTTTAATAACATATTTTTGTATTTTAATGTTAATTTTCTGTTTAGTTTTGAAAATAAATTTTTTGAAATTTTTATTGCAATTTTTCGGCCAATTTGTTGAATTTTCGCCCAATTTCTTGTTAATTTTTCTGTTCATTTTTGAGAATTACTTTTTGAAAATTTTTTTTTTGTATTTCTATGTTAATTTTCTGTTTAGTTTTGAAAATAAATTTTTTGAAATTTTTATTGCAATTTTTCGGCCACTTTGTTGACATTTTCGCCCAATTTCTTGCTAACTTTTCTGTTCATTTTTAGAATTACTTCTTGAATAATATTTTTTTAGTATTTTAATGTTAATTTTCTGTTTAGTTATGAAAATAAATTTTTTGAAATTTTTATTGCAATTTTTCGGCCACTTTGTTGAATTTTCGCCCAATTTCTTGTTAATTTTTATGTTCATTTTTGCATTTTTGAATTCACTTTTTGAAATATATTTTTTTTTGTATTTCTATGTTAATTTTCTGTTTAGTTTTGAAAATAAATTTTTTGAAATTTTTATTGCAATTTTTCGGCCACTTTTGACCATTTTCGTCCATTTTCTTGCTAACTTTTCGGTTCAGTTTTAAGAATTACTTTTGAATAACTTTTTTTGTATTTCTATGTTAATTTTCTGTTTAGTTTTGAAAATAAATTTTTTGAAATTTTTATTGCAATTTTTCGCCCACTTTTGACCATTTTCGCCAATTTTCTTGCTTAATTTTTCTGTTCAGTTTTTAGAATTACTTTTTAATAACATTTTTTTGTATTTTAATGTTATTTTTCTGTTAAGTTTTGAAAATAAATTTTTTGAAATTTTTATTGCAATTTTTCGGCCAATTTGTTGAATTTTCGCCCAATTTCTTGTTAATTTTTCTGTTCATTTTTGAGAATCACTTTTTGAAATATTTTTTTTGTATTCCCATGTTAATTTTCTGTTCAGTTTTGAAAATAAATTTTTTGAAATTTTTATTGCAATTTTTCGCCCACTTTTGACCATTTTCGCCCAATTTTCTTGCTTAATTTTTTGTTCAGTTTTTAGAATTACTTTTGAATAACATTTTTTTGTATTTCTATGTTAATTTTCTGTTTAGTTTTGAAAATAAATTTTTTGAAATTTGTATTGCAATTTTTCGGCCACTTTGTTGAATTTTCGCCCAATTTCTTGTTAATTTTTGTGTTCATTTTTAAGAATTACTTTTTGAATAACTTTTTTTTGTATTCCTATGTTAATTTTCTGTTTAGTTTTGAAAATAAATTTTTTGAAATTTTTATTGCAATTTTTCGGCCACTTTGTTGACATTTTCGACCAATTTTCTTGCTAACTTTTCTGTTCATTTTTAGAATTACTTCTTGAATAACATTTTTTTTAGTATTTCTAATGTTAATTTTCTGTTTAGTTTTGAAAATAAATTTTTTGAAATTTTTATTGCAATTTTGCGGCCAATTTGTTGAATTTTCGCCCAATTTTTTGTTAATTTTTCTGTTCATTTTTGAGAATTACTTCTTGAAAATATTTTTTTTTGTATTTCTATGTTAATTTTCTGTTTAGTTTTGAAAATAAATTTTTTGAAATTTTTATTGCAAATTTTCGCCCATATTTGACATTTTCGACCATTTTCTTGCCAATTTTTCGTTCATTTTGAGAATCACTTTTTGAATTTTTGTTTAATTTCTTTTCGGTTCAGTTTTAAGAATTACTTTTGAATAACTTTTTTTTGTATTTCTATGTTAATTTTCTGTTTAGTTTTGAAAAAAAATTTTTTGAAATTTTTATTGCAATTTTTCGGTCACTTTTGACCATTTTCGTCAATTTTCTTGCTAACTTTTCGGTTCAGTTTTAAGAATTACTTTTTAATAACTTTTTTTGTATTCCTATGTTAATTTTCTGTTGCAATTTTGAATCAGCACATTTGTTGAATTTTCGCCCAATTTCTTGTTAATTTTCTGTTCATTTTTGAGAATCACTTTTTGGAATTTTTTGTTTTTTGTAATTCATATGTTAATTTTCTGTTTGGTTTTGAAAATAAATATTTTGAAATTTTTTTTTGCAATTTTTTGGCAACTTTGTTGAATTTTCGACCAATTTCTTGTTAATTTTTTTGTTCATTTTTAAGAATCACTTTTTGGAATTTTTTTTTTTAAGAATTACTTTTGAATAATTTTATTTTGTATTCCTATGTTAATTTTCTGTTATAGTTTTAAAAATAAATTTTTTGAAATTTTTATTGCAATTTTTCGGCCATTTTTGACCATTTTCGACCATTTTCTTGCTAAATTTTTTGTTCAGTTTTAAGAATAACTTTTTGAATAAATTTTTTTAGTATTTCTATGTTAATTTTCTGTTTAAGTTTTGAAAAAAATTTTTTTGAAATTTTTATTGCAATTTTTCGGCCACTTTGTTGACATTTTCGCCCAATTTTCTTGTTAATTTTTCTGTTCATTTTTGAGAATTACTTTTTGAATAATATTTTTTTATGTATTTTTATGTTAATTTTCTGTTTAAGTTTTGAAAATAAATTTTTTGAAATTTTTATTGCAATTTTTCGGCCACTTTGTTGAATTTTCGCCCAATTTCTTGTTAATTTTTCTGTTCATTTTTGAGAATCACTTTTTGGAATATTTTTTTTTGAATTTCTATGTTAATTTTCTGTTTAGTTTTGAAAATAAATTTTTTGAAATTTTTATTGCAATTTTTCGGCCACTTTTGACCATTTTCGACCATTTTCTTGCTAATTTTTGTTCAGTTTTAAGAATTCTTTTTGAATAACTTTTTTTGTATTTCTATGTTTATTTTCTGTTCAGTTTTAAAAATAAATTTTTTGAAATTTTGTATTGCAATTTTTCAGCCACTTTTGACCCATTTTCGCCCAATTTTATTGACTAACTTTTCTGTTCAGTTTTAAGAATTACATTTTGAATAATTTGTTTTTTTGTATTTCTATGTTATATTTTCTGTTTAGTTTTGAAAATAAATTTTTTGAAATTTTGTATTGCAATTTTTCGGCCACTTTTGACCATTTTCGCCCAATTTCTTGCTTAACTTTTCTGTTCAGTTTTAAGAATTACTTTTGAATAACTTTTTTCTGTATTTCTATGTTAATTTTCTGTTTAGTTTTGAAAATAAATTTTTCGAATTTTGTATTGCAATTTTTCGCCCACTTTTGACCATTGTCGCCAATTTTCTTGCTTAATTTTTTGTTCAGTTCTTAGAATTACTTTTTAATAACATATTTTTTTTGTATTTTAATGTTAATTTTCTGTTTAGTTTTGAAAATAAATTTTTTCAAATTTTTATTGCAATTTTTCGGCCACATTTTGTTCATATTTCGCTCAATTTCTTGTTAATTTTTCTGTTCATTTTTGAGAATCACTTTTAAAATTTTTTTTGTATTCCCATGTTAATTTTCTGTTCAGTTTTGAAAATAAATTTTTTGAAATTTTTATTGCAATTTTTCGCCCACTTTTGACCATTTTCGACCAATTTTCTTGCTTAATTTTTTGTTCAGTTCTTAGAATTACTTTTTAATAACATATTTTTAGTATTTTAATGTTATTTTTCTGTTTAGTTATGAAAATAAATTTTTTGAAATTTTTATTGCAATTTTTCGGCCACTTTGTTGACCATTTTCGCCCAATTTCTTGCTAATTTTTCTGTTCATTTTTGAGAATTACTTTTTGGAATATTTTATTTTTTGTATTTCTAATGTTAATTTTCTGTTTAGTTTTGAAAATAAATTTTTTGAAATTTTTATTGCAATTTTTCGGCCACTTTTGACCATTTTCGACCATTATCTTGCTTAATTTTATGTTCAGTTCTTAGAAATACTTTTTAATAGCATATTTTTAGTATTTCTAATGTTATTTTTCTGTTCAATTATTGAAAATAAATTTTTTGAAATTTGTATTGCAATTTTTCGGCCACTTTTGACCATTTTCGACCATTTTCTTGCTAACTTTTCTGTTCAGTTCTTAGAGAATTACTTTTTGAATAGCATATTTTTAGTATATTAATGTTATTTTTCTGTTTAATTATTGAAAATAAATTTTTTGAAATTTTTATTGCAATTTTTCGGCCACTTTTGACCATTTTCGACCATTATCTTGCTAAACTTTTACTGTTCAGTTCTTAGAATTACTTTTTAATAGCATATTTTTAGTATTTCTAATGTTATTTTTCTGTTAAGTTATGAAAATAAACTTTTTTGAAATTTTTATTGCAATTTTTCGGCCACTTTGTTGAATTTATCGCTCCTGTTTCTTGTTAATTTTTCTGTTCATTTTTAAGAATCACTTTTTTGAATTTCTATGTAAATTTTCTGTTTAGTTTAAAAACAAATTTTTGAAATTTTGTATTGCAATTTTTTCGCTAAATTTTCTTGCTAAATTTTTTGTTCAGTTCTTGAGAATTACTTTTTAATAACATATTTTGGTATTTCTAATGTTAATTTTACTGTTTAATTATTAAAATACATTTTTTGAAATTTGTATTGCAATTTATCGGCCAATTTGCTGAATTTTCGCTCAATTTTTTGTTAACTTTTCTGTTCAGTTTTGAGAATCACGTTTTGCAATTTTTTTTTTTTGTATTCCCATGAAAATTTTCTGTTCAGTTTTGAAAATTTTCGCTTAATTTCTTATTAATTTTTCTGTTCATTTTTGAGAATCACTTTTTGAATCACTTTTTTGTATTCCTATGTTAATTCTCTGTTAAGTTTTGAAAATAAATTTTTTGAAATTTTTATTGCAATTTTTCGGCCATTTTCACAATTTTCGACAACTTTCTTGTTTAATTTTTTGTTCAGTTTTTAGAATTACATTTTAATAACATATTTTTTGTATTTTAATGTTATTTTTCTGTTTAGTAATGAAAATGATTTTTTTTAAATTTTATTGCAATGTTTCGGCCACTTTTGACCATTTTCGACCAATATCTTGCTAAATTTTTTGTTCAATTCTAAGAATTACTTTTTAGTAGCATATTTTTAGTATTTTAATGTTTTTTTTTCTGTTTAATTATGAGAAATTTTTTTTTTAAATCTGTATTGCAATTTTTTGGCCACTTTTGAGTATTTTCGACAATTTTCTTGCTAAATTTTTTGTTCCGTTCTTAGAATTACTTTTTAATAACATGTTTTTAGTATTTTAATGTTATTTTTCTGTTAAGTTATGAAAATAAATTTTTTCAAATTTTTATTGCAATTTTTCGGCCAATTTGTTCATATTTCGCTCAATTTCTTATTAATTATTCTTTTCATTTTTGAGAATCACTTTTTGCACTTTTTTTTCTTGTTAATTTTTTTGTTCATTTTTAAGAATCACTTTTTGGAATTTTTTTTTTTAAGAATTACTTTTGAATAATTTTATTTTGTATTCCTATGTTAATTTTTTGTACAGTTTTAAAAACTAATTTTTTGAAATTTTTAATGCAATTCTTCGGCCATTTTTGACCATTTTCGACCATTTTCTTGCTAAATTTTTTGTTCGGTTTTAAGACATAATTTTTAATAAATTATTTTAGTATTTTAATGTTATTTTTCTTTTAAGATATGAAGAATATTTTTTTTTAATTTTTATTGCAATTTTTCGGCCACTTTGTTGAATTTTCGCTCAATTTCTTGTTAATTTTCTGTTCATTTTTCAGAATCACTTTTTGGAATTTTTTGTTTTTTGAATTCATATGTTAAATTTCTGTTTGGTTTTGAAAATAAATATTCTGAAATTTTTTTTTGCAATTTTTTGGCAACTTTGTTGAATTTTCGACCAATTTCTTGTTAATTTTTTTGTTCATTTTTAAGAATCACTTTTTGGAATTTTTTTTTTTAAGAATTACTTTTGAATAATTTTATTTTGTATTCCTATGTTAATTTTTTGTACAGTTTTAAAAACTAATTTTTTGAAATTTTTAATGCAATTCTTCGGCCATTTTTGACCATTTTCGACCATTTTCTTGCTAAATTTTTTGTTCGGTTTTAAGACATAATTTTTAATAAATTATTTTAGTATTTTAATGTTATTTTTCTTTTAAGATATGAAGAATATTTTTTTGAAATTTTTATTGCAATTTTTCGGCCACTTTGTTGAATTTTCGCCCAATTTCTTGTTAATTTTTCTGTTCATTTTCGAGAATCAGTTTTTGGAATTTTTTTTTTTGAATTTGTATGTTAAAGTTCAGTTTAGTTTTAAAAATCTATATATTAAAATTATTTTTTGCAATTTTTCGGCCACTCTTGACCATTTTCGACCATTTTCGGTTGAGTTTTAAGAATTCTTTTTGAATAACTTTTTTTGTATTTCTATGTTTATTTTCTGTTCAGTTTTAAAAATAAATTTTTTGAATTTTGTATTGCAATTTTTCAGCCACTTTTGACCCATTTCGCCCGTTTTACTGACGACTTTTCTGTTCCGTTTTAAGAGTTAATTTTGAATAATTTGTTTTTTTGTATTCCTTTGTTTATTTTCTGTTTAGTTTTGAAAATAAATTTTTTGAATTTCGTATTGCAATTTTTCGGCCACTTTTGACCATTTTCGTCAATTTTTCTGCTTACTTTTCTGTTCAGTTTTAAGAATTACTTTTGAATAACTTTTTTTATATTTCTATGTTTATTTTCGGTTCAGTTTTAAAAATAAATTTTTCGAATTTTGTATTGCAATTTTTCGCCCACTTTTGACCATTGTCGCCAATTTTCTTGCTTAATTTTTTGTTCAGTTCTTAGAATTACTTTTTAATAACATATTTTTTGTATTTTAATGTTATTTTTCTGTTAAGTTATGAAAATAAATTTTTTCAAATTTTTATTGCAATTTTTCGGCCAATTTGTTCATATTTCGCTCAATTTCTTATTAATTATTCTTTTCATTTTTGAGAATCACTTTTTGCACTTTTTTTTATTCCCATGTTAATTTTCTGTTCAGTTTTCAAAATAAATTTTTCGAATTTTGTATTGCAATTTTTCGCCCACTTTTGACCATTGTCGCCAATTTTCTTGCTTAATTTTTTGTTCAGTTCTTAGAACTACTTTTTAATAGCATATTTTTAGTATTTTAATGTTATATTTCTGTTTAGTTATGAAAATAATTTTTTTTAAATTTTTATTGTAATTTGTCGGCCACTTTTGACCATTTTCGACCATTTTCTTGCTAACTTTTCTGTTCAGTTCTTAGAAATACTTTTTAATAGCATATTTTTAGTATTTTAATGTTATTTTTCTGTTTAGTTATGAAAATAAATTTTTTGAAATTTTTATTGCAATTTTTCGGCCACTTCTGACCATTTTCGACCATTATCTTGCTTAATTTTATGTTCAGTTCTTAGAAATTACTTTTTAATAGCATATTTTTAGTATTTTAATGTTATTTTTCTGTTCAGTTATTGAAAATAAATTTTTTTAAAATTTTTATTGCAATTTGTCGGCCACTTTTGACCATTTTCGACCATTTTCTTGCTAACTTTTCTGTTCAGTTCTTAGAAATACTTTTTAATAGCATATTTTTAGTATATTAATGTTTTTTTTCTGTTTAATTATTAAAATAAATTTTTTGAAATCTTTATTGCAATTTTTTGGCCACTTTTGACCATTGTCGACCATTATCTTGCTAAATTTTATGTTCAGTTCTTAGAATTACTTTTTAATAGCATATTTTTAGTATTTTAATGTTATTTTTCTGTTAAGTTATGAAAATAAACTTTTTTTAAATTTTTATTGCAATTTTTCGGCCACTTTGTTGAATTTATGCTTGTTCTTGTTAATTTTTCTGTTCATTTTTAAGAATCACTTTTTGGAAATTTTTTTAAAACAAAATTTTGAAATTTGTATTGCAATTTTTCGCTAAATTCTTGCTAAATTTTTTGTTCAGTTCTTAGAATTACTTTTTAATAACATATTTTGGTATTTTAATGTTATTTTACTGTTTAATTATTAAAATACATTTTTTGAAATTTGTATTGCAATTTATCGGCCAATTTGCTGAATTTTCGCTCAATTTTTTGTTAACTTTTCTGTTCAGTTTTGAGAATCACGTTTTGCAATTTTTTTTTTTTATTCCCATGAAAATTTTCTGTTCAGTTTTGAAAATTTTCGCTTAATTTCTTATTAATTTTTCTGTTCATTTTTGAGAATCACTTTTTGCACTTTTTTTATTCCTATATTAATTCTCTGTTAAGTTATGAAAATAAATTTTTTGAAATTTTTATTGCAATTTTTCGGCCATTTTCACAATTTTCGACAACTTTCTTGTTTAATTTTTTGTTCAGTTTTTAGAATTACATTTTAATAACTATTTTTTGTATTTTAATGTTATTTTTCTGTTTAGTAATGAAAATGATTTTTTTTTAAATTTTATTGCAATGTTTCGGCCACTTTTGACCATTTTCGACCATTATCTTGCTAACTTTTCTGTTCAGTTCTTAGAAATACTTTTTAATAGCATATTTTTAGTATATTAATGTTTTTTTTCTGTTTAATTATTAAAATAAATTTTTTGAAATTTTTATTGCAATTTTTCGGCCACTTTTGACATTGTCGACCAATATCTTGCTAAATTTTTTGTTCAATTCTAAGAATTACTTTTTAGTAGCATATTTTTAGTATTTTAATGTTTTTTTTTCTGTTTAATTATGAGAAATTTTTTTTTTAAATCTGTATTGCAATTTTTTGGCCACTTTTGAGTATTTTCGACAATTTTCTTGCTAAATTTTTTGTTCCGTTCTTAGAATTACTTTTTAATAACATGTTTTTAGTATTTTAATGTTATTTTTCTGTTAAGTTATGAAAATAAATTTTTTCAAATTTTTATTGCAATTTTTCGGCCACTTTGTTGCATATTTCGCTCAATTTCTTATTAATTATTCTTTTCATTTTTGAGAATCACTTTTTGCACTTTTTTTTCTTGTTAATTTTTTTGTTCATTTTTAAGAATCACTTTTTGGAATTTTTTTTTTTAAGAATTACTTTTGAATAATTTTATTTTGTATTCCTATGTTAATTTTCTGTTCAGTTTTGAAAACTAAATTTTTTGAAATTTTTATTGCAATTTTTCGGCCATTTTTGACCATTTTCGACCATTTTCTTGCTAAATTTTTTGTTCAGTTTTAAGACATTACTTTTTAATAATATTATTTTTAGTATTTCTAATGTTATTTTTCTGTTTAAGTTTTGAAGAATAATTTTTTTGAAATTTTTATTGCAATTTTTCGGCCATTTTTGACCATTTTCGACCATTTTCTTGCTAAATTTTTTGTTCAGTTTTAAGACATTACTTTTTAATAATATTTTTTTAGTATTTTAATGTTATTTTTCTGTTTAGTTATGAAAATAAATTTTTTTAAATTTTTATTGCAATTTTTCGGCCACTTTGTTGAATTTTCGCTCAATTTCTTGTTAATTTTCTGTTCATTTTTCAGAATCACTTTTTGGAATTTTTTGTTTTTTGAATTCATATGTTAAATTTCTGTTTGGTTTTGAAAATAAATATTCTGAAATTTTTTTTTGCAATTTTTTGGCAACTTTGTTGAATTTTCGACCAATTTCTTGTTAATTTTTTTGTTCATTTTTAAGAATCACTTTTTGGAATTTTTTTTTTTAAGAATTACTTTTGAATAATTTTATTTTGTATTCCTATGTTAATTTTCTGTTCAGTTTTGAAAATAATTTTTTGAAATTTTTATTGCAATTTTTCGGCCATTTTTGACCATTTTCGACCATTTTCTTGCTAACTTTTCTGTTCAGTTCTTAGAATTACTTTTTAATAACATTTTTTTAGTATTTTAATGTTATTTTTCTGTTTAGGTTTTGAAAATAATATTTTTTTGAAATTTTATATTGCAATTTTTCGGCCACTTTGTTGACCATTTTCGACTCAATTTCTTGCTAATTTTTCTGTTCATTTTTGAGAATTACTTTTTGGAATATTTTTTTTTTTGTATTTCTATGTTAATTTTCTGTTTAGTTTTGAAAATAAATTTTTTGAAATTTTTATTGCAATTTTTCGGCCACTTTGTTGACCATTTTCGCTCAATTTCTTGTTAATTTTTCTGTTCAGTTTTGAGAATTACTTTTGAATAACTTTTTTTATATTTCTATGTTAATTTTCTGTTTAGTTTTGAAAATAAATTTTTTGAAATTTTGTATTGCAATTTTTCGCCACTTTTGTCGACCAATTTTCTTGCTTAATTTTTTGTTCAGTTCTTAGAATTACTTTTTAATAACATATTTTTTGTATTTTAATGTTATTTTTCTGTTAAGTTATGAAAATAAATTTTTTCAAATTTTTATTGCAATTTTTCGGCCAATTTGTTCATATTTCGCTCAATTTCTTATTAATTATTCTTTTCATTTTTGAGAATCACTTTTTGCACTTTTTTTTATTCCCATTTTAATTTTCTGTTCAGTTTTCAAAATAAATTTTTTTAAATTTTTATTGCAATTTTTCGCCCACTTTTGACCATTGTCGCCAATTTTCTTGCTTAATTTTTTTTCAGTTCTTAGAACTACTTTTTAATAGCATACTAAAAATATAGTATTTTAATGTTATATTTCTGTTTAGTTATGAAAATAATTTTTTTTAAATTTTTATTGTAATTTTTCTGCCACTTTTGACCATTTTCGACCATTTTCTTGCTAACTTTTCTGTTCAGTTTTAAGCATTACTTTTGAATAACTTTTTCTTTTATTCCTATGTTATTTTTCTGTTTAGTTTTGAAAACAAATTTTTGAAATTTGTATTGTAATTTTTCGCCCACTTTTGACCATTTTCGACCATTATCTTGCTTAATTTTATGTTCAGTTCTTAGAAATACTTTTTAATAACATATTTTTAGTATTTTAATGTTATTTTTCTGTTAAGTTATAAGAATAAAATTTTTTATACTTTTAATGTAATTTTTCAGCCAAATCGTTCAATTTTCGACCAATTTCTTGTTAATTTTTATGTTCATTTTTGAGCATCACTTTTTGGGTTTTTTTTTCGTATTCCTATGTTAATTTTCTGTTCAGTTATGAAAATAAATTTTTTGAAATCTTTTTTGCAATTTTTCGGCCAATTTCCTGAATTTTCGCCCAATTTCTTGTTAATATTCTCTTCATTTTTGAGAATCACGTTTTGCAATTTTTTTCTGTATTTCCAAGATAATTTTCTGTTCAGTTTTGAAAACAAATTTTTTGAAATTTTTATTGCATTTTTTCGGTCATTTTTGACAATTTTCGATAACTTTCTTGTTTAATTATTTGTTTTGTTCTTAGAATTAATTTTTAATAACATATTTTTTGTATTTCAATGTTATTCTTCTGTTAAGTTATGAAAATACGGTTTTTGAAATTTTTATTGCAACTTTTTGGTTATTTTTGACCACTTTCGACCATTTTATCGCTAAATTTTTTGTTCCGTTCTTGGAATTACTTTTTAATAACATATTTTTAGTATTTTAATGTTATTTTTCTGTTTAGTTATGAAAATAAATTTTGTGAAATTTTAATTGCAATTTTTCGGCCACTTTTGACCATTTTCGACCATTATCTTGCTAAATTTTATGTTCAGTTCTTAGAAATACTTTTTAATAGCATATTTTTAGTATTTTAATGTTATTTTTCTGTTCAATTATTAAAAAAAAATTTTTTTTAAATTTTTATTGCAATTTGTCGGCCACTTTTGACCATTTTCGACCATTTTCTTGCTAACTTTTCTGTTCAGTTCTTAGAAATACTTTTTAATAGCATATTTTTAGTATATTAATGTTTTTTTTCTGTTTAATTATTAAAATAAATTTTTTGAAATCTTTATTGCAATTTTTTGGCCACTTTTGACCATTGTCGACCATTATCTTGCTAAATTTTATGTTCAGTTCTTAGAATTACTTTTTAATAGCATATTTTTAGTATTTTAATGTTATTTTTCTCTTAAGTTATGAAAATAAACTTTTTTTAAATTTTTATTGCAATTTTTCGGCCACTTTGTTGAATTTTTGCTTGTTCTTGTTAATTTTTCTGTTCATTTTTAAGAATCACTTTTTGGAAATTTTTTGAAACAAATTTTTGAAATTTGTATTGCAATTTTTCGCTAAATTCTTGCTAAATTTTTTGTTCAGTTCTTAGAATTACTTTTTAATAACATATTTTGGTATTTTAATGTTATTTTACTGTTTAATTATTAAAATACATTTTTTGAAATTTGTATTGCAATTTATCGGCCAATTTGCTGAATTTTCGCTCAATTTTTTGTTAACTTTTCTGTTCAGTTTTGAGAATCACGTTTTGCAATTTTTTTTTTTTTATTCCCATGAAAATTTTCTGTTCAGTTTTGAAAATTTTCGCTTAATTTCTTATTAATTTTTCTGTTCATTTTTGAGAATCACTTTTTGCACTTTTTTTATTCCTATATTAATTCTCTGTTAAGTTATGAAAATAAATTTTTTGAAATTTTTATTGCAATTTTTCGGCCATTTTCACAATTTTCGACAACTTTCTTGTTTAATTTTTTGTTCAGTTTTTAGAATTACATTTTAATAACATATTTTTTGTATTTTAATGTTATTTTTCTGTTTAGTAATGAAAATGATTTTTTTTAAATTTTATTGCAATGTTTCGGCCACTTTTGACCATTTTCGACCAATATCTTGCTAAATTTTTTGTTCAATTCTAAGAATTACTTTTTAGTAGCATATTTTTAGTATTTTAATGTTTTTTTTTCTGTTTAATTATGAGAAATTTTTTTTTTAAATCTGTATTGCAATTTTTTGGCCACTTTTGAGTATTTTCGACAATTTTCTTGCTAAATTTTTTGTTCCGTTCTTAGAATTACTTTTTAATAACATGTTTTTAGTATTTTAATGTTATTTTTCTGTTAAGTTATGAAAATAAATTTTTTCAAATTTTTATTGCAATTTTTCGGCCAATTTGTTCATATTTCGCTCAATTTCTTATTAATTATTCTTTTCATTTTTGAGAATCACTTTTTGCACTTTTTTTTATTCCCATGTTAATTTTCTGTTCAGTTTTCAAAATAATTTTTTTTTAATTTTTATTGCAATTTTTCGGCCACTTTGTTGAATTTTCGCTCAATTTCTTGTTAATTTTTCTGTTCATTTTTGAGCATCACTTTTTGGGTTTTTTTTTCGTATTCCTATGTTAATTTTCTGTTCAGTTATGAAAATAAATTTTTTGAAATCTTTTTTGCAATTTTTCGGCCAATTTCCTGAATTTTCGCCCAACTTCTTGTTAATATTCTCTTCATTTTTGAGAATCACGTTTTGCAATTTTTTTCTGTATTTCCAAGATAATTTTCTGTTCAGTTTTGAAAACAAATTTTTTGAAATTTTTATTGCATTTTTTCGGTCATTTTTGACAATTTTCGATAACTTTCTTGTTTAATTATTTGTTTTGTTCTTAGAATTAATTTTTAATAACATATTTTTTGTATTTCAATGTTATTCTTCTGTTAAGTTATGAAAATACGGTTTTTGAAATTTTTATTGCAACTTTTTGGTTATTTTTGACCACTTTCGACCATTTTCTCGCTAAATTTTTTGTTCAGTTCTTGGAATTACTTTTTAATAACATATTTTTAGTATTTTAATGTTATTTTTCTGTTTAGTTATGAAAATAAATTTTTTGAAATTTTAATTGCAATTTTTCGGCCACTTCTGACCATTTTCGACCATTATCTTGCTAAATTTTATGTTCAGTTCTTAGAAATACTTTTTAATAGCATATTTTTAGTATTTTAATGTTATTTTTCTGTTCAATTATTAAAAAAAATTTTTTTAAAATTTTTATTGCAATTTGTCGGCCACTTTTGACCATTTTCGACCATTTTCTTGCTAACTTTTCTGTTCAGTTCTTAGAAATACTTTTTAATAGCATATTTTTAGTATATTAATGTTTTTTTTCTGTTTAATTATTAAAATAAATTTTTTGAAATCTTTATTGCAATTTTTTGGCCACTTTTGACCATTGTCGACCATTATCTTGCTAAATTTTATGTTCAGTTCTTAGAATTACCTTTTAATAACATATTTTTAGTATTTTAATGTTATTTTTCTCTTAAGTTATGAAAATAAACTTTTTTTAAATTTTTATTGCAATTTTTCGGCCACTTTGTTGAATTTTTGCTTGTTCTTGTTAATTTTTCTGTTCATTTTTAAGAATCACTTTTTGGAAATTTTTTGAAACAAATTTTTGAAATTTGTATTGCAATTTTTCGCTAAATTCTTGCTAAATTTTTTGTTCAGTTCTTAGAATTACTTTTTAATAACATATTTTGGTATTTTAATGTTATTTTACTGTTTAATTATTAAAATACATTTTTTGAAATTTTTATTGCAGTTTTTCGGCCACTTTGACCATTTTCGACCATTATCTTGCTAAATTTTATGTTCAGTTCTTTGAATTACTTTTGAACAACTTTTTTTTGTATTCCTATGTTAATTTTCTGTTCAGTTTTGAAAACAAATTTTTTGAAATTTTTTTTGCAAGTTTTCGGCCACTCTTGACCATTTTCGACCATTTTCCTGCTAACTTTTTTGTTGAGTTCTAAGAGTTACTTTTTAACAGCATATTTTTAGTATTTTAATGTTATTTTTCTGTTCTGAAAATAAATTTTTTGATATTTTTAATGTAATTTTTCTGCCAAATCGTTGAATTTTCGCCCAATTTTTTGTTAATTTTTCTGTTTATTTTTGAGAATCACTTTTTGGATTTTTTTTAATTTCTATGTTAACTTTCTGTTAAGTTTTGAAAATAAATATTTTGAAATTTTTTTTTGTGCAATTTTTCGGCCACTTTTGATGTTTTTCTTGCTAATTTTTTTGTTGAGTTCTTAGAATTACTTTTTAATAAATTTTTTTAGTATTTTAATGTTATTTTTCTGTTTAGTTATGAAAATAAATTTTTTGAAATTTGTATTGCAATTTATCGGCCAATTTGCTGAATTTTCGCTCAATTTTTTGTTAACTTTTCTGTTCAGTTTTGAGAATCACGTTTTGCAATTTTTTTTTTTTATTCCCATGAAAATTTTCTGTTCAGTTTTGAAAATTTTCGCTTAATTTCTTATTAATTTTTCTGTTCATTTTTGAGAATCACTTTTTGCACTTTTTTTATTCCTATGTTAATTCTCTGTTAAGTTATGAAAATAAATTTTTTGAAATTTTTATTGCAATTTTTCGGCCATTTTCACAATTTTCGACAACTTTCTTGTTTAATTTTTTGTTCAGTTTTTAGAATTACATTTTAATAACTTTTTTTGTATTTTAATGTTATTTTTCTGTTTAGTAATGAAAATGATTTTTTTTTAAATTTTATTGCAATGTTTCGGCCACTTTTGACCATTTTCGACCAATATCTTGCTAAATTTTTTGTTCAATTCTAAGAATTACTTTTTAGTAGCATATTTTTAGTATTTTAATGTTATTTTTCTGTTTATGAGAAATTTTTTTTTGAAATCTGTATTGCAATTTTTTGGCCACTTTTGAGTATTTTCGACAATTTTCTTGCTAAATTTTTTATTCCGTTCTTAGAATTACTTTTTAATAACATGTTTTTAGTATTGTAATGTTATTTTTCTGTTTAGTTATGAAAATAATTTTTTTTTAATTTTTATTGCAATTTTTCGGCCACTTTGTTGAATTTTCGCTCAATTTCTTGTTAATTTTTCTGTTCATTTTTGAGTGTCACGTTTTGCAATTTTTTTTCGTATTCCCATGATAATTTTCTGTTCAGTTTTGAAAACAAATTTTTTGAAATTTTTATTGCAATTTTTCGTCCACTTGCGACCATTTTCGACCATTATCTTGCTAAATTTTTTGTTCAGTTCTTTGAATTACTTTTTAATAACATATTTTTAGTATTATAATGTTATTTTTCTGAGTTAGTTATGAAAATAATTTTTTTGAAATTTTTATTCGCAATTTTTCGGCCACTTTGTTGAATTTTCGCTCAATTTCTTGTTAATTTTTCTGTTCATTTTTGAGAATCACGTTTTGCATTTTTTTTTGTATTCCCATGAATTTTCTGTTTTAAAAATTTTTGAATTTTTTTGAATTCCATGAATTAAATTTCTGTAAATTTTTTTCAGTTTTGAATTACTTTTGACTTTTTTGTATTATTTATTCTTCTATAGTTATGAAATATTTTTTTAAATTCTTATTGCAATTTTTCGGTCACTTTTGAATTTTGTCAATTTCTTGTTAATTTTCTGTTCATTTTTGAGAATATTTTTGGTTTTAATTTATTTGTTATTTATTTATTTAATCTATTTTAATTTGACCATTTTCGACCAATATCTTGCTAAATTTTTTGTTCAATTCTAAGAATTACTTTTTAGTAGCATATTTTTAGTATTTTAATGTTATTTTTCTGTTTAATTATGAGAAATTTTGTATTGAGTATTATAATGTTATTTTTCTGAGTAGTTATAAAAATAATTTTTTTTTAATTTTTATTGCAATTTTTCGGCTACTTTTGACCATTTTTGACCACCTTCCGTCTAAATTTTTTGTTCAGTTCTTAGAACTACTTTTTAATAGCATTTTTTTAGTATTTTAATGTTATTTTTCTGTTTAGTTATAAAAATAAATTTTTCGAAATTATTTTTGCAATTTTTCGGCCAATTTGCTGAATTTTCGCTCAATTTTTTGTTAATTTTTCTGTTCATTTTTGAGAATCACGTTTTCAATTTTTTTTTGTGTTCCCATGATAATTTTCTGTTCAGTTTTGAAAACAAATTTTTTGAAATTTTTATTGCAATTTTTCGGCCATTTTTGACAATTTTCCACAATTTTCTTGGTTAAATTTTTTGTTCAGTTCTTAGAATACCTTTTTATTAACATATTTTTTGTATTTTAATGTTATTTTTCTGTTTAGTTATGAAAATAAATTTTTTAAAATATTTAATTGGGATTTTTCGGCCAATTTGTTCAATTTTCGCTCAATTTCTTATTAATTTTTCTGTTCATTTTTGAGAATCACTTTTTGCACTTTTTTTATTCCAATGTTAATTTTCTGTTAAGTTATAAAAAAAAGTTTTTTGAAATTTTTATTGCAATTTTTCGCCCACTTTTGACCATTGTCGCCAATTTTCTTGCTTAATTTTTTGTTCCGTTCTTAGAATTACTTTTTAATAACATATTTTTAGTATTATAATGTTATTTTTCTGTTAAATTTTTTGTTCCGTTCTTAGAATTACTTTTTAC
>JAWNNR010000336.1:0-31034 GCA_035044725.1 Scaptomyza caliginosa
TTCTGGGCCAATAACCTATTATAACTTGGTGTTTTATTGTATTCAGAATATACATATGTAAGTCCGCTTCATGCGACTTATACTCCGCGTTCTTCAAGCGATTACAAGCGACTAACTCTTACTTCATGAGAGTAGCTTCAACATAGACCATCGACGAAGGTCTTGATCATAAGGAACTTACAATTACCGTTGCTCGCAGGCAACAACAGATTACGACTACAAAAAGAGAATGCAAGACAAGCTGCGGTGTACATAGGCAAATACAGTTATTTCCAACAATTTTTTTTAAAGTTACTTATCACAAATACCTAAGTTTAATTCGATCTTTTAATTTAAAATTCTCTGCATTTGGTAATTTTTTATTACTAACCAATTCATTTTTAACGCATAGTGAATAATTACCGGATTCTTCTGTATATTTATTTTATTTTCAGGATGCATGTGATTTGATCGAAATGGCAGAGAATGGAAACTCCAATGGCTTTATTATACAAGTTAAAGAGGAAAAACCATTGGATACTGAACATACAGACTATTTCTATAGAAATATTGAGTTTCATCCTTATTTGTTTGCCCAGAACAAAGAACAGCCATATAAGAAATATGAAACGTTTTTGGAAGCAGTCGATGAATACTTTTCAACTCAAGAATCGCAAAAAATTGACATCAAAACGTTGCAGCAGGAACGGGATGCGCTTAAGAAGCTTTCTAATGTTAAAAAAGATCATACAAAGCGATTGGAGGAACTTAATAAAATACAAGATGTTGATAAAAGAAAAGCAGAACTAATAACGTCCAATCAAAGTCTAGTGGATAATGCAATTTTGGCAATTCAATCAGCTGTCGCTAGTCAGTTATCCTGGCCAGACATACAGGAACTTGTAAAAGAGGCTCAATCAAATGGTGATATTGTGGCAAGTTCAATAAAGCAGTTAAAGCTAGAAATCAACCACATATCTTTACTTCTTTCCGATCCATATAATTACGAAAACGATCAAACAAATGATTGTAATGATGTTGATAACAAGGAATCAATAATAGTAGATGTAGACTTGGCATTATCTGCATGGGCTAATGCACGCCGATATTATGATTTGAAGCGATCGGCGGCTCTTAAGGAAAAGAAAACACTCGATGCATCACAAAAAGCACTTAAATCAGCTGAACGTAAAACACAGCAAACTCTTAAAGAAGTACGAACTATATCAAATATAGCTAAGGCCCGTAAAGTCTTCTGGTTTGAAAAGTTTTATTGGTTTGTTAGTTCCGAGAACTACTTAGTAATTGGAGGGCGAGATGCGCAGCAAAATGAACTTATTGTCAAAAGGTAATACACTCACATAAATACTCTTGACGGTATACACATTTTTGTATGAGCAGCAAATGATGTCGATAAAATTGCTTATCCGTAAAAATTTCTTCGAATTCGGTAAAAAAAAAACCAAAGATTAAAAAAAATTCCCAATCAAGTGCATTTATTTCCTAGTTAAACATTTTTTGAACCTTTCATTTCCCTGTTGTAATATAAATATTTTAAGATTAAGATTTGAAGCAATAATGTTATTTGTATCTCAATTTAGGTACATGCGACCAAAGGATATATATGTCCATGCCGACATCCAAGGTGCATCAAGTGTAATAATACGTAATGGAACTGGAGGGGAAATTCCGCCAAAAACATTGTTAGAAGCCGGCACCATGGCGATTTCTTACAGCGTTGCATGGGACGCAAAAGTCGTGACAAATGCATATTGGGTTTATAGTAACCAAGTTAGCAAAACGGCACCAACTGGAGAATATTTGGGTACAGGCAGTTTTATGATTCGCGGCAAAAAAAACTTTCTACCATCTTGCCATCTCATAATGGGCTTAAGTTTACTTTTCAAACTTGAAGATGGGTTCATACAACGCCATCAAGGTGAGAGGAAAACTAGGACTGCAGACGACGCAATTGATGAAGATAAAGTGAAGGAAGCGGAAATAACATATGCGGATGTTGATGAAATAAGCGAAGCCAATGTAATCGAAAGTGAAGATGCAGTGAATGCATTTCCAGACACTGAAGTCAAAATTGAACATGATACCGGACGTATAACAGTCAAATCCGATTTATTGTCTGAAGATTTAACAAGTAAAGCTGATGAAATGCCACAAATTAATATAACAAACGAAGAAGAAACGATCATCATAGAGGCAGGGCCTTCTCGTAAAAAGACGCAAACGAAAAAACGTAGGGAAGTAAAAGGTCGCTCAGATAAACCAGATATCGAAAGAAGTCAAACTTTCGGGGATGATGTTGAACCTACTACATCTTCCAAAACAAAACGCGGCCAAAAGGGAAAACTAAAAAAAATGAAGCTAAAATATAGGGATCAAGATGAAGAAGAACGAGAACTAAGGATGATGATTCTTAAGTCTTCTGGCAAAGACAAAGTCATAATCAATAAAAACAATGATGATGAAAAACCCATTTCGATACAAACACATCAAGTTGAAGCATTTGCTCCTAATCCTAAAAATCAAATTGAAATAGATGAAAACGACGACTCCCCTCTTGTCGTTGACGCCGACTTACTAGACACCCTTACTGGACTGCCGTTTGAAGACGATGAGTTGTTATTTGCAATTCCAGTTGTAGCTCCTTACCAAGCATTGCAACAGTATAAGTAAGTATTAAAAATTATGCAAAATTACCTTGCAATATGACCCTTTTGTTTATTTTTGGAAAACATTTGAAAAATGTGATAGCAAAATGTTAGGAAAAGATCAATCTTTAATGTTGGTTACTAAGAAATTTAATTATCGCTTGTAATGATAGTTACCAGGACTTCCAAAAGTTATTTTTTTTTATGGAAAGCAATCGATTTGCACGCCACTTTTTACCAACTTTTGTGTGCCAATGGTGTATTAAAGCATTTTACTGGAAAAGTAATTTTGTCAATTGATTGCGGATGGTCATTATCTTCTATATTGTTTATATGTTTGGTTGATATATGTTGTGTTGTTCGCGATTTGCAAACAAAAAATTAACACCTCAAAAAAATGTGTGTTTGTTACGAAAAGTAGTCGTTTGGTAGTTTTCTATTTTATTCAATTTTGTCTTACAAGTGGTTTTATACGATTCGTAGAATAATAAACAAAACTATTTGACACCAACGAAAATAAACTACATACATGCAATTAACCTCATAGTCTTTGAGTTTTTGATTTTATATCACAAAATTGGCAAAATCATCCAAAGTGCATTATTATAAGACGAGCAAGCTTACACATGATAATTTAATAAACATTGTGTTAGGAAGGCATTTTAATGGATTAAACAATATTTATTAATTGCGCTTTATTTTTAATAAGTTCTCAAGATAAATGACAATGAAAGTATTATTAATTCAATAACCAGAATATTAAAAGAAGGCTGATATAGTAAAACAGAGATTCCGCAACTACAAAAACTTGACTTAACTGAAAGTTTGACTTAAGTGTAAATATTTTATCTTAATGGAGTTTATTTAAATTAAAGCCCTACTATTGATTTTAATATAATCTAACTATTTTTTAAAAATATTTTTAGGTTTAAAGTTAAGCTGACTCCTGGAACAGGAAAACGAGGAAAAGCTGCTAAAACGGCTTTAAATATTTTTTCAAAAGACAAAGCTAGTAGTAATCGTGAAAGAGATTTACTAAAGAGCATAAAAGAGGAAGCCTTGGCAAGGAACATCCCTGGAAAAGTAAAAGTTTCGGCACCCCAGCTACAAAAATTAAGGAAATGAACACTCTAAGCTACAGTTTGTTATCTTAAATTCAAAATCAACTAAAAAATGTATATAATATATGTTACGATTAAATATGCATTGCTGTTGTTAAAAATTTTGCTTACAAAATAGGCATGCGTTGCTCTTGTGTCGTAAACTAGAACAGACAAGATCACTGCTGATTGCAACTGCATGCATTCGATGCTGTGATAAACAGAGTTTGATCAATTAATAGGAATGTAGTAGAGAAGCTTTAGAAAGAAATATTTTTTCCCAGTACACAATAAAAAAGAGAGTTTGTTTGCATTCTTATACTCTTAACCCATCAAATAGTTATAATGGATTTTTGCAGAAGTATGTAACAGGCAGAAGGATTCATTGCGGACGGTTTAAGAAATATACATTATTGATCAGCGTCAAAAGCCGTGTCGATTTTATCATGTCCGTCTGTATTAAAGCGTCTATATCCGAGTCTAAAAAAGCTGAACTCTTCCGATTTTGAACATAACCTCAGATCAAGTTTGTTTCAAATCTTTGATTAATTTGATATCGATGTCAATACATTTTTGAATTTAGAATATATAAACAGTGTTTTAGAAAATTGTGATAAACTAATGAAAAACAGTTGATTGAAATCGGTTAAAAAACACCTGATTTTTGAGGTTGAGATTAAAGGGTACCTCCTGGTCGGATCTCTGGATTAGGGGC
This sequence comes from Scaptomyza caliginosa, assembly GCA_035044725.1. NCBI lineage: Eukaryota > Metazoa > Arthropoda > Insecta > Diptera > Drosophilidae > Scaptomyza > Scaptomyza caliginosa. The sequence continues at coordinate 4,461 of JAWNNR010000336.1, forward strand.
TTAAATTGGACGTACAACACATGTCACTACATTTCTATTGTTTCCCAACTGTAGGTTAACGTGGCCTGTGCCTAAATCTACTTTCATGTGGTTGGAACACTGTTCTGCAAATTGTGATAGTAGTCTGCACTATTTGGAAAAATGATAGTTTAAACTAATAGCTTGAAAATGCGGTCTGTAATGTATTTTATTGAAAAGCAAGGCGTCAATATACCAACGATTAAGTTTTGTAAGTAAACAAAGGGATCACACGACGCGATCTGTTTTGATACAGTTTTTGAGAACTTAACACAATATAATATAATATAAATAAATAATAGTTGTCTTCGATCGAGGAACCTCTGTCCGGGGAGTGCGTGTCCATATTGTTATTGCCATGACATAGAATTTTTAAAATGTTGTTTTTGCAATAAATACGCTATACGCTTGCCTATATATTATTAAGAGCGGAACACATTGCTCATACGTTCGAGAGGAAAGTCGGATTATAAGCATAAATAATTATGAATATGAAAATATGCGCAAAAATATTGTGGCAGTTGAAAAAAATGGTGGCAGTTGGATCGCAAAATTCAATAATGTGTTCCTGAGGATTGGTTTGGTTTAGGACGCCAAGGGTTTTTGTACAAGCATCGTCCTGCAAATAAGTTCAGCATAATTGTTGAGTACATAATCGTTCAATTGTTGCCTGCACAATAGTGGGCGACTTCGATGGCAAACTGACAACGCATATGTTTTTTTTTAATATTTTTTATTGAAAGCCTACTGCACAAATATGCTTTAAGTACCTTGACAGCCTGAATTGTGCTTGGGAGCGATCCAGATTAACTATTAACCTTTGATAAGTTTGCTATGTTTCTAGCAATAACAACAGAACCTTATTCTGTTTCATAGGCGTCGCAACAAAGCATGAGAGAATTAAAAATATGAAAAGTATTGTGCACTGGGTATTAGTTGAGACTTAAAAAATATGAAATGATATTTTAAACTCTTGGGCGTTGAGAAGGGGTGTTAAAAAATGCATAAAAAACACCTACAAACAGTGAATGTACTGGGAGATTCTGTTTTTTCAATAGTTGTCTTATCTCCTTATCCAAGCGTTAAATATAACAAACTAGAAAACTTGACTCACTTAACCAAAACTAACAGGGTGAAGTGTGATTAGAAAACTAAAACATGCCCGTCAGCGGGCATTATTTTATATTCAAAAGTGCAATAAATTGCGCGCCACATACGAGTTCTGGAACTGGCGTTAACCCATGCACCCTTAAAATAACATTGTTATGTACACGGAACAGGAGGCTTTAAGCTTTGACTACAGTTATTTGTGGTCATAGACCGTTCTCAACACTGAAAAGAGCTAGCAACAAGTTCTGCGCATGCGCTATGTGGAGCATGTGGAATCAGAGTATGCATGTATTTGTTTACTGATGTTCTAGTATACAAAATGTGTTATAATTATCTATGTTTTGTTGCCAAGTTGCCTGTTTTGACATTTGTGAACTTGTAAGAAACTCTTCGACTCAAAAAAAGTATAAAACTTGCCAAAAACATTTAAAATATGTGGTAACATCTTGTAAAACAAATGCCCTAACTTGAATATACAAATTTCGTGCAGTATGGGCAACTTTTTTTATTCATTTTTTTTTTATTTGTGGACATGTGCTTAAAAAAGTGATACAATTAAAACAAAAAGTTTTTGAATAATATTTTTATTTATTAATTTGATCGTGCAACACGTACTTTAAAAGTTGCTAGTTGCTACGGCAGGAATTTCAATCAAATTTACATGTGTCGATACATATATATACATATATACATTTATATGCTTATACATAAATGCATATTTGTATGTACATAAGAACATTTGAAAGTCCTTGTGCTTGTGTATATGAGTTTGTTATAGCTGCGAGCATATCGATTCAAGCAAGGATTATTTTATGCACTCAAATTTTAAAGTATAAAGCCAAATAATTGTCATAGTGAAATGAGAAATTTCGATGTTGACCTTTGTGATTTTATTACAGCTAAGCTGGGAATAGTATTGTGAACAGGGTTGAGTATCAAAATGAAAACAACATATTTTTCCGCTAAAGAGTCAAGTTAGGAAACACACCGGAGAATCTAATACCATGTGGGTAAGTCGTCTGAAATATAATAACAATATTTAATATAAAAAGAAGTAGCCTCTGACTTTAAAGATAACATCGATATAATAACAATAATGGCCTTAATGTGTCTTGCCTTTTCAGAACGCGTAATGTATATGATGTTAAACGATGATTGAAGTCAAAAATTAACAAGAAAGATCAAGTAAGCTACGGTTCAACATTGAATCCCTTGATAAATACCTTTTCCGCTATCGCCAAGAAAAATCTTAGTTTCACTTTATTATTTACGTTTCTGTTATCAAGTTGATATTAAGCTTCACTTTTATTCGTCTTCAATAGCTTTGCTTATCCATCGGTCCAAATACCACAAATAAATAAAAAAAATACTTAAATTAATCTGAAAAGATTTCTTAAAAAAAGATGCTAAATTAGAATGTTTTTTTCCAAGAGGTTAAAAATTTGACCGCATATTAGTTTCGGGATTCTCAAGAGTTCTAAGTCAATATATTAAGCGGTTCTTTTCCTATTTGCTATATTTGCTAGACAGTTTAAATTAACAAATGAATTATGCAGGATAATATAAATGATACTTTTAAAATTGCAGTTGGCTTGGCTTTTATAACCGGCAACAATATGGACTCAAATCAATATTATTGCCGAAGTGATGTCCAGATGAATTCATCGTCACCATCAATATCTCAACCGCCGACGAGTAAAATGAATTATGGAAACAATGCTGGTCAGGAATACATAGCTTGTAGCTCAAATCATTCGGAATCTGGCTACAATTCAAGGGATATGTCTTTTCGAAATGGAAACAACAAAACTGCCGTTGCAAATCGTAACACTGGAAACCCCTACGTATATTCTAGCTGCAGCAACAGCAGCCACTGTACAAATAACACAAATAATTCTGGCAACTACATCAATATAATGCCAGTACCATTGGGCACGCTACAATATAACCGCAAGAAATCAACAGCACAGGACTATCAGTAAGTAGTCGACCTGTCATAGTTTCTTATAGCGATATTGAACTTAATGTAAAATGTTTTTAATTATAAACAGATCCCGTTTATATTACAATACCGCGGATGTCAAGTGCCGCGATGACTACTACCTGGGCAACAATGTTAAGCGCAATAACGAGTCAACTGCGCTTGCACAACATCAAATGCAACAGCAAACACAAACACAAAATCAAAACCAACATCATATGCAACACCAGCTCCAACACATAAATCAAAATGCTCACAGCGCACATCGTATGCAGAATAGTCAACAAAAGAATGCATGTAGTCCGAACTCGGTTCTAGATACAATCGATGTGGATTGCACAATGTATTCAAATCCCAATGGTAGTGGACGGGTTGTGGCTGCCACTCAAACGCATTTAAACAATACTGATATAGCCGCTTGTGATCAAATAGGGTCACAAACACCAGTATCTCTGGTTCCCGTCAATGTGCCTGTTCCCCCTGTGATGTACACTGTGCATCGGGTAGTGACCACAGCTCAAATACAGACAGCTGTCGGCAGTACATTTGCATCGTCAGCAAGCGTATCGAGCGTTGTTAGTGCTGGGAGAAATGAAAACGATTGCGTATCGTCTGCAGCCCAGGTGACTTCGGCGATGTCCCTGTCAGCCAAGGATCAATGTCTGCATCTTACCGATATGAGTGGCAATATTATGAATAATGGAAACTCGCTTGCCCCCATGGCTGGCGTTCGAAACGCATCCGGTATTTATATATTTTTTCTCCCTCTCTACCTATTGTTACTACTAAATGTTAACCTCAATCACTTTTTAGGTATGCTCCAAAACTTTGTGCCAGTTCAACAAAAGTGCAATAATAGCAATGATGCTCAACAGAATCCTGGTGTGACAAAACGCATGGGTGGGGGCAACTCATCGACTGCCTACACAAATGGGGGAAAATCCAATCCAATAGTTAACCGAACTCTACAAAATGTAAGCATAGCTCTTTGTCATAAGAATGCTGATGTTTGACATTCTTGTGTATTATCAGGTCATACCAACATGTGTTTACTTAATGTCACGGGTAGCCGTGCACATGGAGATCGAAGGAACAGTACAGTGTCCTTCCCAAGTAATGCTCGCTGCTGCATTGGGATGCGAAGAGTTGGGCATTTCTAACAAATTGTTGGCGCAAAGTATTTTTGGATTATGGATGACCAGTAATTTACTTGAAATGCAGCTAAAGGCTCATCATTGTCCGTATATTGTGAGAGTAGCATGGCCTAATTTACTTGAAAAATTCAGCAGTGGAACTCCAATTGAAAGAAAATATGATGAGCCAATGATTGTTCTTAAGCGAAATGTATTTTTTTCTAAGCGCGATGAGGAAAAAATTAAGTAAGTTATTTATTGTAATGCACAACCTTCTTGTACATACATTAATTGAGGATTGTATCAAATAGGGATCATCGAATTGTGGAGCTGCTCTATGAGGAGGCCAAGCACTATGTATTAACCGGAAGATATATCATGGAGCCAGTGCATTCGCTCATGCTGGGTGGTATTCAAGCTAGAATTGAGCTTGGTCCGTACAACTCGCACACGCACACAGTGGGTTTTTTCAGGTAAGTGACACAATTTTAAGTTGAATTCGATGCGTCATGTAAACAATTGCTTTTTTAGAGAAAACCAGTCAAGGTTCTTGCCAAAGCATGTTGCTAAGAGTTCAAATTGGCTGTGGTTGCCAATTAGTAAAAAGAACTCTGCCGAAATCAAACTCTTAGAACAATTCAAGCGAGTGCCGCAGACAGCTACCACGCGGAAATTAATGCGAAAGTATTTGGAGTTTTGCTGGGCATTACCATTTTATGGGTAAGTATATTTTTAAAATGATAATATTAATGTTAGTACTTGTCAAAATCGTGAAAGGCGTTTTTCGCAAAATCGCGTTGATTGGACTATGACTTCTTTCTGATTAGTACCGATTAACCAACATGGTGACAAACATCAGTATGAAGTTCTTGATGAATACGCTCGTACTGATTATAGTAAGATCACAAATTGTTTCATTATTTGTTAGTATGTTGCCATCCACTGTGATTGTATTCGTTTCAGCTCACACTATATTTGATTGATTTGAACAATGTCTGTTGGATTTTAATGGTTCGCTGGAAAAATCAATTTATTTATACACTGAAATATTTTGCTATCGAAGATGTTTGAACAACTTCCATGCACCCTATTATTATTATTAGTATCTGGTAGATTCAACCTTGAGACGCTGTAAATCTTTAATATTGGTTAGGACTGTAGGAAATCGGATGTCGAGATTTCTTTTACCTACCAATTAATCATATTAAGGAAGAATAATTCGATCGGTTTCGGTTCCGAAAGTACATATGAAAATCTTCATAAAAATGACTGTTAAAGACACATCGGCTTACCTTTTACTTTTGATTTTTTTTTATGAGCAACCAATTTATTATAACATTTTCATTATAAATTTTAGTGCGGCATTTTTTCACGGACAAATGGAACAACCTGTCAGAGGCATCATGTCATTGGTGAACCATAGGGATATGGAAGTATTACTTGCTGTTAACGAAAGAGGAATTTTCATAATAGACTGCGTGGAAAACGTGAGTATTCCATAATCTTTGAAAATTACTAGTCAACTTTCGAGGAAATAATCAAACATATTTAATTTACTAGACTCTGTTATTGGGACTGCGATATGAAGATATGTCATGGGATTATGCTAAGCCAAGTGATAGTGACGATTCCGAATGCCTAACATGCATATTCTTGCAGGTATGTGTTTGAAAGGCTTCAAAAAAATGATAATAAATCTGTATTATTTGTTCGTATGTATTTAGTTTGATGCTGTGGAAAATGGAATACAAATATCTAAATTAGTGCAAGTTTTTTCGAAGCAAGCTGCTATGATTGATGCACTAATTTCGCACTTTACAGAGCAAATGAGGAAGAAAAGACAAGAGGGAAACACTGCTGAACAATTTCATGATGGTAAGTGTGATGGTTTTAAAATAAATGGTATTTACTGGCTTTGTCTCTTAAAAAATACAACTTCTTAAATGATCTGAAACCTGTTCTCGTATTAAATTGTATCTTTATTCAACATGATTTTCCCTGAGAGTCTAGAAAACATTTACACTCAGATAAGAAGCAACTTAGATCTTTAGAATAATAGGAACAGAAATATATTAAGTGAAAATATTTTATACAAATTTTAAAAATTGTTTTATTTATTTATGTTACAGAACCGAATCCAATTCAAAACAATGGCAATGGAATATTATGCAATAAGCTGTCTCGATTGACTTTAGCCAGTTTCGATGAAGAAGGACGCTGCATCGGACAAATGGGATCATTATCTATAAGCTATTAACATTTGTTGATATAGATATTAATTTATTTGTTAAAACTAAGCAAAGTAAAAGGTCTTAACACAAATAAACGTACAATATTTGGAATATTAACGACGTTCCGGACACATAAGTAACTTTTGTTTTCCAACCGGCCAAACCTGTTCATAATATTTACAATATATAAGCACCTAAATATATTTCATAACAACTTGTTTTTAATGTGGCAAATAGTTTTATTTTGTTTGCAAAGTTAAACAATTCGTTTAAAAAAAAATAATCTTACATGACTTGCTATGGAGGGAATATATTGTGAAATCTTTTTTTCAATCAACTCAGCCTAAAGTTATTATTATGAAGGTGCTATAGCCACTGGGCTAAGAGATTGTTAGCAAGTAGATGTACTTCATTCAGTCGGCGTCTATCTATTACCGCCCACATTCCACATTTCTTTTGCAAACAGACTATTTACTTTATGTTTTTTACTTTTATTATTAAGCTTACCCTCTCATATTTGCCAACCTTAAAGGGGAGCTAAACTAAAAAATTGTAAATCTTTAGAAATAACTCATATCTTGCGTTTAAAGGATAATAATTTACAAAGTTTTACTATGACATCAAGACATATTTCTTAGTGTTATTTCCTCATACAATACTTGACAATATTCTTTAATGCATTTTGTTGTAAACTCATTATTTTTTTAGCCATAGGGCTTTGTTCATCTAAATATCTAGTTGCGCTTATTGACTGAACCCAATTATTACATTTTTTTCAGTGGGCAAGCAATCTTTTTGGAACAAGCTGCAAACAAAAAATATTATGCAACACACAAAGTATTTTGCCCAAGCACCATTAAAGGATAGATTTGTTAAGCCCTTTTTTGTTTTCCGGTGCAAACATGACCTAGAAATTGTGCACAAAATAACGTATAAAATTGTTTTCTGTCATACGAGAGCATACAAAGTAGTGCAGTAGTGAAGATATTTTTTAAATTGAATCGAAAAAATATAAAACTTCTTTAGTCAATCTTCAACTTGACTCTATCCCAAAGGGCGATGCCTTAACCGATGCAATCATACAAAAGGAAAGATGCAGGAACGCTTGCCATCACAAAATGCTCAATTTAAGAATAAATAAATAAATAGTATCGTAATATAACGTTGTTAACGAACATTGACACAAATATTTAATAATCAAATTATTTAAGATCCTAGATCTTAACAAGGTACTTCGGTAAAGTACTTTTTATTTTGCATTTTTTTGCACAACACACATTTAAAGAACATTGCAGGTTTTTTGAACATTAATCATAGATCCCGATGGGCACTTGAAGACCTCAGTCGCACTACCGCCTTGGGCAATAAGCCAACCTAATCTGAAATACAAAATACAGCATTAAATTGATGGAAGAACGGAATACCCCTATATAAGGAAACAACTTCTAAGAGCTCAACTTACATGTTATCAAATTCAGAGGCGCTCGTGTCGATTCCCAAGTAGTTCGATTCGGCACAAAGCTCTTGGGCAGAAACTAGAAAAAATATTTGTGTGGGTGTTAGGTTTAAGCCTGGAAGTCGGGCCATTCCTTTAATGGGACCATTAAGCGAAAGCATTGAATGGTATGATATCTGCATTCCTCCAGAATGAATGAGAATATCCATGCGGCTAAAGTTGGAAAATATATTGACCGAATGTGGGACACAACGCATTGCCTTATCATCAAAGTTTTTTGTTATGGACCGTAGAATCTCTTTGGCAATAGAGACTCCAATTGATGCGTAATGCAAGTAGGGAGGTAAGCGTGCATTAAAATATGGTATCAATATTACCGACAAAGGAACAACTGTGAATTATGCCAGAAAATAAAGTAAGTTTTATTTAATAACCGATGTGGAAGCCAACATATATTTATATACTTACCAATTGAATGGCTTAAGGTATCATAAAAAATGGTAGACACAATAGGATAGGCCCATCTGAAAATATTTATAAGTTTTATTATTAACATCAATTTGTTATTTAACTAAATCTTACGCATCGTGAGAGCTACCGTCCATATTAATTGAATTGGGCACTAATTTATTGCGTTTATATATCTGCAAAATATTTTCCAGCCAACTATCTGGACTGATCTGAAGGGTTTCCACCGCTTTCGCAATTTGTGTTACATTCGAAAATCCCTCCCAAGTTTGTGACTGTATTTTTAAAGCCGACAGCTTCACAAGTGCAGCCCCCTTCAAAGATGGAGCTCGTTTTAAATGAGCTTTTAATGATTTAAATATAATATCCGCCTAAGAAATAAATAATAAATTTGAGTTTAATTATAAAACCAATCGTTTTTTTGTTAGTATTTTGCTTACCCGCTTTATTATGTCCTTTGAATCTACAGAAGAATATTGTGAAATATACAATGCAGATGCCAGCTCCGGTAAGGCCCACATAGTGGAGCGTGTGCAAACCTCCACATTTGGATAATCCTTTGGTAAAAGTTCAAGAGCACTCAGCAATAGCATTGAGTTATGTGCAATGCGAGACGGATACTTTGTAAGAAAGGCTTGTAGCGCTCTAAGATAATCGGCGTTCCTTACAACTATGGGACCACTCCAGTCCTTTGGAATTAGAAGAGTCCAATTTAACTGTAAAGGCATCATTATTAAATAAATTTAAATTGAAGCGTTTACTTAAAAGGATAAAGAGGAATATAAACTAAGATGAGAATAAAAAAAAAATGACTTGAATAATAAAATATTTGAAGCACGGCGTTATGAATTAAACTTGATCAAAAAGTGACTTACAATTGGATACATTGATTGCAAACTGGATATATTATACAATACTGAGCTATCCCAAAAGCCGCGGCGAGATTGTTCAACTTGAAGCTGAAAATATAATTATATTTATCATTAAAAGAGGTTTCTTTTCAAGCTACCAATAAAATAGGATAGCTAAGATATTATGAAAGATGTGTACGGTAATGACGAAAAATACCCAAAGCTGCTTGGTAGGGTAAGATAGCTGTTGTACGTGTTACACAGTGCTTACTGTAGCAAGGTAAGTCCAAAATCACAAGCAATAACTACACAATATTATAATAAAAATATTAAATATTACCCAAAAATAATGTTTAACTCGACAGGAAATATTATTCGTCCAGCTGTTAAAAATATTTAGTTTATTAAAACAGTTTCCTGTTTTATGACAATATAGGTGTCCAATATAGTTTAGCCAAAAAGTGGCTTACCTCTTTCCAACTCAATTGATTTTCACGCAACAATTTCATCATGCAAACCATGTATTATAAGAATTAACAATAAAGAATATTTAAAACACCTCACCTTATTAAGATCCTTTACAAACTCAAGTATGGCATCTTTTTCAGAGACTCGTTGAGCAAAGGATAAATAACTTGGTAGAAAATGTTCAATTAAATCGGGTAAAAGCTTTGGTACCCCTTGCCGTAAACGATTGGGAGGTGCCTTGGGGCTCATCCATCGAACTTTATTCTAGAAAAAAACAACAGTTTAATTGAACAAATATTAACAGATTAAACACAAAAGGTTTTAAATTTTAACTTTTGAATTGCAATTTTCAAAACATAGCATACTTTCGGGATTTTTAGATTTTAACCCATTAGGTACATTAAAAATTGTATTAAATATTAAGGGATAGTAAGCTTTCTATATATACCTACCTCCAATATAATCGATGAAGTACTTGGTCCACTTATAATGAGTAATACATGCGGTCTTCTGCCATAACTGAGATCATAATATATATCAACAAGTGGGCTTGGCCCAAGCTCATATATTTTAGCTACAAGAGTAGCAATGGACGAAGGACCAATGACACCGACCGTTAAGTACCCTCCCAATGTTTCAAACACACGTTGTATATCACTTGAGTTTGTTGTCAGCTTAAGGCAGCTTTCATATAAATTCTGCAGTATCTTAAAGTTTCCCTCCAAACTCGAATTCTGCATGAGCACTAAGAAATTGTTTGTCATTAGAGCAAGAGTTGAAAATCAGCTTAACTACTTACACTGCATTTGAGTGTCAACGGATTTTTGTGAATTGCCCATTTCAATTAAGTTTGTTATGTTTTTATTATGGTTGCTGCGCCAACAACTAAATTTCTTAAATTCCGAACACGGATCCTTATTCCAATTGAGCCTGGCTTGTATATTGGACGCCACTGTCTCACAAATAGCTTCTGTGCATTCCGAAGGCGATGACATTGTAGGCGAACAGCCATCACCCTCCATATAGCAATCCCTTGGAAGTGGCGAGGGTGCAGTGCTTATTAAGAACAGTATTGGTGAGGCAACCAATAGGGTTGTCACCAATAGCGTTGCGGACGTTATAGCCACTTTGTGGACTGCAGCTGAGGTGCGCAGCCATATGCAAGGAGCGCAGCATATCCAGCCAATAATGTTATTCTAAGGCAGAAGCAAATACTTTATGGTATAAACAGTGCAAAAATGGCAACTGTTTCTATACTTACTTTGTTATAACGGCCTGCCAAGTTGTCTATGTTCGCATTGTCGATTATTTCCACCTCGTCAATCTTACCAAATTGGTTGGCACAAATAGGAGTTTTAAATGACAATTGCTTTTGAAGTAGGGATGCGCTGCTGCCGCCGCATGGATTTGCAGATGTTATAATATTGCGGGTATTGCTGCCAAGTCCAGTTTTTCGAAAAGTATTTCGCGAATTAAACTCAGCTGTCATGTTTGTTGTTTGCTTCTTTAAGTTGAGTTCTATGCAAAATATGTCTTAGGCATTAATAGTTGATGTTTTTATTTTAACACACTACGTGTGTGTCAATCATTTAAATGTGTGCGTTAAATCAATAAATTGCTTTAACAACAAGTTTTACACAAAATCACAATGCGCTCATTTTACGAACTGGCATGTGCTTGTCAATGTCATTTGTTATTTAAATTATAATTGGTTACCGAACGCAATTTATATAATACTGTCAATACCAAAAACAATAATTGCAGTTCTTTGGAAATGCCTTGTTAACTCTCACAATGTTCGACAAAAGCTCCAACTGCCTGCCTTTAAAGCTTTTGTGAGTAAAAGCTTTCTTTATAAAATTTAACAATACGCAAGGCAACAGAATCAAATACATATGTTCGATTTATGACGCTTCTTAAACGTACGCTGTGCGTACCAAAACAAAAACAAATAAAAAAATAAATATACATTTTGTAAAAAAATACTGATTAGTAGTTTGATCCTTGTACAATACCGCAGTTCAAATGGCCTACGGTTATAGCCATAAATTGATTTGTAAAAAAGGTTGAAATCTCTTTTTTCGCAAGCCAGGTCTGACTTCAATGCAGAAAACGGACAGAAAACAGTTTATTACAAAATTTAAGGGAATTGTCTTTCTTATGAATATGTAATAAGTGCTTAACGGTTGTCAGAATGCTAACAGTATTAGTCGCTCTATCTTCGCAGGAAATGGCATTCACACTTCAACGTAACGGACACATTTTTCATACTTTTGCCCTTATTTTCAAGGACCGTAGGACAAACTGCTTGTGGGTGGTATGGTCTTACGGTTATAAAAAAAAACGTTTTTTTTTTTGCTTAGTTTTGTATATTTTAAACTAATGGTTTAATATAATAAATATTGTGGAAATGTATGTTAATGATTGTACTTCAGCAAAGAACCTGAGGACAAAATTCCTTAAGAGATACCATACACATGATTCATATTCAAGAATTTGTCATACAAGAGAAAATACAAATATACAGAGTTTTGAGGACTGAGTTACAAAATTCCAAGCCTTGTAACAAAGACGTCTAACGCAATCTGCCGAATTATTAAGGAACTTAATTGCATGCATTTTATTATTATCTATGTTCCCATATCAAAAATGTTGGGTTTTAAAAAAGCAACCATCACCAATGTCTTACCTTTATTTCAGTTCAAATTTCTAGATTATATACAAAGCTCTTAAGCTCACAAAAACAAAAAATACTTAACTATTCTTGTTATTATTCCGGAACGAAAATGGGAAATAACCTTAAAATTCTTCTTAGTTGCATTATATTGTACACGATTGTCCCTCTAACAATGCTACAAAATTATAAAACATATTCCAAGACGTTGTCAGTATTTGTGTAAAAATTTTCATATAACTTATTTTAGATAAGGGCATGCAACGGAACCTCAGAAAAAGCTTCACGTTACTTTCGTTTTAGAGCTTTGAATAAAGCGCTGCATTTCGGATAAGGATAGCATGTCTTTTTTTTGGCGAGCTTAATTGTTTTATGAGAATCGAAAGGAATTAAATGAGTTTAAGGGTTACCCGTTGCAAATTCTTGTTATTTTGCTGCGTAAGCTTAGTAAATTGTATGTTGAACAAATTAATACTTTTCACAAGATGAGTACAACCTTTGGCTTTTTCATTTTTTCGCAAGTGAAAAATGCTTATAAACTAATCTATGTATTTTATTGTTGTTTTTTTATTTAACTAGATATATTCATCCTTAAAGTAATTGATTTCTAGTCTTGCACAAAATAGTACATTTTCAAAACCAATTTTTAGACTTTTCATAGACCGGCCTGAAAAGGGAGTTTTAAAATATTTACCCCTATCAGTGACATGCCAAAAAAAGCCGGTGGTCGGTCACGCCGCGACTCTTGTTATTCAAATTTGTATTAGTTTAGAATTAAACCCAAAAAACATTTAATCGTAGCAAGCAGATTGATGCATTTATTTGAACAACAAACTTAGTTTAATTCAATATCCATTTGAATAATATTAATCCTCGTAGCTCGGAGCTGCACTCTTTGTCTTGGAATAATCCCTAATGGGTGAATAAAACTGAAACGAATAAAGTAAATAAGCAGTTATTATGTAAGTTCTAAATGTACTTGCAAATCAATTTGTGTTTTAATCAATATACGTTATATAAATTGTTGGACATGTTCCACATGTGCGTAAGCATACTAGTTACATGACACCAATTTTTATATGTATACCTTGTATTGCTTTTCCTTATATTCTTGCCATGGCTCCGGGTTTGCTGAGCGATTCCATGTAACGTCTGGATTTCTAGTAGCTAGGCGAGCCATATAATAGACTGCGCCAACCGCTCCAGCCGCTACGCAAACGTACAGCGGAATCAACTACAATAAACATACAAATGTTAATTTTTCTTATATTAACTTGGTTGTTCACTGAATTAGGGTTACGTAACAAAAAAAGATTTGCATACCGCGGGATTCTTTTTAATACTTTGCAATCCGAGCCCCTGCATTCTAGAAAGTGCAAATAATAATATTATATACAGATTTATATACGCAATATTAAAAATTCACCTTTTCTTTTAATGGTTAGTTGCAAGATAACAAAAATCGAAATAACAATTGGAATTATTTTCAGAACTAGCTCTTGTGAACAGGTTCAATTGTAAACATAGGGTCGATTTTTTAAGTCATGCACATTTGTGGACTATTATACTGTATGTGTGTATATGTATCCGATAGATATTAGAAATTTGGAAGTGGAATAAAAAAATTAATCCAAATTGTATTAACAATATTCCATATATACACCGTTATTTAAACGATGGGGCATGGCTTAATCACGTACTTCAGCATTTATTTGCATAAACATTTTAAAATTCGTTAAAAGCATTTATAATCGGTAATTTTTGCTAAAAATATAGTTTATTATTGAATCAGATTTATGATAAATTTTAAAAAGTGAAAACTGCAATAATGTGGTACATTTATAGCTATTGTATTAGTGTAACAAAATTAGAGGTTTGCTTAATGTCTGTTTCAAAGTTAAAATGTACTTTATCGCTATCGTTATTAATCATCTTATTAAAATTTTATTAAACTTACATTAAAGAAAATTTACATATTGATTAAATAAAAACCATATATTAACAAAGCGTGGTCATGTTTTACCCCAATTGTGTGTTTATATGAAAAAATCTGGTTAGTTTACTATTTAATATATTTAAATATAAATATTTGCACATTAATATTTGTAAATTATCGATACAGACGTAATACCGTTAAGAACTAAGCGAGTTTTCTGTTCTACTTTTGAAGTCAAAATTTATAAGATTCATCAAGTAAATCGTGCAAAGAGACAAACACATACTTAAATATGGCTCCGTGTTTCCTGCTCTTTTGTACCTTTTAATATCCATATTGAGAAACGCTTCTGCTAAAATTATTAACGCACAATTTTCTCCACAGAATGTTTAAAATATGTTTAGTACCTACTTATATGATTAGACGCTATTTATAGATGTATATGTATCATACTTTTGACGCTTTGGGCTTGATATGCTTAAGTAAATATCCTGACAAATCAGCTAGCTACATATACGCCAATCAGTGATGATTTTTTGACTCTAGTGCAAAAATCAATGACGTACCTTAGTGAACAAGTTAATATTTCCAATAACCACATTTAGCTTTTATGTTCGCAGTGTAAACATTTTTAGTAGAAGTTTTAATAAAAAAAACGCCACTAGCGTACCCGAATACCCAAATAAGCCTGACACGTATTTCTTTTCCGCATTTTATTTTTAACTATATACACGTATGCAAAACACAAACAGCTGTAGTTAAATGAATTGTGTTACTGAAATTGGCTGGCATAAAGAATGCAGTCTTTTTGTACAAGAATAAAAACGTCAATCTGAAGCTTTGTCTAACTCATTTGATTTGCTTCAATATTTTTTCTGTTTTTAAAATTATTGATAATATTGAGCTCCAATTTTGAATACTTACAGCCACATTTTTAATATGTGATATAAGCACATCTACTTTAAGGATCCTGCCATTTCTTTAAAAACAGTTTAAGAAAAGTGATTTAATATAAAAAGTTTAATTGCTTATAAGTTGTCTATGATTGTTATTGTATTACATTTTATTAAATAAATCTAGCTATATCCCAAGTTTTATCAAAAATGTATATAACTAACTAACACATTTTGTCAACACTCTAAAGTTGTAATCGATTAAGTTCTCATCTAAATCTTATATTATTATTTAAAATCCAAATTATATTCTATTCTATATATTCTATCACGTAGGTGTTTTTAAAAAATAAAATTGGTATATCGGTGAATATTTTGTTATTTAAAAATATCGATGTTTATTCTGTTATTAGTAAAATCATATATCGGACCTATAGAATCACAAAAATACATATCGATACAACAATAGATTTGTTAAACAACTCTTCCCTTGAATTATAATTAAGAAATACATTTAGAAATGGATGACAATATTTCAGTGTCCTCCATTGGCGATTTAGAAAAGAAACTTAACTCTGCCAGGCGGTCATTAATTACGCTAAACGACAATATTCGCAAATTCGTTGGTCGAGGCCTTAAGGAATCCAGGTTTTATTTAACAACATCGAATCGAAGACATTGTATGCAATATTTTTTGTTTTTTAGAGTGGAAAAGTACAATCCCGATACCGGCTGTAAGAAAAATGAGCAAAATCAAGAAAAAAACATTCAACGCCACGAAACATTAAAGCAAAAACGGCGAATTTATGCCTCTAAAATGGTATTTAATAGACTCTCAGACAAGGAAGAGTTGTGGCTGCCAACCCCTAGACTTAACTCAAGGGTAATTCGAGAATTGCCATCAAAAGAAGAAATTGTTGAAGCTCAAGGAGTGGATTCCGAGTCCAGAGCAAGGAATCGCCGTATGTTTGGATCGCTTTTAGGAACGTTACAAAAATTCTGTCAAGAAGAGTCAAAATTAAAGAAAACTGAAGATAAAAAGGCTCAAATAGAAAAAAAGCTGGAAAAGCAGGAGCTACAAGAAAAAGCAATGGTACAAAAAGAACGCGACTTGTTATTTTTAGATAGAAAGCGTAAGCAACTTGAAATTCGATGCCTAGAGAAGAAAATGGCTCGTCTAAAAGATTTCAAAGCATGGGAATCTTCAA
Organism: Scaptomyza caliginosa; assembly: GCA_035044725.1. Lineage (NCBI taxonomy): Eukaryota > Metazoa > Arthropoda > Insecta > Diptera > Drosophilidae > Scaptomyza > Scaptomyza caliginosa. The sequence continues at coordinate 20,888 of JAWNNR010000336.1, forward strand.
TTATTTATCATCAAAATCAGATTAGAACAAAAACCAAACCTCATATATTTTACCAACCGCGAATGCATTCAACGCATACAGAAAAACTATTAATGAAAAGCAAATGCGACTTAGATTGCCTTATGGAACGTCGCCGCGAAGACCTACAAGCTGAGCTCGGAGAGATTGAGCGCACTATAAACACTGATGACGATTATCCAATGGATGATAGCAGTGCTTTTGAAAGTAAATCAGATAAATTTCAAAGGGATAACAGCAGTCCTGGAATTTGTAAGTCAATTTTATATGACATGTAATTCGGACATCTGATCCCAAAAATCAAACAACATTAATTTCGTTATTTTCTTTTGCAAAATATATTTATAATGTCGAACAATTTTAAAGGCAAAAAAAGATTTTAATGTGTAAAACCTTGTATCATTTAGTAAGCTTAGTCGCTAAAAACATAAAACAAAGTTCTGAAGACCCCATTAATTTATACAGTCTCGATTTGTAACACGCGCTCAGTTCTATTTAATAAAGTAGTTTTAGTCCTACAGCTAAAATGATGAAATTTTGGTAACAGTTCAAATTGCAACAGGCTCTGTCATTTTGTATTTGCTTTTAAATATACAAGTGCATTTTGCAGGCAATTTCGACAGTATCAAGTATAAGCTAGCTATATATATTAATATTGGTTCTTTTTTTTTACTTTACAGGTGAGGATATTGCACAAGAGGACTTTCGAAAGGTGCCAAACGAGGATAGACGGTTATATAAAAGTAGAAGTTTGGTAACTCAGGAAGCCTGAAGCTGTTGTTAGTTTCAATCATTATAAAATTGTAATTTAGAATACAATACAGCTTTATGGAAATAAACAGTCAACAATTTATAACGACGTTAATCTTATCCGCTTAAGTTATTTTGAACAGTAATAACAATAAAGACAATGTAAGTTATTCTTTTATCACTTCACTCGATTTTCAATTCAGTTGGTATTTAAAACTGAAGCTGAAATATTTTAAAGCTTACTCCAAAAATTGTTTAAGAAGTCTCTCAATTAGATTACTTTTATAAGTTCAAGCTTAATAATTCTGTTGCCACAAGAGTTTTGAGTAAGACCAGGTATCCCCATACTGGTATCCGATTAGTTCAAGAAGGACTAAACATACACCAAATGCCTTGGTTAAAATCGCAGACGAAGCAACAACAAAAAAAGTATTTTTTTTGTCTAACGTGTTCTCTTGTTTCAGATAAACAAAAGTGCTAAACCCTATAACATTTTAACCAACACTTACTGTTTATACTTACACTGACCAGATAAATAATAAAAACATGTAAGTTTTATTTTTGTATCATTATTTTTTATTAACTTTGCTAAATCTGGTATGTAAACCAAGTTTTCCATACATAATATATAAATATTCAGAGCTTTCAATTTTATATATACTGTTTTATTATTATCAGTTAAATAAACAATAAACATATATCATTTAAGCAATTGTAAAAATTTGGCATATTGTGTTCTGTTAAAACAGACAAGGAACGAAAATGTCGTATATTTGTAATTGATACGATTGCTTTCATTGCTTAAGAAAATACAAATAGAAAATTTTGTAATACTCTCTTAGGGATATTTTGGCGATTGAAATATTCTTAAAATTGTATTATAAAGTTTCGTGATATAAAATGTACGTATGTATATGCCTATTAATGTATTATTTTCTAATAAAATTACATAATTCTTCGTTACCATCACAGGACCGAATTGTAAGTCCCGTGGCAATTCTATAGTCATACGGAGCTATCGCGCTTTAACATTAACGGAGTTTGGACGGTAGCTTCATCGTCGGATTGGATTTGTTCAACAGCGCTAATAACATTACTTGCGGCTTCAACACATACCCTGCCGGCTTGCCCTTGGTTCATGTGGTGCAACGCTATGGTGCGTCCTCGGTTTTGAGTCAAATTGTTGGGCGCTGAAACCATCGAACTATTCGATGCAGATGACGATGAGCTTGCATAGTCTTCCGTTGAGTCTCGAGGTAAATGCGATTCGGCTTTTTCAGATGGTGCTGGTAATTGATGGAATGTCGAATTTAATGCAGCGTGGCTTGCTTCAGCAACATTGCCTGCGTATCGGGGCCACTCATTTTGGTAGGACTGGCGTGGAAGGGTGCATTGAGCAATAGCATTTGAATAAACATGTGGAGTCACATTCTACAAAAACAATAAAATGGTCATGAATAATAGGTCTTTTCTGTGCTGAAATCGATTCGAGAAACCTTTCTCTTTTGAGAACAGAAAGCATATACTTTTACAGCAGAAAACTAATAAACTTTTTCTAGCAAACCTACCTTAAATTCTTATAAACTAAATAATACAAATTAAATAAAAAAGAAAAGAAGAAAAAGAACGAATAAAAGAATTTGTTTCCTTGTACATACCATTGGCAGTGTTCCAATCGCTCTTTTAGTCTGGCCCTGTCTTCCGAATCGCAATGTGCAATAACCAATGTTATGAGCTGCACAAAAAGCCCTTTCACTGGTATCGATGCTTGGTCCTAAAGATGCGTTAACCAAAATACTTCTCCGAGGATTGCAGGATGTATCAATTGTTGATATATGCTGGGTTTTTCGCGCAGGTTCTCTCTTAAATGCGTAGTAAAATAAATTAAAAAACCATTGAAATATTAATAATATTTAAAAATAGTTTGACGCAAAAATAAATTAGGACAGCATAACAATAAAGCTAAGCAACAGCAGGGCGCTGTCTTCAAAGGAAAAATATTTTGGGGTGTAGTGTAGTAAGCTTTAAATCAATTTAACTTACACGATGAATTTAAAAAAAAATATGTATAAATTGAGTCAAAGATATGTGTTTGGCATGGCGTAATATTCACTTACCTGATCATCAAAATCAATTATTTCAGGAACCACGTCCGGGTTTCTCTCATCATTTTCGTCCATATCTTTACTAGCACTTTGGTCGCTGGGACCAGGAGACACATCCCTCGAATCACTGCCATTAGTAACTACTTTCTGCCGCCGTTTGGAAGTAGCAGCGCATGGAATTCGGAGAGCAAGTACTATGGCAAATGTTGCTATGAACATTGCCAAAGCTAATCCAATAGTTAAAGATACCATGGGGGAGAATAACAGCTCTGCCCTAGGCTTGTGAGCTAAAAAACAAGAAATATTTTTAACATTATATTTTATCCATTTGTTTGTTTTTGCAACAGTAACTTAATATTTTTATTTAAGGCATTTAGCATTATACTTACTTTGTTCGAAGGTAAGCTGTTTTTCAGGCATTCTCATCGTAGCTGCATTCACTATTGTAGGATCTGATCGACCTTTAGAATTGTATGCAAAAATCGATAGCACATACATATTGCCTGGAGCAAGTCCTGAAACTGTAAATCTAGGCACGGAGGATGTTATATTCGCCTTTATTTCCTAAAAGTTTAATGACATTTTATTAAGAAGGTTTCCATTAAGTAATTTCAATTTAAAAAATACTTTTATTTAGTTTTTTTTTCCTTGCTTCGAAATAATTACCTTTGGATTTATATTTTTAATTTTATTGCAGTCTCTAATTAAGAACTGTAAAAGATTAGAGCACTCTCAATTGGGGAAGATGAAAGATATTCGGATAAACGTCACCACTTTTTAAACAAGTTTTGAAGCTCTACATTAAAAACTACAAAAATTTTTAAGGGACCCTTTCAATTTGGTGACTTCAAGTAAAACGATGGGGTTTATGGTTTTGACGGGTTTCAGCTTTTTCCAGTTCAAAGTGAGTTTCATGGCACTAATCCGACTGGCCAATAGGCAAGTAGGTTATATATAGATATGCATAAGCCAAATATATTCTTTGCCCTTATTTTCAGTATCTTAAAACATATAGTAAGGCCCTACTTCATAAGCTCATTAACTTCTAAGAATCTTGAATATATTTGTTTTAAGTGGTTTTGATGAAAGATGATTAATATTTGCTTAAGCTTTCAAAACTTTAATATTTAAGACTCTTTTTGTAATCGATATCAAATATGCATGGAAAGCAATAATTAAGTTTTTTAGTAAAGAGACCTAAAGGTTCAAAGACATAGAGACGGACGTCACTTAATCGCATTCAGTGTGGTTGATTATCAATATTATAAACATATAACATACACTACTAATAAAAAGAAATAAGTTTACAAAAAAGAATTCGTTCAATATGAGTCGAGGCTTTCTAAGGATTGTGTCCATGGTTCGTATTTGTATTATTATTATTGAGCGTACAAGGTCATTAATGTAACGGTATTTACTTTGGTATTTGCATCATGAAGTTCTAAAATGAAGAGCTGTGGCAAACCGCCATTGAATGCATCGCTACAAGTTGCCGTTAGAGATGTCATTGATATATTCAAGAGTGTACAGTTGTGTACTTGATCCGGTCGACCTTTAAAGTAAAATTAAATTATTTTGAGAATTAAATAACAAATTCAAGATTATGTAATTTTTCTCTTCACGTGTATTAACAAAATAAATGTAATATTATGCTTCTTCAGAAACAATTTTAACTCGTAATTAAGGGAAAGGTCGGTTAAGAAATCCTTAGTTGCTTTTGTTTCTTATGCGTCGCCGAAAAAAATTAAAGCAATAGTTTTCTGTCACAATGCAAATGAACATTACTTCTTCGGACTTAAAAAGAAACCACAGTTTCGTAATAAGCTTTAATTGTAACCGTTTAACATACCGTAGAAAGCATTCGGGCACTTTCAGATTTTACCTGCTGCAATAATGTGAAAAACGCATGGAATTCGCTGTCTGCCAATCTTATTAGTCGCTACACAGAGGAGTGTACCATAGTCCAGTTCAGTTACAGGGGTATAAGTCAAAACAGATGTTGTTCCTAAAGACAAAAAAAGAAAATATTAATAAGATACAATACACTGTAAGTGTAAGAGTACGTTACCCGAACGCGAAATGTGATTTGTTGCAACATCAATGCTCTCTGCGGAGTTATTGAAAGTCCAAGTAAAATCAACGTCAAAGGGATTTGCATCAACAATACACTTAACGTGTGCATCTTCCTGTTTTGCCACACCATAAATTTTTGGTTGGTTCTGAGCACAAGTGGGAGCATCTGAATAAAACATCAATAGAAACATTATAATTTAAACGAAAAATATGAATAAAGATATCTGCTTGTAGAGAGACGTACAGCCTAAACCATAAAATTTGGAAAACTTTAATTTACACAGTAGTTTGCATTTATGTTAAAAGTGTTTGTCACAAAGAAGTTTTGTATATTTTAGTCCCAATATAAATAATGTATAACATATTGTTTGCGAGGATCATAAGAGATTATAAAACTCTTGCATACGTTATTTGAAAAATGTAACGAAAAATGCGAGTATGTGTGAGGTACAAATAATTAATTTTATTTCACACTAAAATACAAATATCTTGAATGTTTTAAAATTTATTTGAAAGTTTTTGTCGCCTCCTTTTTTTTATTTTATTTATTTATTTTTTTTGTCCATCTGAATTTAAGGTTAGTTTGTTTTAATATCTGTCTACAAAAATAGCTCGGTGGAAGCATCGTGTTAAATTGGTCGAAGGGGTTTTTACCACAGACTGAAAATGACTTGACTTTTGTGCTATCGTTTTTTTATAGAGATCTATTGCTGAAATCCTGAGGGCTAAAATGAAAGTATTGAAATAACACAACAAAACGTAGCTTTAAGTTTGTAACAGGAGTCTCAGTTTTATGGTGCGTCGATTAATCTTCAATAAAATTATTAAGTATTTATAGGTCCTGATTCCGTTCAGCATTTGGAAAATAAAATGTTTTTAAGGACCAAGTGTATAATTCTTATAGTGCAGCACCGCATTACAAGGATACTTCTTGTATCGTTTACAAATATGACTATTTATCCATCTATCTTTTTGTTTTGTATTTGCATGTAAAGAATATACTTACATAAAATATTCAAGTTGAAGGGCTCACTAATACCTTCGCCTTCGGCATTATAGCCCACACATGTATAATTGCCAGCGGTGACTTTGGTTACACCTTGTAGTACCAAAGAATGGTTACTTATTATTATTCCTTGAGATACATTATGTAATAGTTGTTGATCCTTAAAAAAAAGAAAACAATTAATTATATTTGTTTGCTTTCATAATTATAATTCTTGAAGGAGGAAAATATTTAAGTGGCTTTGTTAAATTCCTAACAAATAAAAGGACTTTTTTAAATCAATTGCGGAAATTTGTTAAGGTTCTGACATATATTTAAAACAGTTGTATAATTTTCTCCGTAAGCTAAGAAGCTAAAAATACTACAATTTTATTAGCATTTGAAAAATTTCTCAAACGCAGTATTGCCTTCAATATCAGAATATAAAAACAGAGAATGACTACATTTGTGACAATAACTATTATTTTAAGACAATTAAAATAATGAATATAGGTATGAAAGTACACTTACGTTATGTCTCCATTCTATTCTGAACACCTGAGGGTGAGCAACAACAAAACAGTCAAAATAGACATCAGTTCCTTCTCGCAGTGCATTAGCATTTAAAGATGTTCCTAAACGAACAAATACTTCGGGTATATCTGAAATAAAAATCACTTGTATTAGAATCTAAAAAGCATATTGATATTCGTGTTCCTGTCTCCAAGTTTGGTTTTAAGGCTTAATTTCATACGTGATTTGCTATAACAAATTTTTAGATCTGAGGGTCTTATAGACTTCAAAAACGAACTTCAATTCGTCCGTAAAATTAAACAAATAAATACTGCCTTTTGCATTTATTTACACACGAATACAGGTGTCCTTCGTACAAAGCGTTAATTCCGTTCCAGGAAATTTCCGCGTTATGTAATTCGCTTTATAGAAGACTAAGCTTTCATAAAAATTCGAGGGTTATGTTTCAAAAAGCTTTTTCCAAAATAAAATAGGTACTAAATTAATAATGTATGTACCTTTACAACTAAAAATCAAAATTCATACTTTATTTAAAAAAAATTAAAAAACAATATTTATTGTTCATTAACTAATTTAATTTTTGTGCTTTCACTAGTCTATCGAAATAGAGAGCGCTTTGGGCGTATAGCTTCATCTGAAAAAATTTTCTCAGCATAGCCTTTGATTGCTTTTTTTCTAACTGTTTTTCGATTTCTCTATTTGTATCTTGAATTTGCTTGATCTCTCCATCGATGGATTATTATTATTAACTGTGTAAGGCAAAACTAAAAAGCATTGCCAGACTTAGACATGTTTTCAACTTCGCGCTATACAAGTCGAAAGTTTTCGTTGTAATTAAACTGTTTTTTTTTCTAATCGCATTATAGAAGTACCGCGTTATACGAGGGACACCTGAAATATTTTTTTATATCATATAAGTAAATTTTTGTGGTTCTTTAAATCCTGATATGCCAATAGATTTCAAAAGTTTGTAGTTACCATATTTAAAGAGTCCTAATGGAAATTAATGTCTAAAAACTTTAATAATTTAACAGAGAGAAGCTAAGATATTATCAAAACTGCTTTTCTTTTCGGTATTAAAAGCGGTTGAAGTCAAATCCCAACTTTAACTTTAACTTACATTGAATATCCAATTTCCAGCCATCTTCAAGAGGATCAGAATGGATAGCATGATTGTAGGCTTTGCACGATAGATACTTTCCAGAATCGGCTTTGCTAAGATTTATTGAAAGTGTACTGGTTGTCTGATTCCCGTCACTTGAAGTCTTAATAAAATAGAAGTATACACTTTATTACAATTATTTTTAATGGTTTAAAAGAATATTATATTAAATAAACAGATAAATGACCATGAAACGTTCCTTTTCAATAGCCAATAAACAAAGATTACTGAGATTTTAATGCACACAAAACTATTTCTACCTAAATATTAAATTGCGATTAACATTTTAAAATGATTTTAACTTGTTCTAACAGCTTGCATAAATGCGAATCTAAAACTTAAGTAAGCCCTACAAATTAACATGTAAAACTATCTGAGGGCATTCAATGTTTGGATAGCAAAAGCAATATTTGGATTAACTGAAAAATGAGATACTCAATATGGTTAATTTACGAACTTACAGTTTCGGTTGTCTTTTCCAGCCTGACGCCGTTTTGCCACCAAGTTATTACGGCAGGTGGTCTAGATCCTGCACTTTGGCACAACAGATCATATCTTCTTCCAGCTGATAAAGGCTGATATGCTCCCAGTAATCGTATATTCAAAGGAGCAACTTAAAATACATTTAATGGAGTAAAAAATAAGTTATAATTAAATTCAAGCCATACAGTTCCATCCTAGCAAAATAATGATCAGATAATAGCTTATGTAAAATGGGCAACAATGTTACATCAATAAATATTTGAGCTCTTGGATATAGCCACACATATTCAAGGTCAAATCAAGGAGAGTGACTAAAACGACATACTGATATTGATGAAATAAACCAGACTTCTATTTAAAATCACACGTTTACAATTTCTATTTTTAAGTATTTTGCTTAATTTTATAATAATAAAAGAACTATGCCGTTTGATCAGAGCTAAGATAAACGCTTTCTGCCTTAAAAACACAAAATTTGATAGACTATTCTTTAGTCAGCAATCTTAAACATTACTTGTTACGAGAGACGTTAACTTAACATCACTTGCCGTTGTTTGCGAATGTTTTATTAAAGGGAAATCCAACAATATCAAAGACAAAGCTTATCTGCTTCAGACTGTTTCAAAAAGTAGAATGAATTGAAAAGTAGAATGTCAATAATCACGGCGATAGAACCGAACAATATTTTCAGAATAGACCAAAGACAGCGCTCAAATCACGGACCCTGCATTGCAATTTCCTTAAAACCCAGCACACGAAGTAGCTTCACTCACTTTTTGAAAGCTGTGAACCTTCGAACGCTAAGGTCAGATTTCCGATGGGTCTTAAGAAAAATTGACTCAAGACAGAAAATAAACGTCCCCAGAGAATTTGAGGGAAAGGAAGTCACTTTGTATATGGCAGAAAGGGAAAAGAAATAATCGGTCTATTAAGATTTTCTCCCATAGAGCATTGCTTAAACAAATAAACATCAGCCACATGGGACGTCTAGGCAGTGGCACAAAATCGTTAACTTAATATAAGATGGTTTCCATGGAAAAGAGTACGTAATGTTTCCTAAGCTATTGACACACTTAAGCATTCAGGACTGCAGCATACGTTGAAAGCAATGCATTGCTCTTAGCTCTCATTCACCTCCGTTGGACCTAGCTTAGCCGGGTGACCCCTGAGACTATCCGGACACTGGAGATTCCCCTGTAGTAATCAGTGCCCGTCAGCCCCATCGAACCGACGGAGGTCATCGATGTTGTCAAGGTTCTTCCACGATAAGGGCCCCCAGGTCCTTTTACCAATAACGCAGCACTTTCCTGGCAAGAGGCATAATTCAGAGTCATATCGACAAATCAGTTTCCTAACTAAGTTATTGAAGGTTTGGGAGCACCGATTTAACACTCAACTTGTTAAAATTATATTTTATGTGTTCATTTTTTCCAGCAACCTTTTGGGGTTCATAGAATAAATCTAAATATTTTTTGAGACTTACGTTGACAACAGCACAACTTTTAACCAAGCGTAGAAGAAAACGTTCCCCTTACCGAAACCTTAAACCTGCGATCCGAAAGGTAAAACAATAGGCAAAAACGCAGGCTGTTTTGTTAAGTAGTTCTTTGATTTAGACATAGTTGAAAGCGCCCTTGACCTCAAAAAGAAGATGTTTAACTACACTACCGGCAGACTGACGAGATTAAAGCTCCATCTAGAAATCATCTTGGACAATAGACTCTACTTTCTTGTTCACATAAATAGAGTTCTTGAGCTTGTAGGCTGCTTAGATCCAAAAGTCAGTTTCTCTTTGGTGCAAACGGATGGTACATACCGGAACGAACTATTATTTCTTAATCTCGACCTTGCACAATGACTTCAGAAAAGACATAGTATAATGCCAGGTCAAAACATACTAGTTAGAATTAACGCCTGATTGACACAGAAGCCGACTGTCTAGTGAGCTTGCAAAAGCAAGCCAAGGATATAAAGATTACATAATTGTATATATTGGTAACTTACAATTCATGTCGATTTGAACAACTGCCTCCACTA
>JAWNNR010000342.1:0-26442 GCA_035044725.1 Scaptomyza caliginosa
CTCGTAGAAAATACACTGAATTGTTCTGAGGATTACTTGTAGAAGGTGAATGAGAGCATTCTGGACTTTCTTGGATAAGTGTGATAACTGTGTGATTTAAGAAAATGAACACCGCGATGAGTTCAATCGAGAAGTTGGACGACCAGAATTATAGTGCCTGGGTCGTTCAAATGAAAAGTGTACTCGTGTATTCAGAACTATGGCAGTATGTGTGCGGTCGTGTCGTGAAAAACGAAAATGACAGTGCTGAGCAAAAGGCAATATTTGATGCAAGAGACGAAAAGGCTCTGGCAAGCATAATGTTTTGCATAAAGGCATCCCAAATAAATAATGTGAAGAATTGCCAAACATCAGCAAGTGCCTGGAACACCCTGAAAGAAATTCATAGTTTGCAGACTTAGTGGAAAGACTAAGCGAGATCGGCTTTATTATGGTCGAAGAATGTTTGTCTATTTTGCTGTTGTCGAGTTTGCCGGATGGATATGATAATTTCGTGATTGCCATGGAAACTCGTGACACGTTGCCGGCGCTAAGTGTGATAAAAATCAAGTTACTCGAAGAGAGTGAACGGCGTAGAGCAGACGGAGAGACAGAGTCAAACGGAGAGACAAAAATGTTCTCGACGCGTATAGACAATCGAGCAAACAGAAATTCAGACGAAAGTAACGGTAAAGTGAATCGAAGAAGTGCGCAGCAGAAAAAGGCAACACAGGCCGGCTGCTGGAATTGTGGTCGCCGAGGGCACATTGCTGCAAATTGTCGCGCAAAAGACAGCTCCGAAAAAGAGCAATGCAAAAACAATAAAGAGATTAAAAAATCGTACTCAGTGTTTGCAGCGGCAAGAAACCCAGGGAGTGGTGGTTTTGCAAAGAATACGTGGTGTCTAGACAGTGGCGCCACAGCGCATTTGTGTAATGATAGATCGTGCTTCATAGAATTAAGAGAGCACAAAGAGAAAATTATTAGCTGGAAATAATTATATACAGGCATATGGACGTGGAAAAGCACGCATAAAGTGGGAAAATAACACTATTGATTTGACCGATACATTATATGTGAAAGACCTTCAATGCAACTTTGTATCAGTATCGAAAGTAGTCCAAAAAGGATTCAGTGTTAAATTTGGGCAAAAGAGTGCGCGCATTGAAAATCGTAGAGGTGATGTGATCTTAGTTGCTAAGGAGCAGCAAGACTTATATTTGTTCAACACAGATGAGCAAAAGTGTTTCAGCGCGCAAGCTAATTTAACAGACATACTGAAGTGGCACAAGCGGCTTGGGCATTTAAATTTTGCCAGCCTGAATAAAATGATTAAGAAAAATTTAGTGCACGGCTTAAAGGCTAGGCAGTTTTCGGACTTAAAAGAACATGTACATATGTGAAACATGCGCAAAGTGCAAAATAAATGTAAAGAGATTTCCAAAGAAATCTGAGACCCGCGCCGAAGGCATAGTAGACTTGATACACACAGACATTTGTGGTCCAATGAGTAAATGTTCTGTAGGTGGAGCGCGGTATTTTGGCACATTCATTGACGATAGATCGCGATTTGTGCATGTGTGTTTTATGAAAACACGCGATGAAATCTTTGAGAAGTTCAAAGAATATAAGGCGTTCGCAGAAAAACAAACTGGACGCAAGATAAAATGTCTCAGAAGCGACAACGGTCATGAATATTTGAGCGGCGATTTCGAAAAATATTTGGTGAGCAACGGCATTAAGAGGCAGCTTACTGTGCCGCATACACCCCAACAAAATGGTGTAGCGGAGCGCGCGAATCGAACGCTGGTAGAAATGGCACGAAGAACGCGGAGTATAAGTCGCATGAAACGGACTTACATATGTATATTTTGAATACAATAAAACACCAAGTTATAATAAAAATAAATAAATCAAAAGCAGAAAAAAGAAGAGTTGTGCATATTTGAACAATATTAAAAATAAACTTAAAACAACTTTATAGTTTACCAACACGTTTATGACGTAAAAATTTTGTTTTTATATTTTTTGTATTACAAACCTTTATAGCTTTTTTCAGATTCTGTAGATCGGTTGCCATATCAAAATACCTCATTGCAGTTTTACTAGTTTTTTGGTTTCGCTTATTTTTTGAATTTTGTTTCTTTGATATATCTGAATTTGCTTCGCCAGCATCAGGCAATGTATTAACAACAACATTATCCATTCCATTTTCAACGAGCACGTGTTCAATAACAGCTGGACCACAGCCTAAGATTGACATTAACACACTTCGCAAACTTTCCCCAGCACTCGAATTCTCAATTATGTTACGCAACGCTTCTTCCGACAATTCATGGTTTGCCGTTTTTGCTCGATCAACTGGATATTTTTCACGCACTGCAAACCGTAAACTTTCTCCTTCTGTGTGGGGTCTTAGAATGTACAGTATTGTTAGTTCATAATCAGTTAGGATAACATTTCCACGGTCATAGAGCTCCAACAATACATGATATGCAGCTTCTCCAGATCCGAATTGAAAATCGACAATTCTGTCCGTGCCAAGTTGGCGAATGTGCTGAAGTCGTTTATTTTTCAAGTGTTTTCTTAACTTCATGCTGAAACCCGAAGGCGCTACATTCTTTGGCCACTCAAAAGCGGTTGTGTGAAATCGAGTGCCAGACTCGATCAACAGAGTCGCCTTTTCCACGGCACCAGTTCCATGAAGTCGAAACAGATACGTCTTATTGTCAATGTCATAGATTTGGTTTACGCGTAAGCCGATGAGCCTGTAGTTAAATAAAAATGAATGCATTATTTTTTGGAATATTATTTTTTTTTCTTTAAAAGATATATTTATCAAGGCAAAAAGATAATATCCAACAAAATATACAAACAATTTCAGCCTTCATCTCACGGATCAGTTAATAAGAAATGCAAAATTCATATCTGTAATTTTCTGGTCAGAGCGGATATTGTATAAATTACATTTCATTAGCGCTTTGCAAAGGCGTCAAAAAGTTTTGCCATATTTATTGAACTGAAATAATCTGCATAACTTGGAAGTCGCGAAACTTATAAAGTTTCTTTTAACAAGAATCTTTTAACATGCTCAAATAAATATTATTAAAAAATAAATACATTAGTCAAACAAAAAAAATCACCTTTGAAGCTCAGCAACTCCACAAATTATATCGTACGAATTGAAGCGGGACTTCATTGTTATTTGTGGCTTGATGATCGAGTTTGATTTTGTTTTTGACCTGAAATAGTAAAAAAATTTGTTGAATAAGATAGTCGTAGATCAAAATTTAGAGGTTTTCCTATTATTTAATTATAACCGAAAATAGGATTTGAAAAATAGTTTAAAAGTAAGTTTGAAAGGAAAGGTAATTTTTAAAATCATTATTCTGAAATTTGGAAGTAAATCAAATATTTAAAACACATAATTTCGCTTTTTAAAAAGAAGCGAAATGTCAACACTTTTACCATTAAAGGTAAAAAATAAAAGAAAATTTGTTAGCGTAGATGCGTTGTGCGTAAAATTAAGTGTTTGACGACCAGATATTTTCGCTTGATGTATTTAATGTCTTGCAGTTGGATTTGATTCGAAGCATGACAAGATATATGCAAATGATTTTTATAACAATGGTAAAAGTGCTTATGCGTGAAGCCAAGCTATGGCTTATAGTAGATGTTAGCCGTAAACAGCTGTTAAGCTACAAATTGTGTAAATACTTAAAAGATTGTATGTATAAATGTATGTCTCCCGCTGGCAATTTCCATCTGTATACAATATCGGCATGGGTTTGATATACAATATAGTTTTAAACCAAATGTTGTAAGGGATCCTTTCTGGTTAGCGCTTTTGGATTGCGCACTTTCCATTGCTTAAGCTGATTTAATTGACTTAGGAATATAGCACAACAAGTGGGTGATAAATAAAGTAGTTCATAACTATTAAATGTATAGTCAATCAGAATTTTAAAACATTTGTGACATGATTTCACCATTGGTGTAGTTTCTGCTACAGGCAGAAATACAGTCTGCGAAAGAAAGTGTTTTCGCGTGTAGAAAATTGTATGTTTTTTCACTTTACAGACGAAAATATAACTGTAAAACGGCACATAACATTTTTTTGAAATTTTTTATGTATTATTTATTTATTTCTTAATAATATATTTAAAACAAAATGATTATTCATTACAAAACAAAAAAGTTATAACAAAAACAAATTAACTCTAACTACATTTGACTGTCAAGAAAGTGTTTTCGTCTTGAAGAATCGGGTAGTAACATAAAGCTAAACTTATGAAAAATATTTTTTAATATTTAGTATGATCGCCCTTGGCTGTAACAACAGTGTTGAGTCTTGAATTCATTGAGTTAACTAATTTTTCTATGTATTCTATTGGTATATTGCTCCACTCTTCTAAAATTATACTTTTTAACATGGGCCTTGATGTGGGGCGTCTTTGTGCGACCTTCTTTTTTAGATATGCCCACAAATGTTCAATTGGGTTGATATCTGGGCGTTGGGGTGGAGTTTTAATAACTTTTCCGCAGATATATAGCAGCCACAGTCGCACATTGCAAGTTTTATGCTTGGGATCGTTATCCTGGTAGAACTTAAAGCTGCGATCAAATCCAAATTTAGTAGCGCTGTTCTTTAAATTTTCCTTTAAAATATCAAGATACTGAACAGCATCCATTGTGTTTACAATAAACACCAAATCGCCCACTCCCTTGCTACAAAAACACCCCCCCACCATGACCGACAGTTTGCCTTATTACACTGTCGGTATAATGTTTTTCATTTCCAATGCTGCTATTGGTTTCCTCCATACTCTATTGGGTCCCTTGTTGTAATGTAGCTTTATCTTTGTCTCATTAGAGAATATAACATCATTCCAATAGCTTTGCGGTGTGTTTAAATGGTCAGAAGCGAAGGAAAGGCGTTTTTCCACGTTCACTGCAGACAGCATTGGTTTCTTTCTAGCTACCCGGGACGTGGAGTTTTGGCTTATTATTGTTTTTCTGACTGTGACTCGGGAGAAATATTAACTCCACACTCAAGTGTAGCCTCAATCGCCAGAGTTCTGGTCGAGATCATGGGGTTTTGGTCAACTTTTTGCGTTATTCTACCCGATGGTCTATGTGACAGTTTTAGCGGTCTTCCAGTTGCTACCTTATTTTCAAGACTATTTTTAGTTTTTGCCAGCCGTATTATGTTTTGGACAGTTCTTTGTTGGAGCTGGAGCATATTGGCAATGTCTTTGGTAGATTTGCCGATGGTATGGTTATAATAAACCAGTTGGACGACATGAAACGGAATTCTTTTACAAGGCATTTTAGTGAATTTTTAAACAAGGCTGTAAGTGCGTGCATTAAACTAGTACAATTTTTAAAACGCACAAAATTTGCTTTAAATATGCGCACATGATGACCTGCTATGCAAAAATAACTGTAACTATAACTGTACTAGCAAGAAAGACGAAAGAATGCAAGAATAGCAAAGACGAAAACACTTTCTTGACAGTCAAATTTAGTTGGAGTTAATTTGTTTTTGTTATAACTTCTTTGTTTTTTAATGAATAATCATTTTGTTTTACATTACATTACAACAAGGGACCCAATAGAGTATGGCGGAAACCATTAGCAGCATTGGAAATGAAAAACATTATACCGACGATGTAATATGGCAAACTGTCGGTCATGGTGGGGGGGTGTTTTCCAAGCAAGGGAGTGGGCGATTTGGTGTTTATTGTAAACACAATGGATGCTGTTCAGTATCTTAACATTTTAAAGGAAAATTTAAAGAACAGCGCTACTAAATTTGGGTTTGATCGCAGTTTTGAATTTTATTAGGATAACGATCCCAAACGTAAAGCTTCCAATGTGCGACCTTGGCTGCTTTGTAACTGCGGAAAAGTTATTGAAACTCCACCGCAGAGCCCAGATATCAACCCAATTAAACATTTGTGGGCATATCTAAAAAAGAAGGTCGCACAAAGGCGCCCCACATCACGGCCCATGTTAAAAAGTATAATTTTAGAAGAGTGGAGGGATATACCAATAGTATATATAGAAAAATTAGTTAATTCAATGAATTCAAGACTTAATGCTGTTGTTAAAGCCAAGGGCTATCACACTAAATATTAAAAAATATTTTTCATAAGTCTAGCTTTATTTTATTACCCGATCCTTAAAGACGAAAACACTTTTTTGACAGTGAAATTTAGTTAGAGTTAATTTGTTTTTATTATAACTTTTTTGTTTTTAAATGAATAATCTTTTTTTTTAAATATATTATTAAGAAATAAATAAATAATACGTAAAAAATTTCAAAAAAATTTTATGTGCCTTTTTACAGTTATATTTTCGTCTGTAAAGTGAAAAAACATACATTTTTCTACACGCGAAAACACTTTCTTGACAGACTGTATGTATGGACATGAGTGTATGTAATGCATCGGCATTCTGTCCACCTAATTTAAATTGTTCAGCCGAATATTTTTCAAATTGTTACAGCTATTATGATATTACAGCTTACCTTATAAAGACAAGTATTTAATAAAGAGCTCACGTGTACATTAATGTTAAAAGGTACTTACTTCAAATTTCATCCACGACAATTGTTGTTTCTTTGATAAATGTTCTATGAAATTTCTGCTAGGGATGCAGATTGAATATCAAAATATCGATATATCGGAGAATAACATTTTTGTGATACATGTTATATGCTTATGAATTCTTTCTCCATGACAACTATTTGTATTAACATATTTTGAGTATTGTATGACAGTCTTATTCGAACTGTTCTACCTATCTCTTAATTTACAACAAATTTAGAGCTTAAAACTCCACTTCTTTTATTTAAATCCATTCTGAATCGAAAAAATTTAATAAATTAATTGTGGTAAATTGGGTGAACTGTTATATTGTCTACCATGGTACCTCATATACAGATTAACAGGTCGTACGACAAGTGATGGCTAGAAATACATTAATCGAATAGCAATAACTAATCGAGTTTTCAAATAATTGATGAGCAATCGCCACTTAATTGAAAATAACAAATGTAAAAAAATAGCTTAAAAGACAATATTAATATTAAGTTTTTATTTATTTTATGCAGAATTTAGGCGCTATAGCTGGGATACCGGCACACCGATGTACCGATAAAAAAATAGAATTTCAGATTTTATGTTGACCTCGTTTGCTTTCAGAGTTTTCAGTTTTAAGTAAAATCTCTAACATTTCTATTTTTGTAAAAGAATCAAAACAATTAATTTTGAATTTAATTGATTGATTAAACATTGTGTACGATAAATTAAATTGATAATTGAAACAAGACTATCGATTATTGTTTCAGTGCTATCACTATTTATAACAATAACTTCTTTCTCACGCGGGAAGCAGAATAATAAAATATTATAGAATTCAAAATTGTATTTGAATTACACAAGTGTTAATAAGCCACCAGTTGTAACGTTGACTTGCTCCGAGTTGTTTGTAAGGAGACACTTGTATTCTTAAAGTATCGCACATTGTATTGGCGTGGTGGCTGTCCGAAGAATTCTGATGGTAATGGAGCCGGTGATAGTAGAAACATAATATATGTTTAAGTCATTATAAAGTGTATGGCTGTATTTTGATGTTAATCCAGGATTTGGCATCTTTCGTATTGTAACTTGTTGCTCAAGTTGTGCCTGCTGGGTATTTCAATTATCCAGCTGAACGTCGTTGCCAATTTTGATGTTTTTGCAATCCAGTCGAAATATTATCAGAATAAAATAGCAAGTTCTTATCTATTTAGAAAAGATATCCAAACCTATTGATCGCCTACGTCGTTCCAAATATTATTAACGTGAGTTTTTGCAATAACTCCATACAAATGCAAGCCATTCTTATGTTGCAGCTCATCTTTAGTGGTTTGCCTGATACGACCACATCCTACACATGTTAGTCAAAGCTGCACTTGATTTAAATGTGCAAGGTTCGGTATATGTGAAAGGACTTTTCCGTGCTAGAAAACTACTACGTCGATAGATGTTTGGGTACATAAATATGCTTAAATGATTCATCAGCAAACATAGCAGCCAGCAGGTCCTGCAGAAAAATAACAAAATTGTTCCTATTCAGATATGTTTATATAGTCTTACATTATTACATATTCTCATTAAAATCATTGCATTTTTTTTGCAGATGCAATGGCATTTTGTTAAAATAATTTTTGATTTTTCCTGGCAATATGGACGTTGTTGAATGTGTCGAACTTAAATACCTCTCTAAATATATTGTATTTATTGAGTATACAATAGAAAATGGAGCAACAAACCCTAAATTAAAGCAAATCGTAAAATGGATAAGCTTAAATGCTAGGTAATTATACATATATATGTTTTTTTAAATTTGTTATTCTTTCTGTACAACTTGTAATAAAACTATGTTTGCTTTTAAATGGTATCCGTACTCGCTGAGCAATTCTTGCACCTTTTGCAAGCAGATATTTGCAAACCATATGTACTTATACTGAAATTGGAGTACTTCGCAATTGTTTGCTTTTTCAGTGATATTTTACCTGCTTGTTTATTTTATTTCAGGATCAAAAGGAAATTGGCTGAACAAATTGAAAGAATTCTGAATTTACAATACAAAATATTGCTACGGAAAAATAAGGTTTGTATTAAATGTATGATCATGTGATCAGCAATCTCTTGTGTGTGTACATTAGATTTAATTAATTAATTAAAATAACTAAATGTGCATAACGCAAGTATGCATGCTTTATTTTGTGTTATAACAAAATATTTTCATTCCTTTTGCAATCTAACAATTGATTGACAATTTTAATTTATTGTAAATTAATCATATCTTTGACATTCTATTTAATTAAACTCTCTACTAACAGCTTTTGCCCAGATGGCTGCATGAGCTGTTCGAGGATCAAATAATTCAGATAGAACTACTTAGCTCAGATAATGACGAGGATGATGGTAAACAGAGCAACGTTGTCTGTCAAAAAGAAAATCCCAAGTCAATAACCGAAAATCTTGGAAAGGACACAAACAATGAAACTCACGTTATTAAAGAAATTGAGGAGACTCATCAAAGCACAGAAGAATCTATTCAGACAAGAGACATTCATATTCCTAATAATGAATCTTTAACAACACGACATGAACATAATATAAATCCAGTTGTGCTGTTGCAAAAGCTGTCTCCTTCGCGTGTGCAACAAATGATAAATAAATCTACAGAGCTTGCCGAGACAAGTGCTGCAGTCCTAGATGTTGTGTTAGTTATATCAAGTAATCAAGAAATAGAGGACACACACTTACAACCAGAAACAAACACAAACAAAAAAACAAGCAATGTTGCTTGTGTCGCCAATACGGATTCAAATATGATTGAAAAAAACACAGTGTACTGTATTATATGCAATTCTAAGCCGCAGAACCTTACAAACCATTATATACATATGCATAAAACTGAATCCTATGTTTCCCGCCTAAGTGATGAAACTTTAAACCGTATTCGTAACACCACCTCATCAATGCTTCCTTTAAGCTCATTTAATGGTAATAATGATATGTTTAAACCAGCAAAATTAAGTGCCTTTTGTCCCTTTTGCGAGACTGTAGTTATTGATAGCTTTATGAACTTTTATAAACATTTTGCATCACACACTGGTGAATTTGCTTTTTATTGTACATATTGCAAATTTAGACGACCGTATCGTAGAGATATACTTGCCCATCATAAGCGTTCCAAAAAATGTAGTACTTCTGGAGTGTCAACCTTTTATGTATATAGTTGTAGACATATGGTAATCAATATATTTCGATGTACTTTATGTAATTTTGTACAGCTTAATTCAGCAAACACTTCAAAACATCTTGCTGATCATCATGGTTATCACAACGATGAAAACAAGATTGAAAAACTAGTGATTGCTAAGTTTGATGAAGAAAGATATAGCATTTCAGCACTTAATCTTTAGTTTAATAAAAATAAAGCCAAAAGCTTTGACAATGCAGGCCATACATATGTACATAAAAAATAATTATATAACTTCTTTCAACTATCCTAATCGTTGGTTATTATTATTATTTACATACATATACTAAATAAGTATTCAGTATTAAGGTTTTGATTTTCTATTTGCATAATATATCAAGTAATTAAAATTATAATAATCCTAAAATATCACATAGTATATAGTTTTACAGTTCAAAATATCAATATAATTGGTAGAGAAAAAAAATATAAAATTATCATTAACAGCAGAGTTGATTTACTTGCTATTTGTTTATCACCTTTGATTTGGTGATGTTTTTAAGTTTGCTAATATAAAGTTTGGGTAGCTGACAAGTAAGGAACGTGGATGCCGAATAATTTAAAATTATTAAACTTAAGACTTATTCAACATTAGAATAAAAAAAAATGTGTTTGAAATTGTCCAAACTGAACGTTTTTTTGTTTGGCATATATTATATATTTTTTTTAAATATGACTTCAGAATACCAGCGTCAGTAAATGGACCCAGTGAAGATGGGATGCAATCCGACGTCGTCTTACACAAAAAATTTGCGGCGCAATAGCCAATGACCTGAACTTAGCTTCAGAGGTGGATACGTCGAAGAAGTATCGAGTCGGAGGTCCTGTCGACAAATCAGTCAAATTTCTCTGCAAATTCTTTTATTGTTTTCACATCAGAGTCGATGTGACGAATGATTTCAAATTAATTTTTACACTCCTAACATCGAATTTTTCAATTCGCCTACTAAGAATATGTAAAAATTAGTGTGAAAATTTTTTTTCAAAAAATATTGTGTAACATTGTAATTGAATTTGTTGGTTGTTGCATTGTATGTAAACGTGTTGGTAATCCTGATTTTACTTTACAAAGTAGACGCTTCAGGTAAGCGTTCAAGTATATATTCAGTGGAGTATATATCGTGGTAAGTTAAGTATAGCTAACTACTTAACTTGATGACGCAGAGGTATGTACAGTCTGTCAAGAAAGTGTTTTCGCGTAAAGAAAAATGTATGTTTTTTCACTTAACAGACGAGAATATAACTGTTAAATGGCTCTTAAAAAGATTTTTTAAATTTTTTTATGCAAGACGAAAGAATGCAAGAATAGCAAAGACGAAAACACTTTCTTGACCGTCAAATTTAGTTAGAGTTAATTTGTTTTTGTTATAACTTTTTTGTTTTTTAATTAATAATCATTTTTGTATAATATATTATTAAGAAATAAATAAATAATGCATACAAAATTTAAAAAAACTTTTAAGAGCCGTTTTACAGTTATATTTTTGTCTGTAAAGTGGAAAAACATACATTTTTCTTTACGCGAAAACACTTTCTTGACAGACTGTATGTATAAGTTAGATGTACTCACATGCGTTTTAAGACGACTAGGGCAACTGTAACATAAGGAGCGGAGCATGGCATCACCGATGAAAGCTGAACCATTGGCTTATAGTTAATTTTGCTAGCAATTCAGTTTATGTACTTTAAACATATTTGTCCGTCATACAAAACATGCACCCGTTTTGGTTATGACTATATACCTTAGTAATATATCGATGTTGAGTTCCAAATTTTATGTGTACATAAGTATATCCTACTAATAATTGAAGAATTTAAATACATGTTAAAAAGTATTTTATAATATAAATCATTCGCTATAGCCGTTATTAAAGAAATCGATTCTTAAACGTGTGTAAACAAGTAGTTGCATGCATTGTTGTTCGGTCTTATCGATTAAAAACTACAGTGTTGGTGATCAACCTAAGTTTCGATATAAGTTGATAGCTTAAAATATTTTTTTGTTAACTTGACACACATGCTTTATGAAATTTGTTCAAAAAACCAGTCAATGCCAAAAAAACTATAAGCAAGAGTCTTTAAAGTGTGCAAGGCAAATTTAATCTTCCAATTAAATTGTCATCTTTAAAGCAAAGTATTCTTTTAAATTTTTTTGGCAAAATGGAGACTTCAGCCAATAATCGCTATGAGTTATTATTTATGGACGATGACGCAAGTGCTCCTGTTGCTCCTGACAATTCTGCAACCGGCAAAAAGAAAATCGATAGCACACAGAAAACTGTAAAAAAAACTGAGAAGGAAAACAAGCTAAACACTCTTAATACAAACAAAGCTTCCACAAAAATTGCCAATACGAAACCAGTTCAAAAAAGTAATGGCGTTGCGAACGGCACCACTGAATTTCGGCCAAGAAACATTCGCGCGAATGCGTCCCAAACCAATAGCCCTTACGTACCAGAATATAACAATGAACTCCCACAACGCCAATCTAAAGACCGTGACAGCAAGGGTCCACCACGTTTTCGGGGTAATGAAAAATTTGGCAAACGCGAATTCGACCGTCAATCTGGCTCAGATAAAACAGGTGAATAGATTACATGTTAATTTTTAGGTTTGTATCTAAATTATAAAAACGAAATGATAGTTTTTAAATTTTAATGCTGTTTTGCTAAATTGATTAACTTTCTGGTCGATACTTTTGGTCTTTCGATAACTGCCCACCAAGTTCAGTGAAACAATAATATGATTGAATTTTCTAGGAATAAAACCGGTTGATAAACGCGATGGCGCTGGCGCACACAACTGGGGCTCTGCTAAGCAAGACATTGAAGACGTCAAAGCAGGCGCCACAGCTCCCGTAACAGATAAGGAAGAATCCGCAAACGAACAATCTGGTGATACGACAAACAATAATTTGGAAGACGACGAAAGCAAGCTTATGACTCTTGATGAATGGAAGGCTCTTAAGGATCAACGTGCCAAGCCGAATTATAATTTGCGAAAAGCTGGCGAAGGTGTGGACAACTCAGAGTGGAAAAAGATGACCGTATTAAGCAAAAAGAAGGGAATTGGCACTGAAGATGAATTAGAGTATGACGCTACATTGTATCCTCAGCGTGTTGGACGCCTTCAGCGTATTGTGGACATTCAATTCAATTTTAATGATGGCCGAAAATCAGGATTCCGTAAAGGAATGCGACCACCGACACGCGGAGAACCTCGAAAAGAATTTACATCTAATCATGGTTTTGACAAAATGGCTTCTCATAAGTTTGGAGAGAATCATCGTTCGGGTTTAAAAGCGCTTAAAGTTGACGATAAACTTCAATTTCCCAGTTTGGCTTAAAGCACTTGTGCTTGCCATTTTTTTTTTTCTTTAAATATTATAACATACAAATTAATATTCAGAAGGGGAAATCAAGCTGCTTAGCATGTATATGTACTTTACATATAAAACAAACTCTGCCTACATCCAACAATCCTAAGGATAATAAGAATGTATTTTGAATTTTGTACTGAATTTTTATGCATTTAAGAAGCAACTGAAAATAGTATAAACTGTTGAAATAAATATGCTATACCTAAACGCAACACTTTTTTAATAACCCTTTGAACAAAACAGTTTTTTTGAACCAACAGACCTAATTAATCATTTTATTTCTTAGCACTTTGGATTCTACGTATGTGAATAAGTTTGGACTCCCTTAATATCTTTATTAGCTAATTTTGTATCCTATCAGCTTCAGTTTTTCTGAAATCATAATGCGTGAAAGCAGTATGTTGAACAACAAATGTTGAAGACTCGGGACATATTTTTAAAACAACAAAAGAATCAACATCTTTTTAACATGCACAGAAAAATTTAGAAGATCGTTAAGATGTTCCGTACACAAAACGAAAGCTCTTCTTTTAATTAGAACCTTGTAGCATGTGGAGCAATTGACGATTTAGCAGAATGCATAAGGGAAAACGGATGCATAACTTAAACATATTTGCGTGTATAACCGCAGCTGTTCAGTCTGAAGCTTTGAATTTGAAATATTTTGGTTTATCAGAAAAGGCTTCAAACACATTGGGTGGTTGAGAATTGGATATGCGTTACACATTTGTATTAACTGAATAAAGATAATAGTTTACTGTTTTATTTCCGCTTTAATCTTATTTATGTATTCACTTAATCTATCCGATAAATGGGTTTGCTTTTTGGGCTTTCTTTGACATGTTTTCTCCAATTCCGTACCGAACTGAACCTATTTAAAACATTGAGATTTATTGTTATTATGTTTTGGCAATATAATAGAAGAGCTCAACTTACAAAATATTTGTATTCTGGCGATGTGGATTCCAGTAATAAAATTCTATTTTCTATATTTTTAAGGCGATTAAATATATTTTCGTCGTCGGAGCTAACACACATATAGGATTCTATGCTTTGAAGGCGTGCATTTATCGAATTGTTTTTAGTCATTTTATCATCATAGTTATTTGATGCCATTAGCTTATTTAACTGGAGTGAATAGTTTGGCCGCACTTGTGGCCCGCAACTGTTTATTGCACGACGAACTATTAATAAAATACAATAAAATCTCAAATTATTTCTATATATAAATTGTTTTGATTTTTACCTTTTAAATGACCACTTGTCTGTTGTTGCTTTACAAGATAACTTTGAGTACGGGCACATGAAGCTGTTGTATCGTCTGAACAGGTATCATCGGTCGACTGCTGCTTGAAGTCATTGATATTATATAGATTTATTTCATCCCGTTTCCTTTTTAAAAAACACTTAACACGTCTATTTAATTCGCTATCATTTACTCTGATTTGTACTAATTTATCTGGAATATTTCCAACATTTTGATCAATTTTGCAGGAGGAAAAATCAAAAGTTCTTGAACTTTTTTTTATGTATTCTGCTGTGTATTCAAAGAAAAAAATTAAACGCTTTACAATATAATATATAAAACTAGAAAATGTATTTACAAATATGTTCTAATTTATAGGGTCTTACGGGGCCAAGGACATTCGACATTTTCCTTCCACTTGCCAGCAAGGTCTTCTTCATAAATTTCCTTTTTCCAAATGGGCACGCGTGTTTTTAGTTGATCAACAGCAAAACTGACAGATTCCAAGGCAGTGGCACGATGGGGCGATGAAGCAGCAATGACAATGCTCTCTTCTTTGACAGGAACTGTTCCAAGTCGGTGATGTATGACAATGTTGTTTAGATCAGGCCAACGCACTCGAAGCTCATTACAGATTTTTGACATTTCTTTTAAGGCCATGGCCTCATATGATTCATATTCCAATGATATAACCTGTAAGAGAGTCAGAGGTAATATATTTCGAAATATTTTCATGTAATTTATCAATTTTGCTTTAATAAAAGAGCACATAGTAATAATATATTATTTTTATTTATTTATAAAATCAACTTTTATACAAAAATCTAAAGAGCGTCCAAGTAATCGCACTATACCAAAATTAAAGAGGTCCCTATGGAGACCAGTATTAACGTTGGTTTTTAAAAGATTCTTAGCTAAATAAAATAATTTTTTAAACTTTTCTTGCTAAATATTACTATACTATCTAGTAGTGTAATGCCTTTGATATTATACGCTAGGTAGGTAGCCAGAGGTAGAGTAAAGTGGTTCTGTGCAAGTGCGTGTAATTACTTATATGTGTAGCTTAATCATTATATACAACAACATGCATACAATCAAATATAATTATCTTACTTTTTTCCCATCGAAGTTGTCACGTGTTGTGCCCACAAAAAATGAACAAGCCCCGCAACTTTCGTCAACCAACAGGCTGTTAATATGGTTGATGTCGATTCTGTCCTTTACCAATTTTAAGTGATCCATTGCAAAATGCTTTTTAGTTATTAGCCGCCACTTATGGGTGGAATCACAGCAATCTCGTCTCCTTGACTTAAATTAATCTCTGCGTCAAGATCATCAATGTAAGTCTCGTTATGGGCTAAAATTAAGCTGCTACTTATTGTATTTAAGTTGAATCTATCAATCAGTTGATTCAACAAACTTCCAGCAGTAATGGCGGCTTCAACAGTTAATTCTGCTCGTGAAGTATTGGCGAGCTCACGACTTTTTGCAAAAAACAATATGTTGATTTTGACAAGCATTGATCTGTTGTCTACGCTCATTTTCAATAATACACAAGACAATGGTTCCGCATAGATGACAGTGGTGCCAGCCGGCTGAACTGGTTCTTTTGCACATGCGACATGATTATCGTTTATTTAAAGTGGGCCAAGATAGCATCAGTCCACAGCTAGTTAAAGTTTTCTTATATTTTCCTTATATTGTCTTAAATTTAAACTTTATTAGCGTTTTTTTTTTTTTTTAAATTTTTACATATTTATTGTTAGCAAAAACTATTCGAGACTTAAAAACCAATCATTGCAAATTATTTTGACTTATTCGATACATACATATTTATAGTATTATATGTGACTATTTAATTTGATATTCTGCTTAAAATATATATAAATATATGTTTAATGTCATAACATGCTGCAATTTTCTATGACCCTCTCAAAATGTAACTGTCCGAAATAAACAGGAAAAACATATCGATATATTGAATACAGCTATCGCGAACTCCCCAAAATAAATCCAGCACCTGATTGTTTTTGTCATCGCTAATATCCCAGCTCCATACTCTCGTTGTCATCGAAATTTTCAGTTTGTCTTAGTCCTTTAGCAAATAATAAATTAAAGTTACTGCAAATTTCTGTTGAGATAAAATTTAAACTTAGCAGCCGCTTGCATTGTTTTGCATAGCTCCAACAACTAATACGAAAAGAGAGGAAAGACCGCTTTGTACGTATGCATTAAATAAGGTATGTCTTAAATTTAGGTATGTCAACATATTTGTGCAATCGATTCATTAATGAAATTTTTATTGGTAGAAGCATTTTAATAAAATTGTCAATATCGCATAAATCTGGCTGGGATCTGCTTACATCGGAAGGTTAAAGTCTTATTAAAAAAGCATTGGTAAGTTGCATACAAATTGTTATTGCAGTCCATGTAACTCGTATTTAGAAAAACCCTCTTGAAAAAAAACCTCTCGTTTAGATGTACACATGTGTACTTATTTATGTAAATACAAACATATTATACATATGTGCGTGTTGGCCCGAAAATCAATGCCTTTAATATGACATCATACTAACTACGTTCCCCACTGGTCCATCAACAACCTTATTATGTTATTTTTTTTTACGATGCGTAGCAACATTGTTAAGCATGTATACCTATCAATACACATAATAAACTGTTGTCATATGTATTTATGCAAATTTATATGATAAGTGAATGCATATAGAGAACTTGACAGACGTTAACATGCACTTACATGATGGTTTGGATAAAGGGCATTGCTTAATCCACCACATCAGTTAGATATATTTTTGTACATCAAACGTACAAACAATTATTTAATAATTGTTCATACTTAAACATATTTGCTTCAAGCTTATTTGGTCGCAAGCTTAGCCATGTGTGTTTATGCCAAAGTTTTCCTTTGCATTTTCTACATATGCAGGTCTTTAAGTATTTAAGTGCAGTGTCAGATAACTTACAATATGCTTTGCTCACACATGACATAAATCTTTTTTTTATAAGCTTTTATCCATTAAGCAAATAACAAATTTATCTCTCGATCTGAAAAGAATTGCTGTTTGATGATCACGATTTCTTTAACGGCTTCTACCCAAATTGCATTGACATAATCTGCCCGGTTTAACTAACCAGTAACGTCAAAATGCTTATAATTTAACGAATGTTTTATATTTAAATCTTTATACTTCTTGGTGGGAGCTGGGATTTTATTTCAATCTTAAAACATCAAATAAGAAGAGATTGTTTTAAGCAATCTTAAGTTTACATATATATATAGTATATATAAATCTATGATAAAAAGAGGAAATCTATGAGTAAATTTTTCAATAGCTTTTTTTTAAACCATTTCATATTGTTTTTTGCATTGTTACATAAAGATATTTGCAGGTTCGCTGGTTTTGGGAAACAACAAAAACCAAACAGCAAAAAATCAAATATATTTCATTTAATGTATTAAGGTAAGGGTAATATAACTAGAAAATGGTTGAAAGCAGATAAAAGAGGCAATAAGTGTTTTTACTGCGTTTTAAGCTTTCTATTGATGTGATAAAATGTCATTATAAACATGCTTATGGATATACGCGGGATTAAAGTAAAAGATATAGATAAGGGGCAAACGTTTTTATAAAACTGCATTAAGAAGTGTTAAATGTTGTTATTTTACTTTATTAATTTACATTTGCTAAGTTTGTAATCAAAAATTAGTCTAAGAAAAAGTTTAAGTGCAGCAATTGCGCCCCACAACAAATTGCCTCAACCTGAATTCAAACATTTGCTTGGATGCAGAGAATGATACAACGCGGACACACATGTCCTGTAAGATTCAGTGCACGTATGCCCCTTAAACAAGTGATAAAAGTCATCGATTTCTGTGTCTGTCATGCTTTCAACCACTTATTTATTCAAGATCATGAGCCTCATGCACTCGCTTTTTGATGCTTTTGGAATGCCTGATCGCGAATGAGCTTAAAAAAAAAAATACAGTGAAAGACTTTCGATACTAAGTTGGCGTATGAGCTGTCGTTGTTGGCCAAAGTAAAAACAATTACATCACATTGATGGCACACATAATCAAAATCTTAGGTTAGATTAAAGAAAATCATCCTTGGTCAAAGAAAAAAATATATAAAATATGCAGCTAAAACTTAACTTGTTGTATTATCCAGTAGTCTTGTTCTTCCTTGTTATCAACCTTTCCTTGCCGCAATAATTGAAATCAATCAAAACTTATAATATACTTTAGCTTTAAAGTTTCTTGGACTTTAAATTTGGTAACAATGAACTTTATTTTAACCATACAATGCTTGCGCCTAGCAATTGTTTTTTGAACGCATGCTCCTAAATTGTTGAAGACTATCCTAATTTGTTGTCTAGATCTTTGTGGAAAGTCACAGTTGCTGTCTTCCAATTAATTTTGACAAGTCTAGACTCTGGAGTAACGAACAAATGGCGTAGAACATAGCATTGCACATAAAAAAACAAGTACAAATTGCTAAAGCACGCATTAATTACTTATTTATGTGCATTGCAATTTTGTGACGCCTTACGAAACTTCTTTAAGTTAGCACCGGTAAAGTTATTTGGATGTCGTTTTTGACGATCTTAAATTATTCCTAAAAGGTCTTAACATGCTTTTCGAAAGCGGCGAAAGCTGTATCTTAAGTCCTGAATTAAACAAATCCTTAGAACTAAGATGCATACTAACAACATGTTTTATAATTGCTTAAGTTCTTCTTTTTGTGAGTCAATTTATTGTGACATTTTGACAAAGATACGTTTAAATGCACATTGTTAAATGTGCTTACTTCATTAATTGTTTTATTTTTTAAATGTATTTTTTCCTTCAATTTTATAGCAACACGAAAGCCAAAAATTCAAACCGAATAATTTAAATTTGTAAATACAATAAATATATATACACATATGTACAATATATATATATTTATTAGCCGACCATATGCAGAAGTAATAACAGTTTGATTTATGCTAAAGACCGTACAATTTTTAAAATGGCATCAAACCAACGAAAACCTCAAGACATTTTTGATAGAATACAGTTTTCGAAGCGAATACCAACATTGTCGCTGAAAGAGGTCATGATGCTGGAGTTTAAAGAAAAAAACAAAAATATATGGGAATTTATGGTTGCAAACAGCCCAACGAACAAGCAATATTTATGCAATGTTTGTAATGTGTTTCAATATGGAGATAAAAATCTTTTTCAACATCTAAGTGGTAAAAAACATTTTATTAAAATGGAATCTGTGAAACATGTATGTTTGCCAAAGCTAACTGGAGATAAAACTGATACAAAAGACAGGACAGAAGTACAAAAATCAACAGAAACTAACAACAGTGTGAACAATAAAGACAAAAAACCAGCAAAAGAAGTCGGTGATTTAAATAAAAAGTTGGTTTCACATGTAACGCCAAAACCGCCACAAGCCATAGAAGCGACTAAGTCATTAACTAAATCTACTGATACTGTCGCTCCCAAATCAGTAAATAATGGTAAAGCTAACAATGATAAAACAATGTCAAATAAGCGTATTGATCAGAGAGCGATATTAACTCAAGGCAGCGATATAGAAAATTCAACTATTTCAATTGATGATACTAATTTAACAAATAAAGCTGTGAAACAAATACTACCCCAAAGTCAAGAAATTTTAGAAACAATTGATTTAGAAGAAGAACCTATTCAAACTGATATATGTACTGTAAAAGATAAAGCTAACAACTCGGTAAAGCAAACTGAAACTTCTAAGTGCGCGTCAAACTCTTCTTCTCAACCAAGTGTCGTCGGAAGTTCCCATGCTATAGGAAATACAAGGCAAACAAAAATATTTTGTGTTCCAATATCCAAACTGATAACTAGAGAAGAACCTGAGGAGCCTAAACAAAATAATACTGAAAACAATAATGGTATACCAGTTGCAGAGCCGGAATCTGCAGGAGACAAACTTAATAAAATAAGTACAATTACACAAACATCTGTAACTAAACACGCTAAAACCAATTGCGTTGGGTATTTGCCAACAAACCAGGCAGCTTCTCAGGGCCTTACTTTTGAATCCGCACCGAAAAATAGTGAAATTATGGGACTTTTGGGAGTTGAGTACGTTATAAAAATTGTAAAAAATGTACGAGACAAAGCACCAAGATTCCAATGCAGTTTGTGTGATATAACAGCCGATGAGATCTCAATGCATAACCATCTGCTTGGCTACAACCACCGTTTGAAATATTGCAAGAAACATTTTCCAACAGCTATTCGTCAGTACACACAGTACATTTCGAACATACCTAAGGAATCAGTTTTTAAAGTTCTATCTCCTATATTGGAAAAACTGGCGAAGGCAATTGAAAAACACCATGGTCGAGAAACTGCCTATCTGTGTTATGAATATCCTTTTACAAAAAGCCGCTTAAATATAGTCTCAACAGTTTTTAATCGTAAACATGCATCCGAATTGCAAGGTCCCTCGTTTACGCATGTTGTGGGCTCAAAGGATGTGGACATCTTGATTGCCAATGCCAATCAAAGCAGGTTAACTATACCAAACGACAGTCTCGTAAGCAATGAGTCTTCGCTCAATCTTTATAACAACGAAATAAATCAAAACTGCAACGTGTTTTATCCAGATCAGCAACACTTAAAAGAAACAAACGGAGTTGATACCATCGATGATGAGACGCATAAACGAATGGTGGAAATGTTTTTAAGGGATACGAGGCGGTCTCAGCCCATGCGACATCGCAGTCCCATAAGAAATCCAAAACGAAGTCGTTCAAAGTCAATTTCTCCTGACAGAAAGCGAACACGATCAATTCCCCTAATGAAATCTCAATGGGACATTGAACGTAAGTCTTTGTCTCCATTAAGAGAGGGTGATATTTGGCAGGCCTATAGACACATGGTTGATCAAAGTGTACGGGAATTAAATGCATCTTTTGATTTATACTTATCAGATCCCGAACAACATCCGCTTTACAAAGAAGAGTGGCAAAAGTTTTGGAAGCGACGCAAGGACGAGCTCATTGCCGCTGGCATTAACCACCGTACATACAATTATCAAAATGAATGGATTTTGTACTTCAACTCTCGCTTAGAGGAGCTCTATAACATAGATATTGAAAATATTAAAATAAAATGTCGTGAAAGGTTGTGTTTACCAATGAATAATGCTGAATTATCAAATCCAAAATATCATGTTCACATTGCTGATAATGATGTGGAAAGCATTGGTCCGAGTACAATAGTTGATAATGATGCGCCAAGCATTTTTAAACCCCGTATGAGTGTTAATCAAAATGTAACTAATATAAATATTGCTGCAAGTACACCAAAACACAACGAAACAATCGAAGATATAAATGTAATTCATGTACTTCGCCTTTTGACTGCATTGGAGGACCATTTAGGAAGTTTGGGTCCCAGCATTACGGAACTGTTAGCTAAAGCACTGCAAATGTTTAAATTACACCCAGATAAGGCCAACATCTTACTTCTTACAAACGACAATTGTGCTATTTTGGAAACGGCAAAAGAAAAGTTTACAGGTCTAATAATATCAAAAATATTGGAGCCACCTCAAGAGCGCGCTGTGAGAAAGGCAATCAACTATACCGAGCAATTACTCAAGTATGCAACACACATACAGGCAGAACTAGCAAACAGCAAAGCTGAGCTCAATAACAATTTTGTTCAGTCCCAACAGAAGTCTCCTAACAGTCTCAATACGATGATGATATTGAAAAACGCAGATGGGCTTAATAAGACAGAACTTGCTGCAAAACTAGCTTCCTCGCTTATTTCCCAAGGAAAAACCAAAATTAACCAAGAGCAGCTTCAACAAATAGTTCAGGTCTATTCCCAAATTGAGCAAAGGAAACTTCAAGAGTCGACTTTAAATTCTCGCCCGTTTAATGTTAACGGTTCATTTCCAGCTATAACACCTCAATCACATACAAATACGTTTGCTTCTCAACAAAATAACTTTAATAATTTTGAACCACATAGAAATATGGGACAAACGCAGAGTTTGAATTAGATCTTTGAAAGACATTGCCAATAAATAAAGTAACCGTAGCTGAAAACATGTGAAAAGCTATGTTCAAATGGACAAGTTATATCTGCTACGATAAGCACCAACCCGCTGTTGGAATCATTAAAGCCATCTCCGACTATAAGAGCAACAAATAAAGGTTTTTTCACAGCAGGTTTTTTTCAAAACAATATGAAATCGATAAACAATTAATTGTCAGAGTTGAAAACTTAAAATTTATTATACAAACACTAGACAATATCATGATCATTCGTCTTTATTACATCATCATCTAAGACACACCGGATGTGTCCAAGTTTAAAGTCAAAAGCTCATGCAATAGCGAAGAAGTGTTGCAAATATCTGTATACACAAACGAGCTTTCTCATTTCTTACTTGTTATCACTCGTACGAACTTCTCTATTGCCGCTTTCTAGCTCTTGAGACAGCTGAAGACTTGA
This sequence comes from Scaptomyza caliginosa, assembly GCA_035044725.1. Classification (NCBI taxonomy): domain Eukaryota; kingdom Metazoa; phylum Arthropoda; class Insecta; order Diptera; family Drosophilidae; genus Scaptomyza; species Scaptomyza caliginosa. Next base: position 22,960 of record JAWNNR010000342.1, read on the forward strand.
ATTGCAATTGCAATAGCCTTGGCCACGAACTGAGCGATAAGCGACTGAACGACGTTCACTGTGAGCAATCGCTACACTAGCTAAAATATCTGGAAAATGGTTTGAATCTTTATTGGCGATTAGTACGCATAGTGTCGTTTGCATCTGAGTGAAATTATGATCACTATCAAAAGCGATTACAGCAACGGTTTGCTATATGTCAAACCGACATTTACATAGATTTGGCTAGCCCTCATCACCCGCAGCGAACAAAAGGGCTGAATGACATCCTTTGCTTCCCATTTCCATATCACTATTAAACTATGTAATAGTGAAATCTTTGATTTTTTTAAATCATTTCCATCAAAAGCTGCAATTGTAGAGGGCGGTGAAGTGTTAATTGCTCCTGGGTTTCCTTCGGTCAAGATTACCTAATGACACAATTCACTGTTGAGACTTCTGTTGGGACTGAACAAAATTCTTATTGAGCTCACTTTGCTGTTTGCTAGTTCTGCCTGTATGTGTGTTGCATACTTGAGTAATTGCTCGGTATAGTTGATTGCCTTTCTCACAGCGCGCTCTTGAGGTGGCTCCAATATTTTTGATATTATTAGACCTGTAAACTTTTCTTTTGCCGTTTCCAAAATAGCACAATTCTCGTTTGTAAGAAGTAAGATGTTGGCCTTATCTGGGTGTAATTTAAACATTTGCAGTGCTTTAGCTAACAGTTCCGTAATGCTGGGACCCAAACTTCCTAAATGGTCCTTAGGCCTGCCAAATATCACCCTCTCTTAATGGAGACAAAGACTTACGTTCAATGTCCCATTGAGATTTCATTAGGGGAATTGATCGTGTTCGCTTTCTGTCAGGAGAAATTGACTTTGAACGACTTCGTTTTGGATTTCTTAAGGGACTGCGATGTCGCATGGGCTGAGACCGCCTCGTATCCCTTAAAAACATTTCCACCATTCGTTTATGCGTCTCATCATCGATGGTATCAACTCCGTTTGTTTCTTTTAAGTGTTGCTGATCTGGATAAAACACGTTGCAGTTTTGATTTATTTCGTTGTTACAAAGATTGAGCGAAGACTCAATGCCTACGAGACTGTCGTTTGGTATAGTTAACCTGCTTTGATTGGCATTGGCAATCAAGATGTCCACATCCTTTGAGCCCACAACATGCGTAAACGAGGGACCTTGCAATTCGGATGCATGTTTACGATTAAAAACTGTTGAGACTATATTTAAGCGGCTTTTTGTAAAAGGATATTCATAACACAGATAGGCAGTTTCTCGACCATGGTGTTTTTCAATTGCCTTCGCCAGTTTTTCCAATATAGGAGATAGAACTTTAAAAACTGATTCCTTAGGTATGTTCGAAATGTACTGTGTGTACTGACGAATAGCTGTTGGAAAATGTTTCTTGCAATATTTCAAACGGTGGTTGTAGCCAAGCAGATGGTTATGCATTGAGATCTCATCGGCTGTTATATCACACAAACTGCATTGGAATCTTGGTGCTTTGTCTCGTACATTTTTTACAATTTTTATAACGTACTCAACTCCCAAAAGTCCCATAATTTCACTATTTTTCGGTGCGGATTCAAAAGTAAGGCCCTGAGAAGCTGCCTGGTTTGTTGGCAAATACCCAACGCAATTGGTTTTAGCGTGTTTAGTTACAGATGTTTGTGTAATTGTACTTATTTTATTAAGTTTGTCTCCTGCAGATTCCGGCTCTGCAACTGGTATACCATTATTGTTTTCAGTATTATTTTGTTTAGGCTCCTCAGGTTCTTCTCTAGTTATCAGTTTGGATATTGGAACACAAAATATTTTTGTTTGCCTTGTATTTCCTATAGCATGGGAACTTCCGACGACACTTGGTTGAGAAGAAGAGTTTGACGCGCACTTAGAAGTTTCAGTTTGCTTTACCGAGTTGTTAGCTTTATCTTTTACAGTACATATATCAGTTTGAATAGGTTCTTCTTCTAAATCAATTGTTTCTAAAATTTCTTGACTTTGGGGTAGTATTTGTTTCACAGCTTTATTTGTTAAATTAGTATCATCAATTGAAATAGTTGAATTTTCTATATCGCCGCCTTGAGTTAATATCGCTCTCTGATCAATACGCTTATTTGACATTGTTTTATCATTGTTAGCTTTACCATTATTTACTGATTTGGGAGCGACAGTATCAGTAGATTTAGTTAATGACTTAGTCGCTTCTATGGCTTGTGGCGGTTTTGGCGTTACATGTGAAACCAACTTTTTATTTAAATCACCGACTTCTTTTGCTGGTTTTTTGTCTTTATTGTTCACACTGTTGTTAGTTTCTGTTGATTTTTGTACTTCTGTCCTGTCTTTTGTATCAGTTTTATCTCCAGCTAGCTTTGGCAAACATACATGTTTCACAGATTCCATTTTAATAAAATGTTTTTTACCACTTAGATGTTGAAAAAGATTTTTATCTCCATATTGAAACACATTACAAACATTGCATAAATATTGCTTGTTCGTTGGGCCAATTATAAAACATGTTGTTAGTATGCATCTTAGTTCTAAGGATTTGTTTAATTTAGGACTTAATATACAGCTTTCGCCGCTTTCGAAAAGCATGTTAAGACCTTTTAGGAATAATTTAAGATCGTCAAAAACGACATCCAAATAACTTTACCGGTGCTAACTTAAAGAAGTTTCGTAAGGCGTCACAAAATTGCAATGCACATAAACAAGTAATTAATGCGTGCTTTAGCAATTTGTACTTGTTTTTTTATGTGCAATGCTATGTTCTACGCCATTTGTTCGTTACTCCAGAGTCTAGACTTGTCAAAATTAATTGGAAGACAGCAACTGTGACTTTCCACAAAGATCTAGACAACAAATTAGGATAGTCTTTAACAATTTAGGAGCATGCGTTCAAAAAACAATTGCTAGGCGCAAGCATTGTATGGTTAAAATAAAGTTCATTGTTACCAAATTTAAAGTCCAAGAAACTTTAAAGCTAAAGTATATTATAAGTTTTGATTGATTTCAATTATTGCGGCAAGGAAAGGTTGATAACAAGGAAGAACAAGACTACTGGATAATACAACAAGTTAAGTTTTAGCTGCATATTTTATATATTTTTTTCTTTGACCAAGGATGATTTTCTTTAATCTAACCTAAGATTTTGATTATGTGTGCCATCAATGTGATGTAATTGTTTTTACTTTGGCCAACAACGACAGCTCATACGCCACCTTAGTATCGAAAGTCTTTCACTGTATTTTTTTTTAAGTGGGGCGCAATCGCTGCACTTAAACTTTTTCTTAGACTTATTTTTGATTACAAACTTAGCAAATGTAAATTAATAAAGTAAAATAACAACATTTAACACTTCTTAATGCAGTTTTATAAAAACTTTTGCCCCTTATCTATATCTTTTACTTTAATCCCGCGTGTATCCATAAGCATGTTTATAATGACATTTTATCACATCAATAGAAAGCTTAAAACGCAGATAAA
>JAWNNR010000345.1:0-12272 GCA_035044725.1 Scaptomyza caliginosa
TAGGAGGCCTATGATGACGGTCTTTAATCAGCTAAAAGAAAATAATGGACAAAGCAAAAGTGAAGCAAAGGCACAGCTGCTGAAGAGGGAAACAACAGAGTGTGTGTCAGAGAGAAGCCCTTCTCATCTTGAGCATTCCTCTGCGTGGACGTCTCACTGCGCTGTCCATTCCACCATGAAAAGTATTCAGGCTCTGACCAACTGTGATGTCACCTGCAATCCTCCACTCACTCTCCCCCGTTGTTCTTGAGGTGTCGATGGGCACCATTGGCGCTGGTGCTGCTGGGTAGTGCATTCCTCGTTTTGGCGTTGTTGGTGCTGCTGCTGCTCATTTATTAAGTTCCCCCTTTTTTTTTTTTGCTGGAGGAGCTTTCTCCCCCCTTTTGCTTCCCGAACACACACACACAGAGAGAGATACATACCCTACTACACAAAACTGTTGAGAGAGAGAGAGAGCACGTTGCAGTATGGAAGCCAGCGGTGTGCCGCCGAGCTGTCCTCAGCCGTACGATCTCACGGCGCCACTCACCCGCCCCATCACGACACTCCAAGTCGCCCACTTTAGCCCCGCCAGCGGCGACCACGTGCCATCGCTAGTGCTCGGCGATGGCAGCCACTACTTCGGTACTGTCAGTGGGGCCGACAGAAAGGTCCCCAACGGCCTCGGTGTGATGCTCTTTCAGTATGATGTCACCGTTCCGCCGACGACACCAGCCATCGGCGGTGGCGATCGCGGCCTTCTCTCTCTTCTCTTCTTGGGCCGTGGCCCGTCGGACCAATCGGACTCCTCGGCCCTGGCGGCGCTGGTGTCCCGCTGTCGTGAGTACAGCAAAGGCGATCGATACGGTGGTGACTGGGTTGACGGACAGTTCCACGGAGATGGCGCGCTCTTGACCAGCTCCTTTTCGTACCAAGGCACGTGGAAGAACGGACGCATGCATGGGAGAGGCGTAATGCAATACACAAAGCGGTATGTCGACGAGCAGCATGGTGCCGCCCGGGACGGCGGTAGCACCACCGGTGTCAGCACGCTGCTCCTGCGTGGACTTTCTCTTCTTTCGCCCTTTGAGCTGGTCGGCTCCTCGCATGCGCCAAAGGAGTACATTGGCGACTTTGATGAGGAGCATCACCGGCATGGCGTGGGGCTGATGATGTACCACAGCGGCGACGTCTACGAGGGCGAGTGGCAGCAAAATCGCCGCCACGGAAAAGGGAAGCTCTGCACCGCCGATGGCAACGAGTACGATGGTGAATGGGTGGAAGATGAGCCACATGGAGTAGGGCGACTCGCCTATGCGAATGGCGAGCTCTACAAGGGGGCCTTGGAGCACGGGCAGCGCAGCGGCCACGGAATCATGCGGTTTGCCAACGGCGATGAGTACTTTGGCAGCTTCACGAACGATCGCATCGAGGGTCATGGGACGATGCGGTACCGCAACGGCGACGTCTATGAAGGAGAGTGGTATGACCACCTTCGGCACGGCTTCGGACAGTTCACGCTCAAGAAGACCGGGGCGACGATGCGCGGCACCTTCGTGCACGGCTTAATCAACGGAGAGGGAACGGTAGAGGTCCCTGGTATCTCCACTTTTACTGGGCTCTTCATCCGTGGAGTGCGGAAGTACGGCACCATTCACTGGCTCGACTACCCCAACCCAGCGGATGACGCCACCGCTGCCACCAGTGTGCCACCCACCCCCTCCTCACCATCGGCTTCTCCCACTACGGCGCCAGTCGAAGAGGCGGAGGAAGAAGCACCAGCGGTCGAGCTAACGCCGGCACCGGTATCAGTGCGGCGTCTCTGCTATCAAGGCGACTGGCGCGGCGAGCAGCCGCACGGCCGTGGGCTCTTGTGGTTCACCAACGGCGACTTCTTTTACGGCAGCTTTGTGAAGAGTATTCGTACCGGCCCTGGCTGCATGCGCTACGCCAGCTCTGGTGCTGAGTACAGCGGGGCCTATGACAGCAACCTCCGCCACGGGCGAGGGGTGATGCAGCTCGCGAACGGGACAATTTGCGCGGGGCTCTGGCATATGGACAGCTTCATTGAGGGCTACGAAGGGCAATGGAACGGCGTGACCCTTCACGGGCTCGGCCGGCTCTCTTTGCCACTGGATCTCTTCCTCGCCCTGGCATCCGGAAATGCTGCAGCCATCGCCGCCTGCACGACGGCAACGCCGCTGCCGGCCGGTGGCAACTACGATAGTACCGCAGAGAGCGATACGGCAGCCCCCGACATGGCCATCTCTCTCGAGTTCCCCGGCGGCGCTCCTGCGGCGATTCGCGATAGTGGCCAGCACCTCGCCCGTCGGATGGAACTGCCGCCGCACTACATGAGTTTCTACGGCCTCTTCCGCGACGGGGTGCGGGATGGTCTAGGCGTGCTGCAGCTGCCTGCGATGAGTGGGGTTGTGGGTGGGACGGGCAATATCACCGATGACAAGAAGAAGAGCCTGGAGAAGCGCAGCAATCGTGGTGGCAATGGAGCCGCTGCCTCTGGCCCTGCGGCTGACCAGTCACCCCCGCACCGCTGCCTGGTCGTAAAGGGGCGGTGGGCACGTGAAGTCCTGCAGTGTGACAGCGGTATGATGGGCTTCCCCAGCGGGGAGGTGTACATTGGCGGCTTCCATGGGGGCCGCCGCCAAGGCGACTGCGGGCGGCTGTGGCTCCCCGATGGGTCCGTCTACGTCGGCGGCTGGCAGGAGGACGCGCCGAGCGGCAGCGGCGTGTGGTATGCACGCAGCCGCGTCGACCCCGTGTACTGCACCATCACGACCAGCCAGCGACGGGCATCGGTGCCGAACGCCAACGCCGCTGGTGAAGATGCCCTCGCACAGCCGGTCGCAGTGGCCCCGCCCGGGCTTTTCTTCCTCTGGGGCCTCTTCGGCTCCACCAAAGAGGACGGCAGTGGTGCCGGTGGAGACGGTGGCAGCGACACTACAACGCAGCGGGCTCTCGTGGACTTCCACAACCACTTCGCCATGTGCGGCTCGTGGCACAGCACCTCCATGGCTGCCTCCACCTATGCCACGGCGGTACTGCCGCAACTGGTGGAACAGACGGCGCCGCTGGCCAACGGCCACCCGTGGCCCCAGGTCTTCCACTCCGACACAATGGCGGCGGCACTGCGGTGTCGCCATCCCCACCAAGGCACCACGAACATCTCCCACTCGACGCCCACACCAACATCGCTTTCGAAAAAGAGTGTGGCAGCTAGCAAAGCACAGGCCCTCACGGCGGACTCGTGGCTCGTCCCGACGGTGAAGCGCATCGCTGACTGCGCGGCGTCGTTGCACCTTAAGAAGAGCCCATCTGAGTATGTCGTTGGCAAAGCCGATGGCGTCGGTGTGGTGTACTTTGACGCGGGTGTCGTCGTGTCTGGGCGATGGCTCTGCAACTTGCCTCGCTTGGCAAACCCTTACCAGCCGTGGTCCGCCTACGATGGCTACCAGTGCTGGGTACAACGGCACGGAGCCGCCCTCCTCCTCTACGGCGATGAGCAGAAGTGCCTCAACAACCAGCAAGACACCATAGCCAATACGAATAGCGGTGGCTACTGTTATCCTGCTGGAAGTGCAGAGGTACCGCCTCGGTTTTCATCCGTCTTCACAACTGCCCTTGCCGCGGCTTCGGAAGATGTGCGTGGGGAACCGAGCCGTTGCAACTCCGCCCGGACTGCCACAGTGTCAGCCCTCGCGGTGGCTACCTCTCCGCTGGCAATGCCTGCTAACAGCGCCAAAACCCCGGCGAAAGAGACAGACGCCCTTCCTGCGGCGGTGGACAGCAGTGCCACCTCCGCGGAGGCCCCAGCGACCGGCGTCAGCAGCCCAGAGCAGTGCTGCACCTACTGTAGAAAAGCGTATAGCTTCTTCCGCCGTCGCATGCAGTGCACCTTCTGTCTGCGCTCGAGCTGCGCAGCCTGTCTTACGGCTATGGAGGTCAACGCCGGGGCGGAGGATGTGCAGGCAGCTTTGCGGCACAGCTTCGTCGTGGCGCAGCGACTCACGCACCTCACCACTGACACTACCGCGGCGATCCAGGTGGCGGCTGGAACAGCGCTCCTGTCCACCATCTCAGCAGCCGACATCGAGGAAGCCCTCCGCGCCAACGCCGCTAGTACTGTACCGGTCTGCTGCGACTGCGCGCGGGTGATGCTGCTGCGGCTCTCCTACAGTGAGATGTGGGTGCCGATATCCATCTTCGCGTCGGTCATGGGCGATGAGGTGCTGCACCAACATGGAAATTCCAGAAACGGGCAAGTTTCCAGCATAAGAGAGCCTGCTGCCGCTCTCAAGATGGAGTCCATCCGACAAGCGGACTACAACGACGGCGGCGAGGAAGTAGAGGAGGTGCTCATGCCGGACGATCTGCACCAACCGGATGGGCAACTGCTCGCCTCCTTCCTTTCGCCAGTCATCGCCGCGCCGGACCTGCACTGTGGAAGCGATGCCGTGGCGCCAGCAATGGTAGTGGGGGGCAGTGGCGGCGAGTTGGGAGGCGAGCCGCTCTCTGCTGAAGGGCTCATCTCGGGACAGACGATCACACAAAGTGTCTCTCCCTCCACCGATGGCGGAAAGAATAACGACACTGACCGGCACAGCCGGAGTCGGAGCAGTAGCAACAGCAGTAGCCATGGTGGAAGGGCCCCGCGTCGCAGCCGGCGTAGCTGTGAGCTGCTCCCCACCACGCAGTACATTATCTACAGCGGCTACACCTCACACTCTCTTCCACACCTCTACGGTGAGCTGTGGTGGGGTCGGCAGTACTACTACCGCGGCGGCTTCCTTGCCGGGCGGCGGCACGGTTTTGGTATGCAGATCATGTCAAATGGTGAACACTACGCAGGCTACTTCGCCGATGACGAATGGCACGGCAGCGGCGCCTACTACTTCGATGATGGGTCGATTCTCACCGGTGTGTTTCAGCGCGGGACGCTGCAGCGACCGATCTACCATGGCGAAATGCATGAAGAGCCACTCGATGTTGCGGTGTTGTCGGATGGATCGAAGCCACACAAGCGCGTGAAACTTGTGGCACATGGCCGCGGCATCGGCTACAGCACCGATGGATCTATTTACAACGGCGAGTGGGTCAGTGGACAGCGCCATGGTACCGGTGTGCTGCGGCTCGCTGGAGGAACTGCCGTTTACAGCGGGGAATTTCGTCACGGCTGCATGAAAGGCACGGGAAAGCTGATCTGCAACGATAGGACAGCCTACTACGGCAACTTTTCTGACGATAAGCAGCACGGCAATGGCCTGCTCTTTCACCCTGGCGGAGTGTTGGAGGGCCGCTGGCTGCACGGGGCATCGAATGGGCTGGTGCGCGAGTACGTCACGGCGAGCGGCGAAATCTACGAGACGACTTTCCGTGACGGGAACGAGCGGGATGACTGCTTCGCCTCCGCGCTGATGGTGGACGATTCATCCGTGGGGACGTGTGGGCAGTGCGATGCCACCTTCACCTTTTTCCTCCGTCGCCACCACTGCCGACTCTGCGGCGACGTCTTTTGCGACAGCTGCTCACAGCAGCGCGCCATCCTCCCATCCAGCCTTTTTCCGCAGGAAGCAGGCGCAGCGAATTACAATTATGGCCTGAGCAGCACTGCTGCCGCCGCCGTACCGCAACGAGTGTGTCGGGCGTGTTTTCACCGGCTGGAGCAGCGCCGGATGGTAGCGATCCGCCGCTACGGCGATGGCAGCATCTACGCTGGGTGCTGGAGCCAAGGAAGGTGGGTCTCCCGCGGCCTCTACTGCCGCCCTGATGGACTGTTCTTTGTCATGGACACGTTTGGTGCTCTGACTGTCGTGAGTAGAGAGGGCGACGACATGCGTGCTGGGAAGGCGGATGGCTCCTCTAGTAGTGGTAGAGGTGGCGGCCATCTCAGCCGCAGGCATCCACGGGGTCGCCGCCCTGCAACGGCCATGGCAATTTCCTCCTCCGTTCTTCAGGATGCCAGCCCATCAAAGGCGGAGCTGGACGCGCTGCCAGAGAGCTCGCCGCGTTCCGACCTCGATGCCTTTCTGCTGTGGTGGGCGACGATGGTGACGCGTTGTGGCCTGCACGTCCGACTGGCAATTCCGCTGCTGCATCGATACCAACAAATGCCAGGGGCTCTGCTGCGGCGAAAAGACAGCACTGTTGTCGTCGGCTCGGATGTCGCAGCCTTCCTCGCCGGGGCCACCGCCAATACTCCAGCACCAGCAGCAGCGCCACCGCCTCCCTCCATGGCAGAGTTGACGCCGCCGCGCATTCCACAGCATCCTCCGGTGAAGATATTTGTTACACCGACCAACCTGCCTGCAGCAGCGAAGGAAGTCGACGGCAGCGACAAGGCAGGTCTCGCAGCCGATGTAGATGCCGCCGCGCTGCGGGCGTCGAAGTACATGGTGCTGACAATTCCGCGTGCCCCTGCGGTGCCAGTCACTTCCGCCGTGGAGCCGATGGCCTCCACGCTGGAGGCGGAGTCCGTCACGTGGGCTCTTTGTCCGCCACCGGCCATCGCCGATCACGACATCACCGATGACAATTTTCTGTGGGCGATCGTAGCAGAACGGGAGGCGTGGCACCTCGCAGCAACCCACAAAGCCACTGAGACAGCAGTGGGAGAAGAGGAGGGAGAAACGGATGGCACAGTTGCAACAAAAGAAGAGGAAGGGCCACTGCCTCCGCTATTGCCACCGACGCCGCCGCTGCCAGCCATCTCCCAGTTAACCACCATGTCTTGGGAAGACTGGAGTGTACGAGAGGTCCCGCACTACTGCCCACCGATACCCAGCAACGAGACCTCTACCACAGGCACAGCAGTAGTGCCGCTCTCTGACGCCGATCTCTACTTTAACGTCTCGCTGATGCAGCCCTTCGTGCCGAAGACACAGGAGGTGCTGGAGCGGGGCAAAATCTGGTGTGTGGAACAGCTCGTGGAGAAGATGCAGCACATCGCTGGCAATAGCAACAACAGCAACGTAGGCGAGAGTGCTGGTGGTGGTGGGAATAGTGCAGCAGCAACAACACGGAAAACTGCGGCGGTGGCGCCGGCATTTGGTGCGTCAACGTCTCCGGAGGTGCGCTCCAAGACTATTCGATGGGCCCCGGCGCCGCTTCATGGCCCATTTCTCTTCCAAATAACTGCCTTTGATGATATTGATGGCGAGACTAAGAGCGAAAACGAGGACCAGTCGCAGCTGGGTGAGGTAAGGGAGGTGAGCCGCAATTTGACGGCAAGGAAAACCGAGGGAAAGGGAGAAGCGGTGGCGATGAAGACGTGGGACGGACTGCCCGAGATGTTTAAGGTTGCTCAAATAGAAGTCAAGCAACACCACTAGCTCTTCCTCACCTCCTGATCTCCTATCCTCCCACTCCTCTCGTCTGTTTCTCCGTTGCCCATCTATGTGATTTCTGACCAACAACGAAGAGAGGGAAAATGATGCAGAAATGATGTGCCCTACAACGAATGAGCCCATCTGCATCCACACTTTTGATGCTTGCTGTTGGTGCTGATGCTGCTGCCGTTTCCTTTTGCTCATGGTTCGGTGGAAATGGAAGTGGGGATGGACACGCCAGATCTCCCCATTGTGTGTGTATGTGCGTGTGTGTATGAGGAAGCTTTACGACTGTGCACATTATTTTTACTATCGATTGCTTGCTGGTAGCTCGACTTATTTAATCATTCCCTTTCCTTTTTGTTTCTCTTTCTTACCTGTCTCTGCTCGCTCACCTTCTCTCTCTCTCTTTGCATGGCTGTGTGGAGGTGTGTGCGTGCGTGTGTGTGTGTGTGTGTAGGTGTGTGCCTCTGCATGGTTATCCCTGTGTCCTCCCCACTCCCTCCCCCCTTTGCGAAAGCCAACTACTTTTTCCCCTTTCCCTGACACACGCACACACTTTTATACACTTTGGAGCTAATTGCTATAAAGATGTGCCAGTGAGTGGAAAAGGGGGGCAGAGTCCCATTGACGGACAAAACGAATGGAAAATGTGAATCAGCTGACAACAACAGCAGAAGACGAGTCCGGAGAGGAATACAGCAAACCCCTCCCTAAACGGAAAAAGGAAGCTGCTTGCCTCCTTCCAACTGCGTGAGAGGGAGCAGCCACCATGCTATTCCTTTCTGTGGAATAGCGAGGTACTGCCCTCCCCCTTGTGTGGACGGCCGCATTCTTGCCGTGTTGGTGTGTTTGCTCCCCCCCCCCCCCCGTGGCAAGGTGGTCTGAACGCACTGTGAAAAGGGGGAGGGGGCGGCGGCCGGCGCTACGCAAGACAAGAAAAGGGGGAATATTAAAAAAAAAAAAATGGGAAGGCGGCGATGACGCCGTCTCCTCTCTTCCCTTCCAGACCTGGCATGACAAACTCAAATAGGAACCAACGGTACTCTCTCTCTCTCCTCTCCTCTCCTCTCTCTCTCTCTCTCTGTTGGCACGCCTCGCAGTCGCAGTGTTACCGCAGTGTTGTCCACCCACCCACCCACCCCCCTCGTTCTCCATACTTGACAACTGCCACCACTCTCAGTACTGTCAGTAGTTTGCGTTAATTCTTTCTTTTTGGTTTCTCTCTTTTTTTTTTATTTATTTATTTTTCTTTTTTTTTTCGCTCTCGTTTTTGCACTCCCCCTCCCCCTTTTGTTTTTTTTTTGTTTTTGTTTGTTTGTTTGTTTAAGCTTCTCACCGATCGACTGACACACAGAGAGGCAGGCAGGCAGACAGACTGACAGACGTACAGAACTCCCCCTGTCTGTCAGTCTCTCTCTCTCTCTCTCTCTGTCTGTCTGTCTGTCGGTGTGTCTCGCCTTTGCAGCTGTAGGCTCTTTTTTTTTTCCTTTTTGTTCTTGTTGTTGTTGATTGCTTTGTTTCTCAAGGGAGAGCGGCAGAGAACAAACAAGGCAGAAAGGACGAGGAAGATTGATTGATTGACTGTCTCATTGGGGGACTCATCGGCTCATTGACTGACTCATTGATTGATTGATTGATTGATTTCGTTTTGATGTATTGAGAAAAATAATAAGAATAAAAAGAAAAGGAAAAAGGGGTGTGGGAGAGAGAGACAGACAGACAGACAGCTACCAACTCCAAAGAGTGCCAGCGGTGTCTCGACCAGTCCTACCCTCCCCCCCCCCCTTCTCTCCCTCTCTATATCAATCGTAACCAATCATTCTATATCAGTATAGTGAACTCCCTCCCCTATCCACATAAGCTCTCTTTTCTACGCCACCTCTCACCCCTCCCACACACACATATACACAAATATCCAAATACAGTGATTTATAGAAATATATATCTAGATGAGAGAGATACTCATCTATACCGTTACATAGGTGCACATATATATATATATATATACAACGATATATATAGCACGTCGCCGCCAACAGCTGTGTTGCTGTACTTGGTTGTGAGCTCTCGTGGTAATCGATCACCATTGAGTCCTCTGTCCTCTAGTGGCCTTTTCCTTTTCTCTCCTTTCTTGTTTTCTATTGGTGAGGCAATAGAGAGAGAGAGGCAGAGATTGGCAGGCGGAGGCAGATCGTCAGAGGCAGATTGATTGATCGATACATCCGCTATCATCGATATCTCTATCACTGCACGTTTGTCGAAGAGCGAAAAGCGGAGTGGGTTTTTTTTTTTTGTTTAGTGAGCGAGGCCGTTGGTGTGTGCGTGTGGTTGGGAGAAACCAGCAGTTGATTCGTCAGAACAAGGGACGACTGTGAGTCAGGCAGAGAGACTTGGCTACGGACGGAGTGCGAAGGGGAGAGACGAACAGACGAAGAAAAGAGAGAAAAGGCCGCTACAGCATAAGAACTCTATATAGATTGACTGAGTCGAAAATACGAACAAGAGAAGAAGACGTCTGATTCCACTTAATTGTTTGTCCGTTGCTCATTACCAATTCCTCCAGAGGAGAAAAACAAGACACCATCCGAACAGCAACAACAACAAGGAGAAGAAGGAGGGGGGAACTAGACAGACGGAAGGAGAAAACTCAACTGGTCTTTCCTCATTGCTCTTCTTCTCTGTTTCTCACTTGTGTCATTGTCATTGAGAGAGTTCCACCTGGGAGTTTGAGGGCTGCACACGAGTAACACTACCACATCTACGGCAACGTCCATTTTGAAAAACAGAGCTGACGCTCACACAGGAAGCCAGAGTTTGCTTGTTTTTTTTTTTTTGCATTCGTCACTGCTACTGCTGCTACGACTAACATTATTATTAAAAAATCATACGCATTTGTCTGCCTGTGTGGAGCGGAAGGGAAAGGACGGTGAAACAGAAGACGTTTAGTGAGCTCGAGTGAGAAGGAGGAGAACTACTCCAGAGAAGCACCCCCAGCAGTCGTCTCTCTTGCGTTGGCTGTCCTCGTGTGTGTGTGTGTGTGTGTGTGTGTGTCAGAGAGTGTCATTGTACTACCAAGACAAAAAGGGGAGAGAGAGAGAGAGAGATACCCTCACTGACGGATCTCTCACTCACTCACTGCCACTCTGCATCCTGACCAACGATTCATATTTGTTTGTTTGTTTTTGTTTTTGTTGTTTTTTTTTTTTTGTGAAATTATTCGTCGTTGCTCGACAGCAGTTTTTTCTTTTGTTTGTTTGTTTGTTTGTTTTGGAGGAGGGGAGGCGGGCCTCATTTTAGATTTTCCCGATCGTTATTTTTGTTTTGTGTTCCCCCCCCCCTTTTTTTTTCGCTTCGTTTTTCGTCACCACTGTGCCTTTTTGTCTTTTTTTTTTTGTTTTTGCTGTTTTTGCTGTTGCTGTTTTTGTCCCTCGCTGTCTGTTAATCCATCTCTCTCTCTATCTTGACAGAGAGACAGAGAAAGAGGGTGGGGGGGGGGGGCCATACATAGATCCCTATAACACTGTATATATCTATCTATCTACCGATATCGGACTATCTGTCTATCTCTATAGGTAGATCTCCTCCTCCCCCCTCCCCTCCCCCCTTTTTTTACCCACTAAGCATATTTAAGAAAAGTATTGACAAACAAACAAAAACGAACGAAAGAGAGAGAGAGAGGGAGGGGAGAACAACGAGTAAGCGATACCGATCTAGAGAAATACGTGGGGGGAGGCGGAGGACTAGCTCGCCGGCGCCTCTCTCTCTTTCTCTCGCTCTTTCTCTCTAGAAGCAGCGGCTCGATCGATCCATACTATTCGTCATTTCTCTCCATCGTACCTCCACTCGTCTGCTCCCACAGAAAACGCTTCTTTCCAACACAAATATTTAAAAAAAAAAAGACAGAGAAAAAGGAAGGATTAATGTCGGTCTGCAGCTGCAGCAACACCACCGCCAGCGACGCCGACAGCAGCAACATCGACACAGCCTTTCTCATGCCGCACCGGAGCAGGGGACTCATAATAGACGTTCGACAGGTTGCCAGTGTGAAGACGTACAGCAACTCGCCACGCAGCTGCTCTGTCCCCGTTGCGGAGTCGCCGACGATCCGGCCGTCTCTGCAGACACCGGGTATCAGCCCTCCCACGCCGAGCCGCTGGATGGCCGGCCCCCTACCACCCACCCACCTCATCGGGTCGCACCACCACACGCATCTCCACGGCAGCAGCGGCAGCGACGGCGATAGCGACGGTGGCATGGAATTTCTCACCATCGGCGGCAGCGGCGATGTCTCACACCATTCCCATCGCGGTGACCACCGTGGAGGGACCGATGACGAGCAGCTGGCTGACTCCCTCACTGGCTACGTGGCCAGCAGCCTCACCCCCTCTCCTCCTCATCACCATCATCTTCCTCATAGCCGTCCTCCTCTCGGTGACAAGACGCATCAGGCGGGAGCGTTGGCTCCGCTACAGCTGATTTCTCCACCAGAGGCACCATCGCTCACCGCAGCCGCTGGCAGCAATGGCAGTAACAGCGGATGCAGCAAATTTCGGCATGGCGTGCCGCTCGATCCAGTGTTGCTGAGGGAGTCTGCCGTCGTGTCATCTCTGTCGCTGATGTCGGGTGCCGCGGTGAGTTCGGTGGTGATGGCGCCGACCAGTGTGATACTGACAGCAGGACGAGAGAGAGGGATGGTGGCTGGTCGTGGTAGATGTCTTCGTGGTGGAGTACTGCACTATTCCGATGAGCTGAAAATGAAACAGAAGCCGTATCTTTCCAATCAGCGCCGCCCTGACTACGTCGGTTTTGGAGCCGCTCGCTACACCGACTCCTCACCGTCCTTGCGCGCCGGCCCTCCTCCAAAGGTTCCAGAAGCAAGCAGCAACAGTAGCAGCTGGTGTGGATACCAGCAACAATACGTACTCTGAACCAAGGCCACACATAAAG
>JAWNNR010000347.1:0-16172 GCA_035044725.1 Scaptomyza caliginosa
TACGTATTGCTGTCCTCTCTATGCAGCACTGTAGATCGAAAGCGAGAGAGTAGCACAGTTCTAAAGATGGGGGGGTATCAAATCCTCCCCCACCACCACCGCCATCCACACCCCTCCTCCTCCTCTACAGACCCATCCCCCTTCCTCCACTAGCTACGCTCTGCGCACTTCAGCCGGCCCATCCACCACGCCGGCCTCTCGTAGCAAAAGAAGAGCGACACAAGGAAATACTGACAAGCAAAGAAACAACAGCCACCGCGTAGAGATGCCGTGGACGAGGGAAGTGAGGGAGAGGTGCCACGTCTATTGATGACAACCGCTAGCGAGAGAGTGTGTGTGTGGAGGAAGAGGAAGTGGTCACCTCATTGAAATACCACGTCCCTCCTCCGTCACGAAGACAAGCACGACCGGCACGCTGCTCGTTGGTCGAGTCATCTTTGCTCCTCTCCCTCCCACTCTCTTCCCTCACGCTCTCGTCACGCATCGCCAAAAGAAGGAGAAACAGAAGGATAACGGAGAAACAAAAGGAGGAGGACGGGGGGCTGTGCGGCCGACCGACCCCCGGCAAACGGCGACGGGTACAGAGGAGAGCCCCCCCCCCCTCCCCCAAAAAAAAAAATAGTGGGTGAGTCAACACGTGCATACTAGTCAGCCAGTGTGTGTCTGTGTGTGTTGCTCAACACGTGTGTGGCCCTATCGAGGTCGCACTACACTTGTCTCTATATGAGCAACACAACGGACCTCCAAACACACGCATCAACAAAACAAATCGATACAAAGGGATACGTACCCACAAACTACAAAACGGCCATCACGTGTTGGGCAGAGCAGCTCACACACCTGCGACAGCAACTGCGAACGGAGCAGTGACGATGCGGTGACCTTCCTCGAAGCAAATCATCATCCAGTGTCAGCAGCAGAGAGGCGGCACTTCTGCAACAATAGCACACACACAGAGAGAGAGAGAGAAGGCGCCATCAAAGTAAACAAAGAGGCTACAGGGAGAAAGGAGCCCTTCCAATAGGTGCAGTGGCACTTTCCTCCATCCCACTAACGTCCCTCCGTCACAGCAGCCCAACATCGCCTCTCTTTCCTTCAAGTAGGGGGGAGATAGCCAAGGTTAAATTTCCCCTTCGTCGCCCTCACCAGAGAAAAGGAAGAGAAGAGTCCTAAAAGGGGGCAAAGGACAGCTGATGTGTCTCAGCTGTCTCGACGGGCTGGTGGTACTCCGTCTCTCTCTCTCCTCTGGATGTGACACCAGAGAAAAGGGAGGGGAGAGAGTGGAGAAGAGGAGGATAGCCGTCATGACTCATCGGCAGTCCCTTCGCGTTTTTCAGTGTCATGACACAGACGGCTGTAGCGGAGCCCTCTACGCTCTTTGGAGGGCATCATAGCCAACATCCCCGCGGGCAATCCTCGTCCACCAGTCAGGTACCAGCACGTCTCCCACCCTCCCTCTCAGCCCTTCGTTTTAAACACCGATGAGCCTCTCTCTCGCCCTCGCCTCCCGACACACATGGCGCCTCCCACCACCAACACCATCACCGCCCCTTTTCGTGTTGGACTGCCAGCAATGCTAATAGTGACGCATTACGACTACTACAGGTATACATGGATGGACATCTATGCCCTTTTACATTTGGCGACTCAACTGTCGGGTGAAGATGCCGGATGACGATGCGGTGCGTCCGGTGGGTGGCGTGTGGCGCGACGGTGTTCGGTGCGGCGTCGCGAGTCGCGTAAAGACGCCGTCACCGCCGCTCCGCAGTGACGACGCCGGGCGGCGCGCTTTCTCCCTTACTGGAGCCGCCGCTGTCGCTGGGGCCTTCAGCACGCCACTCTCCGTTCCGCTACTCCCGCTGTGAAGCGACTCTCGAGTGCTGCGCGCCTTCGGTGACGTGGCGCCGGACGGCAGCAGCGGCCGTGAGCCGCTCCACGCGTTGACCAGGCGGCCGCCTCCAGCGGCCCGCGGCGTACCGGTGACCCCAAAAGCGGAAGACGGCGCCACTCGTGGTGCCTTCATCGATGTCAGAGACGAGACGGACGGCGATGTAGTGCGCAGGCGCGTCGTGTTGGGAGCTGCCGTCTGCATTGCCACGCGTGGTCCGTTAAGCGGGCGACCCAGGAGGTTGTGGCTCGGCACCCGCTCAAACTTCTGGCGAGCCGTTGGCGTTCGAGTGAAGTGCGGCGTCGCATCGCGTGAGCCACCGTTGCCGCGCTGCAGAGGCGACGCAAACCGCCGCATCTCAACGGGTCGGTGGGTGTACGTCGCCGTCTGCGGAGTGGCAGTGCGCGTCGTCTGCGGCCGCCACATCCACGGGCTGCTCGTCGCTGACGCCGGCCGACCAGCGCGCCTCGACGTGTCAGCACTGCGAGGCCCTCTGGCGCTTCCAGGGCGGTACGGCACGCCGCCCCTTCGCCCGGCGGCACCAAAGAGGGTTCCGGTGTTGGTGCGCGTGAAGCCATTCACCGACCGCGTGCGCTGCAGCGGCGCCGCTTTCGCCACCGCCGTGGCAGACCGGCCGAAGCGCGACGCAGAATGCAGCCGTGCGAAGCGGGAATTCGTCGCAGACGGCGTGCGCTGTAGCGGCGACGGAAAGCTCCGCTGAACCGGAGAGCCGTAAAGCGGCAGCCCCGCCGGCTTGCGCGCGCTATTTCCACCGCCAGCGGCGCCACGACTACTGAGGGGCTGCCGGTACGACGACGCCGTGCGGTTGAAGGAGGCGGAAGCTGTGCGCACGAGTCGCGTCGGCTGATCCCTCACACGCTGCCGGCCGCTGTTACCGCCCGTCAGTGACGGCGTGCGCACGAGTCGCGTGCCGCTCTCCATTCGTCCATAGGCGGACGTCGAGCTGGTGTGAATGAGCGCACCGGTGCGGGACGGCGTCCGCTGGAAGCCGTTCGGCCGCGAAGCGGTGCGCTGGAGGGGGGCTGGTGCTGTGTACCGCTGACCAACGCCGCCGTTAGGGATTCCCCGTCGCCTCAGCATCGCGCCGCTCGTTCGTGTCGCCAACGGCGCGTGCTGCCGGCCCTGCGGCCGTCCACGCGCAGACGATGGTGCCCCCGCTGCTACAGAGCCCAGTCCGCCAAACTTCGATGGCAGCTCCTTCATGAAGGGAGAGCTGTGCACGCTACTTGGGCGGCTGCCACCGTAGAGCTGCGGTGGCGGCAGGTCTCCTCCAATGCTGCCACGAGTGCTGCGCAGGCTACCACGCAGCTGCGTCGTACACCGGGACGGCGACATGTCCAACATGCGTGTGGGCGTGTAGTTCTCCAGCAGACTGTCTCGCGGTGCCGTACGCACACCAGACGAGCCGCCGAGGGGCGTCGTGGCTTTAATCGTTTGGCGTGGCGTTTGACCACCAGCGCTCAAAGGCGTTTTGCCGCTGCCCAGCGGGCCACCCCGCTGTTGAGCTGCACGATGCCGTCCTCATCCGTGACGCCTCGCTGCCCTTCGTCATCCGCTTCCTCCGTGTCGGGAGAGACCATCACATAGAAGTCGGATGCCCTTGGCTCATGCATTTCGACCGCTGCTACGGCTGCTTGGTCATCTAAAAACTGCACAAACGATGGGAAACGCGGCGCCGGGCTGACGCTCCTCCCGGAGCCGCAGGAGTCGGGACTGATGCTGGCACCAACGCGGCGCGGCGGCCCGGACGAGGCGCTGCCACGCACAGGGGCAGCATTTGCATTAGCGACGGAACTGATGCCGGATGAACGCGGTACGAGGTCCACATCACCTCCGTCGTCGTACCGCCTCGGCATCTCTCGCTCAAACACCGCACTACCACTCAGGCAGCCGGTCCTTGCTCCCTCGCTAGCATTTTGCTGCGGGCTGTGGGTCTGCAGGATCTTCGGCTCCGTACTTCCCGTCTTGAGAGACTCTGCCGCCCCAGCCACCGCCGTAGAATACGGCGGGGTCTCACTTTCGCCGGCGACGAGATAACTTGAACGTGTCCACGAAGTGCTGGCACGGTAGATGTCAGCGATAGAAGAACAGATGATCGCCTCCGCACCATTGGACGGCTTCTGCTCCGGCTCCGGGGAGTACTCCATTACGCGGGTGGCGCATTCCGTGCGCCGCAGCAGCTCGGAGCCGTGATGGCGTTTGGGCGACTCGCTGACGCGGTTGCCAGCGATCGAGTTCTCCTTTCCGCCGCCGTCGACGACACCCGACACGGAGCGGCGCGTCGAAGGAAGCGAGATATCATTGGGGTGGAAGTTTGGCGACTTCCGCTGCTGCTGCTGGTTTGCTGACACCTGCACCAGCCGCGCGCCGTTCGTTTCCGTGGAGCCGCGTGAGCCATTTACGGAAGGCCGCGGTGACTTGGACACCGACTTCTTCGCTGTTGTGGTGTTGTTGTTGGTCACCAGCGGCCGCTTCGCTGCGCTGCGTGGGTGGGGCGAGAGGCCTCCACCGGACGGTGGCGTGTAGCTGCGCAGCGTAAAGCGGAACATCGAACGCAGCAGCCGCCCGCCGCGCTGGTCACTGTATTCGATGATCCTCATCACCAGCAGTGGCCCGCTGCGCGTCTCGCCGAGCAGCCACATGAGCGACGTAGGGCCGCGGCAGACACAGCAGACCCAGCCCTTCCCATATCGCACCTCTTCGCGGCATTGGGTGCAGGTGAGATGGTCGCAGCGTCCGCAACGGCTGTCGGACTCCGCCTCACTGGATTGTGAGAAGAGTTTGGAGCAGCGCTGGCATCGCTGGTGCAGTATTGCCGAGCTGCGTCCGTTGCCGGACAACGGTGTGCGGCTACGCTGAGAGAGGCTCTGCTCTCCCGGTGTACGGACCGCAGAGCTGGTCTTGTCTTTAAAGAGGGCGGAGAAACCGCGCTTATCTTCAGCAGCGATAACATGGTGCAAGTATGCTTGGTGGTGCGTCTTTGTACGTCTTTTTATTTCGATGCAACGGTGCGTGCGACAGCCCTTCGGTTTTCGGGTGCAGAAAAGGATGTGGCTGCTGCTGCTGCTGCTGCTGCTGTTGTCCAACAGACGAGCGGGTGGAGGGAGGCGGAGAACCCTAATAAAAAAAGACGAGAAGGGCTACCGAAGAGGACAAAACTTCACGGCCTCAACTACCACGACACCCCTTAGCTCTCTCTCTCTCTCTCTCGTCTCTTATTAGCTTGGGTATAGATGTGTCTCTATGGGGTGCTTAGAATGGGTGCGTGCGGCACTGCACGAGCTGCAAGCAGAAAGGGGGAAAGGTGCGTGCGTGCGCGGGTGCGACGAAGAGGTTGGCTGACCCAACACTCCAAGCTCACTGCGGTAGAAGTGACAGGTGCAAAGAAGACTCATCACCAGAGAGAAGAGGAAGGAAGAAGCAGCAAAGTGTGCGAAACGTAACCACAAGACACAATACGAGACGCAATAAAGAGATGGCGCGGCGGGCGGCACGTCGGCATTCAAGTAGAACCTGTGTCCTCCGCCTCCATTTACCCTAACCCTCCCCGCAAAAGGGAGAGCTCCAAACAGCGAGTAGGACGAACAAAAGGAGGGAAAGCGGGGGAGGGACACAGCAACGCCAGAGCACCCCGCAGTTGTCCTTCACTCCCCACGGTTGTAGACACTGTACTGCTGATCACTTAACTTGCATGACACGCTGCAGTCTGTTTGGTTGTGATGTGCTGCTCCCCGCTGCAACCACCAACCACAACCCACACGCATAAAAACACGGTGGGGAGAGAGAGGAAGTATGAGCATCATACGAAGAGGTGTGACGAAAGGGCTCCTGCTCAGCGCAGTCCCACGATCCCCATCAGCATATCCAAAAGAAACCCCCCACCAAGACCCACACACACCCACACACACACACACACACACACACCAAAAAAGTAAAGTCAAATACCAACACACACTCACACCACTCTCTTTGTCTTGCCAAAGAGTCTAGTTACTCCGGCTGCTCCTCAGAACCAGGTACCCCACATGAGAGAGCGGCGGCCAAAACTGTTGCCAGGCCGCACCGCCAGCCGCTCGGCAAGACCCATCAAATAGCTCTGCGGCGGACGATATGGCGGTAGTGGCGTTGCAACATTCTTCCCTAAAGCGTGTTGCGGCACCTGCAGCACTGGTGTCCACGATGCTGAGGCCTTTGTACCGGTCTTTGGCACCGTTGGATCGTAGTTCGCCAGGAGATGCAGCGTTGGGCGATGGATGTGGAACTTCTCAAAGTGCCGCACGAGCTCGTTCGCTGGGCGATTGGGACGGAAGAAGTGAAAGAGAGAAAAGTCACCATTGCGCGACGCCTTGGCGAGGGAGGACCCCGCCACCAGCGTAGGGCTGACGACGTTACTAAAATGCAGCGACAAACACAGCAGGCGCAGATCCTCTGACGTAAGGAGCCCCACCTTCCGCAGCGAGGCCACACGGCTGCTCAGTCGCCCATAGTACTGAAGACAGGAAGGATCGGTAATGGTGTAAGAGGTAAAACCCGCCGGCAGCTGCTCCGCCTCCTTTCCGCCAAGCAGATAGATGACGCCAGGCAGAAAGCGAAGCTGCGCCGCCGCCGCAACCGATGTGTGCTGCTCCACTGTTAGGTGCGGGATGTCAGTCGTCGCCGCAAGGGTCAGGAGCTGCTCGTAGTTTGGTGCGGCGTGCATGTGCAGCTGCGTGGAGTCGTGGCTGATGGTCTCCCACGGGAGCTTGTTGTAGGAGATGAGCGACGGGTACTTCAGGTTCAGGCGGAAGGACTTCCCCAGAGCCGGCCGGCACAGACGCAGCATCACGAAGAAAGCGCCGCCACGGCAGCAGAGGACGACTACCACGACTAAAGGAGTACACTA
The DNA here is from genome assembly GCA_035044725.1 of Scaptomyza caliginosa. Lineage (NCBI taxonomy): Eukaryota > Metazoa > Arthropoda > Insecta > Diptera > Drosophilidae > Scaptomyza > Scaptomyza caliginosa. The sequence continues at coordinate 6,792 of JAWNNR010000347.1, forward strand.
GAGAACCAGACAGCCACAGCACGCAGAAACAATAGGAGGGAAAAAAGGAAGAGAAGAGAGTCGCATACAGTGCACGAGTAGTACCACGGCGGTGGTTCACACACCACCTCTCGTAGCTATTGCAAAACAAACGAAGAGAGGAGGCGAGGCGAGGCGAGAGAGATGGAGCGAGGCAGCAGCACCGCCACACTTCAGAGGGAGTGGTGGCGGCCTAACAGCAGATGCTCACCCCACACCACTGGTACGATCTCCTTCATTTCCCTCTCATCGTCCAAGCATGCAGAGCAAAAAAAAAAAAAAACTGTCGTGTTGCAACACAGCTGCAGCGGCGTATCGCTACATCCAGCAGTCGAGCGCGATAGGCACGCGACAAGCAGAGCGAGAGGTAAGGCCACAAGCACCACAAGAATGTGGGTCTCTGCTACTCATTGGAGGTTTGAGCTGCTCCAGCGACGAGTCCGTGCCTAAAGCAAAGGCAGCGAGCACAAAGAGGGAGAAAGGAAATATGATTGACCATTCATTTGACTTGGCAGAGTACATCGTTGACAAAGAGCAAGACAAAGACAACGGTGGACAGTAAGAAGACGACCTGACTGAGGGGCTCTGTCGACGCCTCTCCCTCACTCCCGCTGTACTGCTGCCGTGCAAAGAGGCCATCGACTTCTACTATTCTCTTCTCTGATGACTACAACATCAGTGGATGTGGGTGAACGTGCAGCATCTCTTCAGTGCGTTCGTCGTCACTCGGTAGTGCACGGGCCCCGGAGAGGAGGTCCTCAATGCACTCCGATGACGGACTGTCCGTCGCTCCGCCTTTTATTTCCACGCCGTCTCGCAGGCGATTGGCGTGGCGACGGCGGGTTAACAGCTCGATGACACTGCGGTGACGGACCAACGCGTCACGCAGCTGCTGCACTGTTTGTCGCAGCAGCACCGAGCGATTCTCCGAGTCTTCGAGCTGATCACGCACACCCCGCAACACGAGTGTCTGCCGGTCCAGCTGATCCCGCAGTGTCCCGTACAGCACACTTTCTTTCTCAGCAGTGTCCTCCTTGCGTGGCGCGTGACCGTCGTGCTCCTTGCACCGCTCCACCGCCTCCTGTGCCATTCGGCTGTTCTCCGTCGCGACCTCTTCGTAGCAGCGTGCGATGGATTCCTTTTCCCGCCGCTGCGTTGCCGCCTCCTCCTTCGCCTGCACCAACTCCGCCTGCAGCTCGTCGCGTTCCTTCCTCAAGGCACTGGTCTCTCGATTTGTCAGGTCTAGCAAGTTCAGTGTTTCAGCCATGTCGCGGCGGTACTCCTCGTTGACTTGCCCCACGGCAGTAGTGCACAGTATTGACATTGCAGAGGCACCACCCTCCCTTTCTAATGTGGCCGCGGCGGCTGCGTCATTCAGCAGCGTCGCGATCATCGCCTCCTCCATCGCCGCCAGCTCGGCGATGTGATTGACCACCTGCGTGGAAAGCTGCCGGCGCTCAGCAAGCCCGACCGCGACAGGGCCGCCAGCAGCAGGTGCTCCGCAGGCGGCGAGTAACTCCAGCAGCGAGTCTGCCACCTTTGTCGCTGTGGGACTGACGGGAGGTACGGCAGCCGGTGCATGGCACTCCTTCTCAAACTCCCCAATTCGCTGCAGCAGCGCACGGCGTCGTTGGATGGTGTATGCCAACCAGCGGCAGCACTGCCCATTGAGCGCCTCTGCCACACCACCATGAGCAGAAGGCGATGACGTGAGATCCGCCGTGGAAGGGCCCTGAAGAGCCGCCGGCGCTGGGACTTTCGCAGAAGACGATGACGGCGGTGGCGGCGGTGGCGGGAGTCGTTGTGGCCGCTGACTCGCCCTCCCGGCCATCTCTCGTTCTACCGAGCCTCGCTGATCTGGTGATTCGCTCTGTGTGTTGACTTGCTGCTGCTCTTGTACCAACCGGCCGAGCTCGTTGATCTCCGCCATCAGCTCAGCATACGTCGGCGCAATAGCCACACCGCCAACAGCGGCGCTAGTAGCCGCCACGAGCCCTGCAGTCTTTCCATGGCCGTTCTGCATGATTTTTGGTAGCGGCGGTGGGACAGCCGTGGGAGAGTCCTCCACATCCGCCGCCTCCCTCTCTCCTGCCGGCAGTGCAGCACCCATCCGCGTCTCAGTCAGGCGGTGCAGCTCGACACTGCTTTGACCGTCCACTGGCTGCAGCGCATAGCTGCTGTGCGGCGTGTGGGTTCGTAGCAGCGTCCACAGTTGCTCACACTCCTGTTGAAATGCGCACAAGCCGGGCATCGCGCCATTCAGGGAGACGACATCCTCTTCGACCTCCACACCCGTGCCATTCACCATGACGGCGCTGCCACGGCGATGCACCGACGACAGACTGCGTAGCTGCGCAATATCGTTGTATAACTCATCGGACGGGCTCTCGGAGAATGGTGGTGGCAGCGGCAGCGGCTGCTGTGCTGCAAGGGACTGCCGCAGCGCTGGATGATGCACCCGAGTAGCACGAGGCAGCGATGCGACGGCTGGTGGCGAAGAGATCACGCGATTCTGTCGCGGCGACTTCTGCGACTGCATCATACCCGTGAGTGGGTCATGCAGCTGCACGAGTGCCTGGTGCAGTCGTCCGTCGGGATGCGAGGCGGCCGCCGTGAGAAACGGCGTGTGGGCAGAGCGAGCGGCGGAGTGGCTGCCGGGCCGTGCGACCGCCGAGGACTCCGATTTCACCGGCGCAGCAGGAAGTGGGGAGTACGTCGGGTAACTGAGGTACGAAAAAGGCGTCGAGTAGGGCGGTGAATGCATCGGGGAGACGACCAAAAATTAGCGGCAGCCCAACCACCACCCACCACCACAAAAGTGGGGAGAACACACCCGCGAGAACTCCGCCTTGTCCTGCTCTCCCCCCTACCCCTTCCTTTCGTTCTTTCCTTGGTAGGCGGGGGCGGGGGAAGACAGAGAAGAGAGGCGGTGTGTTGGAGCGAAGTGGCAGGCGCCACCGGCGATGAGATGGCGATTCTCTTTGCAGTCTTCGCTGCTGTCGTTGTTTGTGTGTAGGTGTCTGTGTCTGTGCGTCGGGACGCCTAACCACACACAGAGTTGGACAACCAACTCAAACGAAGGCACGAGAAGTGTCTAAAGAGCCCCCCACCCCTTTTTTGCCGTTGCTGCTGTTAAGTGAATCGATAGTGGTCGGTCGTCTGCCCTGATGAACAAAGGGCAGAGAAAGGAACGTCGGCACCAACCGCTCGATTGATCCAACGACTTTTCTAGAGAGGTGTAGCTGTGTCTGTCGATCGCTGCCCATGGAAGACAGAGAGAGAGAGACAGTCGGTTTCCCTTCTTTGCTCTATGCCGCCTATCCGAGTTGGGAGGCGGTGGGAAACGAATAACGGAAGGGGAAAAAAACAAACGGCAACACGGACTGAAGTATCAGTACAGCTCTATGACCGTATATGTGTGTGTGTGTGTGTCTGTGTCTGTGTGTATAGAAAGAGGCAAGGCCAGTAGTAGCAAGGAAGGAGAAGGGGAGCGCAGTGCCACTCCTCGTGTCCTCCGTGCCGTCGCCAAGTGGGAATAGAGCACTTGAAAAAAAAAAAGAAAGCGAGAAGCAGAGGGAATCGTTGCAAGAGAAGACGACGCAACAAACAACACCAACGAGGATGGGTGGGCGGCAAGAAGAGACCAATCGCAGCCGCAAGCCATCGCAGTCGCAGCAGCGGGAAAGATACTTCGCCTTCTGCTCCGCTGCCGCTCGTTCTCTCCTCTCGGTGGTTTCCCTCCTCCGCTGGGCCGCCCCGCAGCCCGACATCAAAGGAAGAAAGGGACCCACCTCTCTCTCTCCTGCACACAGACACCTGTGCACTGAGAAACCTTTGCATCACCTTTGCAATAGGCATGCAGCTCCCTCCATGCATCAGTATGACTCTATGTGTGTAGCTCTTCCCCGCAGACGGTCCTATCCATTGGTATACGTCGGTATGGATCTCTCTCTCTCTCTGCGTCGCTCTAGCAGTCCACTCATCGCAACGCCATCACACCGGAAAGAGAGAGAGAAAAAAAGAAGTAGTGGTAGTAGTAGTAAGGGGAAACCAAAGAAACAAAGGAGCCTTCCCACTCCCACGCGTGGCGAGTCTCGATGTGAGGGGGGGGGGGGGGTGCGTGTGTCTCGGTCGTCGCTGCCAACTGTCAGTGGGGGGTGTTTGGAGCCCTTCCCTTCACAAGAGCAGAGAGGGGGCGAAAAAGGGGGAACACCACAACAAAGGGAAGAGGGAATCGCAGACTAAGTTGCAGTGAGCCCTCTCTCTCTGCACCTCCGGCCACGAAAAAAAAAAAAAAAAAAACCCTCCTTACACACACGCAGGCCCACGCAGATGTACGGAGGTCCATACCTCCACGCACTGTCACAGATGACGTTCATCGCGTCTGTTTTCTTCTCTTCCTCTGCTTGCTGTGTTGACGGTATCGCTTGTGGAGGACCCAATGGGGGCGCCACAGCCAACGAACGACAGCGAGACACACACACACACACAAACGCAAACGGAGATCGATGGAGGGGAGGGGATACGACGTCGCTGCGTGTCAATGGAGAGGCCAATGTTAATGAAACAGCAACAACAACAGTAAAAAGATGGGAGGAGGTTCCCTCTGTGTGGCACATTCGCCCAGAGACACAGCAGCAGCAGTGATGATGATGATGATTGTTATGGTAGTAAGTGGAGGAGGAAGGAGGACGATGAGAGAGGAAAGGGAAAGGTAAATGTATCGCGTTGTCCCTCCATGTCCCCACTCCCTCCTCCCCCCTCTCTGTTGGTGAGAGGAGAGGTAGACCAATAGGGTAGTCACAGGCAAACAAAAAGGGCGGGGGAGGCACCTTGCAACTCCGTGTACCGGCAGAAAGATCCCTATAGAGATATAGCTGTATATAGATATATAGATATAGATAGATAGTTCGATGGGTAGCACCATCCGCTCACACACACACACACATACACACACATACGCACCTCACAAGCCGAAGTGAAATCCCAATCAAGCACAACGAGGGGAAATCTGCACGCTACTGCCCGTCCGTCATCGCTTCGCCGGCCCTTCCCCGTCCTCTACAGCAAACAACAAGCAGGAACGGCGACGAGAAGTCCGTGAGAACAACAACAACGAAGCCAAAAAAAAAAAAATGAGACGCTCCTCTACACACCACTACACACACACACACACACGTCTACTGCATTCCACTACTAACCTACTGACTTATTCATCTATCCCTATCCCTATCGACGCACCGGCCAGCAGAGCAGTACTACTAACTATACAGACAGATACGCTCTGCTGCATCCTTGCGATTGTTATTAGTTCCCTTTTGTCGTTTGCCTCATGAGCAACAGACACTCCCGTCGGACAGCTCTTCGCCAAGGAGCAGCCATCAACCCATCGAGAGAGAGATCTCTAGAGAGATGTAGCCATCTCTCTCTTCTCTATACTTATAGGCTACTATTGCTTTTGATGGGTATAGCTATCATGGACGGAGGCCTTGCCCCCAACTGCCCTCCCACTTCGACTTGTTACTCATCCACCTGTTCCTTTTCTATTGAATACCCCCTCCCACACACACACAGACACGCACACGCACGCTCAAATATAGATGTATATCGATTGATAAAGGGATAGAAAGAGAGAGGGAAGCTACTCCATGGTCGCATCTCCCCCCCCCCCCCATACACACACGCAGGTGCAGTGGTGTGGCTGTCTAGTACTAGGCACTTATACCGAGAGGGGAGAAGGCAGAGACATCTCACCGCTCTCTCCCTCTCTCCACTGGCGTTTCCAGCCGCACGAGAGAGCACCGAAAAACAAAATGAGAGAAGAGAACAGAACAGCAGAGGAAGAAGACCAATGCCTCATCAGTGCGTGAGATGAACAGACACACACACACACAGACACAGACACAGACAGAGAGGGAGAGAGATGCAACGAAAAATGAGAGGGAGGGGAGGACACGCGCACGTCAATGGACAACGATTGAAAAGGACAGAGAGGGATGGGGCACCAACAGCCATTCAAAAATAGGGAGAAGGATAGCGGACGATTAAACAAGAGAAACGGATTCATTTATATCTATTCATATGTGTGGATGTATCTGTATGTGTATATATATATATATATCGATTGCAACTGTAGACCACCACCAGCAGCAGCAGTTGTGGACCACCACCACCAACAGCAGCAGCAGCAGCTATACATTGCACCATCCATCCGCCGCACTGCACTGGCCATCTCCTGCTGGTACTCCTCAGTGTTCATTCATGTATAGCGAGAGAGCAAAAATAAAGTCGTTTAAGTGTGGCAGAAAAAAAAAAAAAAAATCGCTGCGTGACAGATGCAGCGATGGATCGGTGCCCGACTCGCCGTACGCCCAACTGCCTCATTGGGGCCTCTTGCAGTGCATTCATCTGCGGGGTCTCCCCCCCCCCCCCCTCCTTCACACACACCACCACCAAACAGAAATAACAACGAGGGAGAAGGAAGTCACGAGGAGAGGGGGAAGGGAGTCGCACCATCGTCAGACCCGCTCCCTCTCTGCGTCCCACCTCTCTCTCTCTCCCTTTAGATGGCTACATCGACTGTGACAGGCATAGATAGATAGCTCTACCTGTGCGCATATATATATACACCTGGTAGACGTGACAAGTCAAGCAGCTCATGCAGAGCATCAGTCACGAAGAAAGAGCGGGGGAAATGAGAAGGTCGCCGTTCCTGCATGGAGGTGTATGCGTGTATGCGCGGCAAATGTGGGAGATGAGCAGAGAGGCCACCTAATAGCAACGGGAATAGCACCACAAGGGTAGTAGTGGTGGTGGTGGTGGTGGTGAGCACGGCCTCCTTCCCCCCCCCCCAGTGCACTCCACATAAGCAAGAAGAAAGGGAAAAAAGAGAAAAGGAACGAAGCCAACGCCTGCCACTGGCAAGCACAAAGAATGTGCCACCAGCAAGGCACACACGCACACACACGCACGCACACGCACACGCAGACACAGAGGAAAAGGGGAAAAGGAATCAAAGAGCTCCACTCAAAAGGCACAGAGGAGCAAAGCCTGTCCTTTACTGCTCTTCGGTTCGTCCAGAGATGTCGTAACGGAGTGAGAGGGGGAGACGCGTCGCCAATTGAGACGGAGAGAAAAACAAATTGGGAAGAGGAGACAGCAGTAGCAGAACAAGCGAAAGAGAAGGAAGAGGACAACCAAAGAATGAGGGGGTTGGAGTGTCTGTACGCGCGCTACACACAGCATCCAAGACGTCAAGCACGCATGCATGCACACATAGAGATGTGCAAATGTAGACGAGAACTGAGATGGATGATGGGTAGAAAAGTAGAGAAACTGTCAACGAGAAAGCCAAGAGGAAAAGCTGTAGAGCGTGAAGTGTTAGCAGCGCGGAGCAATAGCAGCGTAGTGCAATAGTAGCACAATGCTACACCCTACCAGCATCGGAAACTGTCCAAAGGCACACCCACAGACAAGCACACACACACACACAAACACAGCTGTGCCAATACACTTCAAGCGAAATCTAAAACGAGTCATCACGTCCACAGGAAGAGCAGATACAAACAGAGGGAGAGAGGTCAACGACAAAGGATAATTAGCAGGGAAGGGAGTTGACCAACCCACTCTCTCTCTTACTGCCCCCCCCCCCGTCGCATTGTCTGCCACTTTGTGACTCATGGCATACTGCTGCTGCGTGTTCAGCCCTCTTCTTTCCGGCTGTCCCCTTCACTGTGGTTCTCTTTCTTCATCTCGCACTCTGCTACTACTGCATGTATATCTCCACACCTACAGTTAGATGTCAACGTTCTCCATGACTACTGCTGCTTTGATAGTGATCATACACACTACTTATGAGTGTATGTATCTATGTGTGTGTGTGTCCGTCACTCCTGCCTCTCGTCTCTCCCCTCCTCTTCTTCTTTTCCTTTTCGCCCCCTTCATTGCTCGCCGTCTTCTCTTCTTCCGTCGCCGTTTCCTTCTCAATCACCACCTCCACACTGCCAGCGCCGCCCGCTCCGCCTCCGCTTCAGTCGGAAGGCCGCCCAATGACTGCGGCGAAAAGAAATGACAGTCACTGACCAATCGATGGCAAGGGCGAAAAAAAAAAAAAAAGGAGAGGGAAGAAGCAGTGCGATAGCACACGCGATGGCTGAGCGTTGGAGTTGCGTTCACCCTTCTCGCAGCACCCTCCTCTCATTATTTCGTTCGAGTGTGTGGCTGCGCGTGGGAGAAGGGGGTCTCTGGGTTGAAACTGCCTCTTCCAAGAGGTGGCAAATCCACATGGCAATCTCTTTTCCTCTCTCTCTCTATCATTCCTATGCATCACTTCACCCCTCCCTCACCACAGACATACGCACACAGGCATTCGCTAACGCGCTACAGCTCCATACCCCCCACGAGTTCTTCGAGTAAAAGCGGCTCATTGCCACACACACAAAAGAAGCAGAAATAATAGTCACACAGAACTGCCGGCCACACTTCCACTCCTTCCCAGTCCACTCCCGTCCTCACCACCCACTTCTCTCCCCTTTGCTGCCGTCTTTCCCGCTCCGCCGTGACACTTCGCTCGCTCTCCCCCTCTCAGTGTGCCTTATTCGGAGAGGGACAGACTTTTGTAGAGACGAGTGTAGGCTGATCGATTGATCGAGAGAGAGGCACTTAGTGGTGGTGGTGGTGGTGGTGGTCTTCATCGCAGGTGGCATCGCGCAGCAGCCACCATCGCTATCCCTCCGCCGGGCATACTCTCCATACTCTTTATTTTTATTACTCCTGCCCACACCAGGCAGTGGCGACTCCTGATGCTCTGAGACCCACAGAGCGAGACACACACACACACGACTGCCACCATCCAAAACTCAAACAAGTGACTAAGGGCCATCATTACAATCCTATGCGAAGGGTCTCCCTCCCACCATCGCCCTGCCCCACACACAAATCCACACACTATGGCGGAGGGCAGCGGCGCGCCTCGCGTGCGCAGGACGCAAAGAGAGGCAATAAGAAAACATAACAGTAGAGAGGGCCATCAACTATCGGTGGAACCGCTTCGTCGTCGTCCCTTCAATGGACGTCTGTGATGACTCCCACGTCGGGTGATGACAGAGACAACGATATCGCTTCATCTACAGGTAGACAGACATTGATAGATCGATAGACAGAGAGAGAGAGGGGGGCAGACAGAGACCAAACGAAGAGCAGCAAACAAAGCCAAAACAATATTAGACAAGAGCTCGCCACCATTGGTCACTGAAGAGAGAGAAATCGAAATCACAGCGCGACATCAACAGCGATAGCGATCTCCATCGCCCTCTCCATTAAGCGAGGGCAGTAAGAACACAATGTATGCACACACACAGAAAG